>CAESWR010002632.1:220807-234549 GCA_903171835.1 Mullus surmuletus | reverse complement strand
ACACACACACACACACACGCACAGAGACATCATAAAATTTACTGAGAAAGGGGGTTGACGTGAAGGTGCCATGGACAGATGTACACACACACTCACACGCAAACACTGCACGTCTCCACTGCAGACACTCACACACACACACACACACACACACACACAGAGCCGAGGGGGGAAACAATATTTGCGATGAAAGCAAATCAAACTGAAATCCAACATGTTAAAGTCAAGTTGATTAGTGTGAAAATGTAAAAGCATCTTCAACTGGCATATCCCACAGTCATAAAGATATGTTAATCTGCCACTTAATGGCTGAGAGCATAATTTTGCTTATATAAACCTTGAAACATGCTGCATTTCTGAAATGTGCCGTAATTTAATGAAGTAAACACCACTGCAGAAACAATAAATGCCCCAATTAAAGAACAGGCATGAAGGGAAGTGTCTATTTCCCGTTTTGCCCCTGCGGACATTATGTACCCGAGCGTGTCTGTGCATTTACCCGCACGCAGGAGCATATGCATCGTGTGCAGCTCGTAAAAAAGTCCTCCATTAGCATATGTGCCGTGTTGTTGGAGATGTAGGTTATCTGGTGTGAGATCCTTGTTCACGGTGTGTGTTGGGAGCGCGACGTGCGACTGCGATGGTATGGTGTCACTGTATAATTAGTGCATAATGCAGTCGGGGTCCTGGCTCATCCCGGCGTATTGGAGCATATTGTGCGTTAAAAGCAGGACGTGCCGTCTTCTTCGCTTCCTTCCTCGCTCGCCTGTATGTCATCTGGCCGGCTTCGCACCCCTGGGGGGCATTTCCCATCAGGCTCGCTGTGCTCCGATGTGTCCCGACAGACCTGATGTGATCTGAGTGGCTGACGGGTTTGTCCCTGCTGCCCGCCGTCTTTTCTTTCCCCCCCTTTTGCTTTGCTCACACATGCGCCGAGGACAACCTGATGCGGTCTGACTGGGCTTTGCACCTTCAGTGGAAGCGGAAAAAAAACAAATAAATAACAGCCATAAAAACAGCAAAATCGGCGCGCTTCTTCACGCACGACGCCAAGCGCAACCTTGATTTCAGTCCTCCTGCTTTTGGTCTCCATTTGAGCGAGTGCATGAATGTGAACGTTCAATTATGAAACCCCGCTGGAGAGAAACAATGCCCTCTTGGTTCAATAGCCATCTTACACACACACACACAAACACACACACGCAGTGAGAGAGAGACGCCCGAGGGGATGCAGAAAGAGTGGGGGTTGGATACCATGAGACGAGGGCATCAAACTGGGGCTTAGAGACAGAGATATACCAACTGGAACCTTATACCTACAGGGTGTGTGTGTGCATCGATGTGTGTGTTTGCATCACATCCTTGTGTTAACACAAAGCTCGCACATATGGAGGAAGCGAGTGTCACACTGAGGAAGGCAGAGCGCCGCAGTTTGTGAGGCTCTGCGCGCGTGTGTGTGTGTGTTTGAATATAATCTAATTGCTTACTAGTGGAGGACAAAATTGGTTGGCCTGCAGGTGTAAGTATGGGTGGTGCTGATGAGAACTGGTCTGATATCTCAATCCGCCAATCGGCAGCGCGGCGCCGCCCCACAGTCGCACCCGTCCCCGCACTAATTCTGAACATAAAATCTGCTTATTTGTGGCTGGTTCTTACGCGGCGAGACGGACCGGGTGCTCCAAAGCGCGCGTCCGAGCAGAGAGGAGAGCTCGGCTTTAATTAAAAAAGATCAGGGCGGTTTTTATTGATATTTCTCCGCACACTTGAGGCGCAGGATGAAAACCGCCGCGAGTCCAGTGTAATGTTTTTGTGATCAATGATTAAATACCTCAGTGAAGGCTCTTTGATCACCTCCAGGTGCTCCTCACAGCCGGCTTTGACTTGTGGCGAGAGCGCTAACGCGGCGGAAGCGGCTGCGGAGGAGGACGGTGACGAAGCGCCGTTATTGTTATCTGACGTGAGTCTGAACTCGGGGAGAGACGGGCGGATCCCGTCACACTCGCCTTCACTGGCTACGTTTACATGCAGTCAATAAGCCTTTTCTACGTGGAATTTTAGCTGTAACCCCGTTGCATGCGGCCATGAAAACACAAATAACCCATTTCAATCAGGGGCATATGCTCATATTCCGCTTTTTGAAAACCCTCCTCTCCCCCTGGTTCCTCCTTCTCTCAGGTGAATATTTGATGATGTCTCCTCCTATCAGGATCTCCACATCAAAAGGAAGATGAGCGGAAAGTCCAGACATAGACCTTAAGCCCAATATTGTCCTACTGGAAACGTAGCCAGTGAATATTGGCTCTGTTTACATGTTGTAGTTTACAGTCAATATTGGGGTTAAGGTACATATTCTGGTTCCTGAAACATTCAGAATAACACAATAACATGGTCATTGTAATCGATTGGAAAATCCCGATCAAACCAGCTTCACACTGAGAATGTCGGGATGCAGTGCACGCCATTTCCGCTTCTTCTTCCTGTATCCAAAACAACAGCACAGCGGATAATGAACAGTCCGGTTAGCAGTTGACTTCTTTAGCGCTTCGGTCCTGGTCCCGACCCACCACCAGTACTTGGTGCTGGTTCCGACCCACCACCAGTATTTAACACTTTTCCTCGTTGCGTTCTTCATTAAACGAAGACCAAGATTTCTTGCTGATAGAACATGAACACAACACTAATTCATCTTCCTTTTGATGTGGAGATCCTGATAGGAGGAGACATCATCACATCTTCACCTTAGAGGAGGAGGAACCAGGGGGGAGAGGAGGGGGTTTAAAAACCGGAATATGAGCATATTCCGGTTTTTCAAAAGGGTTATTGGTGTTTACGTGGCCGCGCACAACCAGGATATTTCCAACATCATCAACATGATTGCATGGAAACGTAGTGATTGATAGAAGTGATGGATGTGTGATCATTTCGACTGTTGCACTCAAAGTTTTTTTTTTCCCTCCACATGAATAATGTTGCAGCTGTACTGCTTTAAGATGACACATAAGGTTGGCTGCTCCTGACATGATGTTTTGACACTGTCAACTCGGGAAAATTCTTCCCTCACCAGCCCAAGGACACAGCCGCCATTTTAAGAGGAGGAGGGGGAGGGGGGGGGTGGGGGGGTGACCCTTACACTGTCTGTGATGGTTCTAACAGGACGGGAGGGAGGGAGGGAGGGAGGGGGCTCGGGAGGTCAGGAGTCACTCCAGTCATGTGACCCCCTCAGGGCGTTGTCGGGAGTGACGGGGGGGGGGGGGCGAGGAGCAGAGCCGCGGTGTGGCTGCCAGCCCACCGGCCAGAAAAAGAGGTCAGTGGCCACAGGAAGCAGCGCAGAGAGCCCAGAGCGACTGTCCTTAATGAGAGCGCCCCCCCCCCAACCCCGGGGGGCTCGGCATCCCAGCAGCCTAACTGCCACATGAAAAACTCCAATCTATACGGAGCGCTGCAGGCCAGAGGGAGCAGCCATTTTCATGGTCCGCTCCTGCAGCCAGGAGCCATCTTGTGGGGTAAACAAACCCGAGCAGGAAGATGTGCACGTCGGCTCGGAGTGCTGCTCCAAACGCTCGCACCGTTTGTTTGGCTTCCAAATGTGGGATTCTCGACGGGGGGCTCCTCTGAAGCACTGTCAATTGATTTATTAATAAAGTTTGTGTGCTGCTCAGGAGCGGGGAGGCTAATAAAAACAGGAGCCCTATAGGGCGCGGAGGAGAAATACATTTGAAAATAAACTTTGAGTAACTCATTAGATTAAGAAAATTATAAGAATAATAACCCTGAGCGCCGCCTGCGGAGGGAAATCTCATTAACAGGTTTTTCGATTCCTCCTTTCAATACATTTGTTAAAGTGCCAGGGAGTGTTCAATTATCACCCGCCCTCTCACCTCCGAGACATAGGGTGACGAGAAACCCCGGAGAAACCTGCAGGGCAAGGGAGGGGCCACACACACACACACACACATATATATCTATCTATATATACACACACACTCGCACACATGGTCTCACTTCATTCCCCCCTGAGTAATGGGCTTTCTGACCATTTGTTTAATACTGTCAACAAACAAGAAAGAGCTGCAGGGCTCGTCAGGCAGGCGGAGCGATCCCCTCCAACGAGCGCGAGCACACACGAGGAGCGTGAGCACACGTGAGAACCCGCCAGAACGCCAGCTCCACAACAAGTCATATTTCTTATATCCTTTAAAAAAAAAAGGAAAAAAAGCTTTCAAGCAGGTTCTTAGGAGCGAGGAGCCGCACCTACGTGTCTTTCTTTCATCTGCTTCCAATCTTCATTCGGCCTCGAGGCGACGTCCTCCAGGCAGGCGGAGCCTTGGAAGGCTGTGTTTGCTCTGGAACCATTTAGCGTGACCCCCCCCCCCCCTCCCCCCTCCCCCCGGTCTGCCCCGGGGGACCAAGCTTGGCCCACCTGGAGTGCAGCAACTCCACCCAACTCCCCTCTGGTGGTTGTTACCAAGACTGCAGCGCCGCTCGGAGCCTTGCAGGCCTCCGACTACGGCGACCCGCGAGGAACATCGCAATCTGGAGATCAAGATTATAAGAAGGGAGAGCGTCTCCATGAAGCTGGGAGAAGGGATTTGAAACGCACAGTATGTGGCCGCTTGAAAGCCCAGCCGCATGTTGTCGGCGAGCTCCAGTGTCTGAAAAAGCCGGATGAGATGCTGGTGAGAAGAAAGTTAAGCGCTCGCCACACTCCCCGTGTTTATTTCTGGTACAAAGTGGTTAGCTTCTTCACAGCGACACCTGGAGCTAACGCCTCTTGCCAGCTAATATTCCTTAAAATAAAGTGGCAGATCCATGCAAAGGAGGCATAAAATGAACTTGTTATCGTTCAAACTAAGACGGCTAAGTAGATTCCTAATTAAAAAGTTGAGTCATTCGGGGTTAGGCTGCCTCTCACTGCCAAATTCTGGGGAATTTGCACGGGCTCAAATGTTGTTTTTAGTTTCACTCTGGTTAAAGCCTATTTTCAACTTTTGAAAAAACATATTTTCATCTTTTTTTTCTTTGCACTGTTGCTCGGAACGCCATCCTGCGACACAGCCGGCATTTCTGCATTCCAAACAAGAGCTCGGCGTTCCGCTGTGATTGGGCCGTGCATTGCGGATGTACAACTGTTCTCTCGAAAGTTAAACAGGGAAGATGCTTTGCAGATAGGTGCAAACATGCCACGGTGTCTTAACTGCAGGCGAGAAAGCAGTTGTTTCTGCTCGTGCCCTCGAGCAGCAATCCTGGCGTCATTCATTTCCATTTCTATGTTGCCTACACAGCTGTTGAAGCTGCAGCTCGTGCTTGGCTTGTTTCACTGTATATCCAACAAATGGCTCCTCAGTGTGACAGCGGAAACGAGAGGGAGGGGAAACGGCAGCGCTTCGAAGAAAAAAAGAAGGGATTTATCGGGACAGGACGCAGTGTCTAATGTCCCCTTCCTAGTATAACAACAACTTCAGCCTAAAATATAAACAATTTTGATTATTTGGGGGGATTTTAACCCTCTAAATGCCAGTTTGTTTACGTAACTCCACAGTATTTTATTCGGGAAAAAAAACCCTCAAATAATTTCCATAAAGTGCAAATCAATTAAGGATTTGAGTATTATTATTATTATTATTATTATTATTATTATTATTATCATTAGAGCCTCGGATAGTCAATGTTTAGCAGCAACATTGAATTTGAGGCATTCTTAATTTTTCTGCAGTAACAGATTTTTATAACAAACTCTCTTATTAGTTCCTGGGGACAGAAAGTGTCTCCTTCCAAAAGACTGCAGTAAAAATATCCTTTAATCTATTTTTTCCAACTTTAAATGAATCAGTCTCACATAGCCTATCAAATATTTTTTAGGGATTTTGACCCTCTAAATAGTCAAAAAACGTCTGGACAAAAACCGGTCTGCAGGAACTCTGAGGGGCTAAAGAATAAGAACACACGGCGGCCCTGATGGGAGCAGGTGAGCGAGCAGGCGAGCGAGCAGGCGAGGTGACCCATTTGAGGCTCTAATGATAATAGTAGTTAAATCCTCCTTGAATTGCATTCTATGGAAATTATTTCAGTTTTTGTATTTTTTCTTAATTGAATACCATGGAGTCACGTAAACAAACTGGCATTGAGAGAGTTAGAATCCCCTGCAAATAATTAATATGTGATATATATATTTCGGCCTCAGTTGATGAAAAAGATTGACTCAATTAAAGTGGAGAAAAATATTACTAAATGTTATTTTCACAGCAGTCTTTAGGGGAGGGACTTTTTCGTCCTGAGAGACGATTGAGAAAGTTTTTTTAAAGAACTCTTAGGCGTTAACTGGGCGACTGTGGAATGAAATGGAATGAACAGTTGTGAAGCTTCCGCTCAGTGAGACTCCGACTTCATTTAAAATGTTTGACCTTTCCTCCATCCACATGTGTTGCTAAAACAAGCTAAACTGATTGTAAATTAGATCGATTTTTTTTTCACCTGCAGATACATATTTTCAGGCGTGTCTGGTCACGTCCAACTACCGAGTTTATTTCATGAGAAAAAAAGCGTTTGTGTTTGAGCTTGTTGCAGCCACACCTGGGTCCAAATGAAGATACATCAAGAGGACTTCCTGTCCACGGTTGTTGACATGACATGACATGACATGATCATCAATAATTTTGTAAGACGCTTGTAAGAAAGGAAGTTAACAGGCACAATGAAAATGAAAGCAAACCCTGCAGTCAGCGCCGTCCAACAGTCTCGCGAGTCTGAATGTTTTTCTTTGCCTGTAGGTGGCAACACCAACACGAGCGCTGTAATTTGGGGCAGGGGTCAACCGCGAGGTCAGCACGCGTTGGCACGTTTAAAGCAGCTCTGTCCGAGGGAAACAGCGACTCATGAGTCCTGATTTCATCAACAACAACAACAACAACAAAACCCCAATAAGATCAGAAACAAAGACATGAGATGACCTGCCAAACTACTTTTTGCTCCAAATATGCTTGAGAACAATTATCCCGGGATCACAAACTGGGGAACAAAATGGGAGATAAAAAGTCAAATGGATAGAAGTGAACACAGACCCCAAAAAAATGCACACACACACACACACACATGCAAGCGGAGTCAAAGTTTTTGTGCTTAGTTTTGATTCAGCTCTTCATTAGCCACAGGGCCCAACTCTGGTTAGCTCCAGTATTAGGCTCAATTAGAACAAGATCCAATTAGAGGGCTCCCTCCCCCTGGGGCAAGGAGAGGCAGGAAATGGAGACTGAGAAATGTATAAGTCGACAACATGCGGACACAGCCAGCATAAACAAACTTACTTTGTTGATCTCTGCTGTTGCTACGCAGGAGTCCTCTGGGAGTTAAAGCCCTGCTAGTCTAAGCTATGAGATAAAACAAAATAAAAAAAAAATAAAAAGCCCCACAGCAAAACATGAACTCTGTGAACACAAGGGCTCCGACACCATGAAGGGAACGTCTGGGCCCAGAAAATGAAAAGCCCGCAGGCGTTTTCCATTTACAGCTAAAAATCCAGCACTAGCTCCTAGCCAGGGTTAGTATCAGCCTCTCAAAATGAACACTTACACTACGGGGGGGAACAAATGTGTAGCTTTCTATTGTCGCTCTATTAAATCTGTCGGTTAATAGACATATACCTTACTACTGACAGAAATCAATAATGTACAATAAGATAAAGGGTAGGGAGGGAAGGAAGGAAGGCGTAATTTGTGGACAGGAGGGGAGGAATAAAAGGGGGGCGGCGACGCGGCGGCGGGGCGATTGGTGGTTTGGCGATGGCGGCGGCGGCGGCGGCGATGCTGTGCGAGCTGTCTGGGCTTGCCCTTGCCTCGGGCCGGCGGTGTTCCTCCCCCAGGCGGCATGCGAGGGAAATGGTGTGTGGTGCGAGGGTAAACCTTGACCTGCCTGCCAGGAGGCTGCACACGGAATGAAATGAGCACAAACAAAGAAGAGGAGGAGGAGGAGGAGGAGGAGGAGGAGGAGGAGGAGGCGGCGGCGGTGGCGGCGGCAGCAGCTCACCCGCCCGCATGCATCCCTTTGTTTGTGGTCGGATGTGAGCGGCGGGACGAGCATCTCGCCAGATTGGGAGCGCTCAGGTGTTGGTGGGTGGCATCCTGAAGACGGAATGTGAAATATCGCATTCGCCTTCATGCTCTGCCAAGTCGTGTTGGGGGGGGGGGCGGAAATCCTATTATGTCACACACGCCTAACTTGGCCCGACAAAGTCAGAGAACTCATTTGCGGAATTTGGTTCAGATCTTAATGAGTTGCAAAGTGGTTTTCGGTCTCGCAAGTCTGCAGAGGATAGATGTGTGGAGGCGATGCTTCGGTCTGCTGTTTGCCGTGGAGGATTCGTGCTCGCAGTGGAGCGCACACACTTTGAAGGGCAGGGGCCAATAGACAAAAAAAAGGGCACCTACAGCATCCTTAAAGGGATAGTTGGTATTTTTCTTCATGAGGTTGTATGAGCTCCTCACCATCAGTGAGGTTCATAAGCAGTGACTTTTCCTCCACTGCGTCCCGTGAGCCGAGTTCCAGCCCGGTTTTGCTGTTGCAGAAAGTAGTTCCGTCTCGTTGCTGGAGTCACACGGATAAAGAGTTTTACTCCAAAAAACAACATGCGTTCAAACGAGAAATACATTTGCACTGTGAATTCTTGGCCACAAAAAAGTCCGACTTCGCAATCACCCGGCACTACTTCAGACATCTATGTTCTCCAAATGGCTCATTGCCTTCAAACACACTAAGTAGACTACTCAAGTTTGGAGATACGATCAGCATCCATGAGAACTGTGGAGACCCAACAGTGGAGAACACACGCGGATGGATGAAGGAAGGAAATAAATCCCTAGGGGGTCTACGGCTCCTCCCACAACATTTTTAATTAAATAGATGCCATTTCTTCATTCTAGTGCATTTTGACACCATATTAGCACTTTAGCACATTTTATCAAGTTTTAACAAGCCAAGAGGGCAGTTTAGTGTGTTTTTGCCTCCAAAGACGGCTCTTCAGCGGGTGTTGTTGCCCCCCCTGCCCCCGGTGGACCCGCCGAGGATTAAACAAATTCACAAACCGGACCAGAAGTGTGTGTGTGTGTACGCCGCATCGCCCCTCTCACCTGTGAAAAGCCCAGTAAAAATCCATTACATACTTTAGAGACGACTCATGAATGGAATAATTAGCCCAGCATGCTTTCCGCCCGGCTGGAAGTCTCTCCCGATAATGAACAAAGGAAAGGAAATTAGCTTTTGTCTCATAAAGTCACAACTTCAAAGATCCCTGCCATTGCATTAATACAGCCATCGCCTGCAGCGGCGTGGAAGAGAATAAAATAAGCACTCTCACTCAGACCCCATTCCCCATCAAGGTCTTTCTCAGGACAAAGCCGAGCTCTTGCAGACCACACACACACCGGGCCGGAGAGAAGAAGTGTGGTATGCAAATGATAGAAAAAATTGTCAGAGCGGATTCCGCCTCCAAACTGTGTCATTCTCCAGGTGCTCCGATATTATGCCTCCATGCAGCTGGATGTACACTCACTAACATCAGGTCAGGCTTTTTTTGGCCGGGGGCTTCCCAGCTGTGGCCCGACTGACCCGCGACGCCTGTCTCGCCTAACTGCTGTTCTAGTCAGCCGCCCTGGGGAGTGTGAGTGGTACACTGATCTGGTGCTGGGTCATCTGGCCCCGCATCCCTACATCACAGGAGAAAAAGCAGGCTAAAGTGTGCCGCGTCTGGGGATTGATGGTCCCTGATTGGTTACAGTTGATATGAGGGAAAGGAAATCCTTCTTTTATTAACTACGTTTCCACTCAGTCAATATTGGGGTTAAGGTCCATATTCCGGTTAATGAAACATTGGGAATAAGGTGTTTCCATGGTGATCAAACAGGGTTGTTGCTGTATCCATGGTGATTGTAATCAATGGTGATATCCCGATCAAAGCAGCCACGCACGGAGAAGGTCTGGACTTCCCGCTCCCCTTTTTGTGGATCTGTCTATCCCGCTACTTTCTAGCGTCTCCAAAGTCCAGGATGTTTGTGTCTTTCATCACACTGATGAAGTGATTGGTTTCCTCCTCACCAAAAGTGTGGCGTGGTGTTGCTCTCGCCTTTGGCCATGTTTACAAGGAGTTCCTGGACTCCAAAGACCAAGATTCCGTGATTCCCGTATTTCATGAGGATAGATTGCGCAGCCCTCCTGATGGAATAAGGGCGCTCTTACATTGTGTAGCGCATAACCGAAACATGAGCATATTCCAGTTATTCAAATGTGTTATTGGTGTTTACAAGGCCGCGCCGTGCCGCCGGCTTATTGCTAATATTCCGCTTAGAAAAGGCTTATTGACAGCATGGAAACGCAGCCATTGTTGTTGGTTTGTTTTTAGCTCAAACGTCGACCAATTGGGGAACTTTGTGGTATCTCGGAGTGGAGAGGAAGCAGCTCCGCCGAGCGGGGCGAGGCAGGTAGAGGCCCAGGCACTCGCTCGCTCCTCGCCTATCTGCCCCTTCATCTGCCAGGATCAGTTGTTAGTGCTGGCAGTTTTTCCTGCGCTGTCCTCTGGAGAGAGGTGGCTCTCAGCTGGAGAGAGGAGCCCGAGGCTACGCGGCGTCTCCATTGTGTGGAGAGACACATGGAGCACTTGAGAGACTCGGTGCAGGTGCAGAGAGGAAGAGCAGGAGGGAACACACCTGAGGGGCTTTTTTCCTCCCTCTCTCACTGAAGTCAGTCTTGGGTTTTTTTTCAGGGGCCTTTTGTGCAGGGATATTTTTTGTCAGTAGGACGGGTTTAGTGGAGGTACACGGCACTGGAGGGAGGCGAGGCGGCCCCTCGGCGTCCTCTCCCTCAGCCATTTGCTTACGGATGCACACGTGGAATAAACTGGGAGATTTCAGTGAATCAAAATGGCATTTATGAGGTGTGTGTGTGTGTGTGTGTGTGTGTGTGTGTATGGTCTGCGCATGAGGACGGGGCCAGCCGAAGCCAGCCCCCCCCCACCGTGAAAGTGATCCCTTTGCTAACTGTTTGTTTAAAAGCTGACAGGCTACAAGAGTCTCAGTGACAACATCTATTCATCTCAGCGTGTCAGGAGCAGGAAAACCAGGCAACGGGGGAGGGATGGAGGAGACGGCGGAGGGGGAGGATGGAGGGAGAAAAGAGGGCGAATGGCGCACTTTAACAATAGGACACCTTTGAAAACATCTTCAGATCATCACGGCAGCAATTTCAGAAATTCATCTGGCAAGTGACTGAGTGAGTGCTGATGTTTTCATCACTTTGGATTTAATTATATGTCTCACTCAGCACACTCTGCCTTCTACTCTGCTAATTTAGATTGAGATCCTTCCAGGCTTTCCCCTATCTTTCATTTCCCTCCCCTCCATCTCTCCTCTCTGCATCCCATCAGCCCCTTTATAGAAAAAAAAAAGAGGAAGGAAAAAAAAAAACCTTCATGTCTGTGACTTTCTTGCCCTGCAGCGTATGAAGCCCTCTTTTATTTTGATCATCGCAGCACAATGGATTCATGCCATTCTGGCAACTTTATTCAGTATCAGCCCAAATTTACATACTGCTTAACAAGTTTGTGCGTGACTGTTGATGCCTCTGATCAAAGTGCTTTTGGAAATCTCTCTCATCTGATTCCCCCCCCCCTCCCACCCCCACCCTTCATTTCAAATGCATGGTGCAGACAGGCATCTTTAACTCAGGGGCAAAAAAAGGTAACCTTAGTGCTGCACAAGCCCAAATGTCATCCAACAAGGAGGGCTCATGTCCCGGGGACAAAGATAATGTAATCTAAGCAGTATACAGTGTGTGACTGTGTGTCTTTCAATGTGTGTATGCGAGTGTGTGTGTGTGTGTGTGTGTGTGTGTGTGCGTGCCTCAGTGTTTGTTGGAGGTTCGGGTTCGGGGGAGGAGGGAGGCGGGAGGCGGGAGGCGGAGGGATGACAAAAGTCAAAGCAGTCATGTGTCATTTTCGGTGCTGAAGGGCTGAGACCTGCCTGCAGGGCTGTCCTCTCTGTCAGACGCACTCAGATATCTGCGCTCAACTCTCCTGCCCCCCCCCCACCCCCACCCATCTCTCTCTCTCTCTCTCTCTCTCTCTCTCCTTTGCTTTGACTTTATCAAATGCACAAACACAGCTGCAACAACCGCCTGCTTCAAGTGGCAACAAGGTAGCATGTACAACAGCGGAGCCAGGCCCTTTGCGACACATCTGCCCCCCATATGACTCGCTCCACTTCTGCACATTGCTGCATTCTTGACCGCGAAGGGACCGGGAGGGACGTGAACCTGAAAGAAAACGTTCTCAATCATCCCTCAGGACAAAAAAACGTCCCCTCCCTAAGAACTGCTGTAAAAATAAGATATATTAGTACTTTCTTCCACTTTAAATGACTCAATCTTTTTAATCAACTTCAGCCTGAAATATATATATTTATATCAAATATGAATTATTTGGGGGATTTTATCCCTCTAAATACCAGTTTGTTTATGTAACTCCACAGTATTTTAATCGAAAAACACAAACAAAATCCATAAGGTGTAATCGAAGGAGGATTTAATGATTATTATTATTAGACGGTCAATGATTAGCAGCAACATTGACTTTGAGGCATTATTATTTTTTCTGCAGTGACAGATTTTAATAGCAAACTCTCTTATTAGTTCCTGGGGACAAAAGTGTCTTCTTCCAAAGACTGCTATAAAATATCATATATTCATATTTTTTACAACTTTAGTCAGTCTTGTTAATCAGCTTCAGCATGAAAGATACCCGTACAATCTCAAATATTTTTAGGGATTTTGACCCTCTGAATGTTCAAAAAATGTGTGGACAATAAACGTCCCCAGGTCCTCTTAAGGTTTGATATTTTTCCCAAAAATGTGATGATCCAGATCACGGAACTGATTTTCATTCTTTGAAAATGCTCCCATACAAAGCTGGCCGCAGACATCATTGGCAGACTTCGGTGCGGCGTCATGAATTTAGTGAGCCTGTATTAGTGTAGTTACGGTGTGGCACCATCGCCTGCATCAACGTTAACCGTGTCACCATTGCGCTTTTTAAATTTCATTTTATTTCCCTTTTCCCATCATCTTTAAGACTGCATTCCGGCTTGAATGAATTCTTGATCAGATTTCCCAGGAATCTCGTCTCCCGGGTTTAAACCCAAATCAAGCGGCCGCGGTGGCCTGCCGCGACGTTCCCGTGGGGGCACGAGAGGAGGAAAACGCTCCGTAGTAAAAACCCATTTCTGCATCGCAGAAGCCTCCGTCGACAATAACGCGGTGCAAACACACTCGGCTGCCTGAGCAAACAACAGAATTGAAAACATTAAATAACCAAGAGAGGGAAAATGGATTCAAAAATACAATGAAAAGAGGGTGTGGGTGGAAAGGGAGGAATCGTGGGAATGCAAGATTGCACCTCCCTCAGGCGATCTAATTATCCTATGGGCCGATGGTTCCTCCTTATGCGTCGGCTGACATTTTCCTGTAACCCCATCCCAAGTAATGCTATGTGATGTGTGTGACTGGCTTCTGCCACTGCCCGGAGAGGCCGCGCCGCCCCGGGCCTTCTGCTTTCTGCCCACAGCATCCAGGGAATTGTTTATTTTAGCTCTGCCTACTGCTTTTTTTTCCACCTTTCCTTCTCATTTTTCCTCGTCTCTCCTGTTCTCTGCCTCCATGCGGCCCGCTGGTGTCCACTTTCAATTACAGGAGGATGATCTTGTATG
>CAESWR010002632.1:192640-206799 GCA_903171835.1 Mullus surmuletus | reverse complement strand
CCCCCCCCCCCCCAACCCACACACACACACACACATACACACACACAGGCCCAATCCAACCTTACAATAAAAAACCGCTCTGGTGGAACTAGGGGTGCTAAGTTCCGTGAACTTTCAAAGTTGAAAACTTTACATGGAAAATTTCTGAAATTAACAGGGCTTTATATGAACTGCATGTACCTGCTCATATCCATGTATAAATAAGAAACATTTTGGTTTGTTATAAGCAGACATGCATGCAAACATGTCTGATGCAATGTTTTGAAATGACATCATCAATGAATGGGAGAATTTTCCCTCAGAGTCTTAACTGTCATGAATATAGGCATCAATGTTTGTCATCAGCAAACATGCATGCAAATATGGCGGATACAACATTTTTAAATGACACTCATCAGTTTTTACAAGTGTACTTAAATGGTTTCTTTGACAGAACAACAAAAACCAAAAAGGTTCAGGTATTTACAATAGTCCAGACATATTCCTGATGTTCCTTCAGCTCCCCAAGAAAAGCCCCATTCAAACATGTCACAATTAGGACTCCACCTATACTGATACTGGTATTAAGCTGATACCGCGCTAATATACTTCAAGTATCTGTTGTGGTATGGGTGCATCCCTAGTCACAATATTTAGTGTCGCCTCTTCAGGCCAAGCTTTCTACTCATCAACGACCTGGGCCTCATTGTCTTCAATCGCAACAAAATCCTGAAAGTTTCCAATATTCCCAAGCTAAAATTGACATGGAGATTTTCAGGAAACGTTCCTACAATTTACTGGAAATTTTCCGCCCTTTTGCAACCCTTTTTCTCCAATTCAAACTGTTAAGCGATAATTGTCTGGCGGGCGAGTCTGCAGTTACTGCCCATTGGAATTAGAACGGCTCCAGACACGTGTCCGGACATCATCAGGAGCGAGGAGTTAAAGGACCACCGTAATGAACAGTTTGGGGATTGGAGCTGCGCGGAAAAGAAACTTAATCAGTCTTGTTGGCTTGCACCGCATTAGCATTTTCTCTCCTCCTGCCTCAGTTTGATATGACGCGGGGCTCTGATGCTGTGGGAGCAGCGCTAAGACGTATCATCGAACATTTTTCCTTCCCCCCCCCCCCTCTACTTTTTAGTAACACTGGGTGACCTTTTTATCCGGACGCCAGTGCACAGCGTTTGTGTATTGCATTAGCGCTCACCATCAGAATTCTGCCAAGTTCACTACCACGGCGCTCTGCATGGATTAGGCGAGAGAAACCAAATGAATGAGAGATAGATGAGGTTTGGTGAGGTTGGTAGGTGATGCAACTTTTTCACTTCCGATATGATACCGATATTGCAGCCTTGAGTATTGGCAGATATGGAGCCGATACAATATTGGCACGAATCATACATACTTTTCTGACTTATTTTGTAGTATGGACTGTTAGAAAAGGCTTGATCAATTAATATTACTCAGAACAATAGTTAGCAACAGTAGCTATGAGAAAAACAGACCCATTTATCATTAACCAATGGTTTACATACATTTGAACGTTGCACGAAAGAATATTCTACTATTGAATAAAATGAATTAAGAAAAATACATTAAAAGTCCCTGAAAAATAACCTCAATTAATGCAATAAAAACAACAACAAAAGATTATTTTTAAAGTGCAAAATAACCACCAGAAGTGCTGGAGCGGCGTCTGGAATAGACTGCTTGGAAAGGAGTGCTTATATCGGAGATTTTAGATGCGGATTTTAGATGCTCTTTTTTTTTTTTTGCTGCTCTCCGGTCAGGGCACCCCTTAAGGTTGGTTATGTTATTGAGGCTGAGCTGATGGAGAAGCCCGACTACATGTTTTAAAGAGGCTGAAAAGTTTCCCCCACATCCCCTGGTACCTGCTCCTCACCCATTGTTTCAGATATGATTCAAAACGAGCACATGAGACGTCCCCATAAATGTTAAATGTTGCCTGTCGTGAGTTGGAGCTCCTGCAGCTCTTTCTTCCCTTTTTTCTTCCCTCCCACCCCCCATTTTTCACCGGAGCTTTCCATCACTCAGTCTCTCTCCGAGCCAGAACTCATGTTAGTAATGAGCTAGCAGAGAGGCAAAGGCTGTGAGGTGAGATACATCTGGCACGCACACACACACACACGCACGCACACACACGCTCACTCTCGCAGGCCCCCACAAGGTTATGCTCTACAGCATAAGGCATTATGAGCGCCTAATGATGCTGCGTGGGCCTTATTTGACTTCAGCCTCAGTCAAGCTCCTCGCAGTCCTTCACAGCGCCTGCTACAATGAACCGAGGCTGATAAAGTAAGTCAACCAGCCCACCCTCAACCCCCACCCTTTTTTTTTTTTTTAATGAATCCTGCTCCTCTAATGATGACCAGTAGAATCTCCTTGATGTCTCCTTGCATTAGGGAACCAGTGTCTGGCTGCAACCTGACTGGCTCGCTCTCATTCATTACGGAGTCAGGCGAAGTGGGGGCAGCCCAAGCAAATGGCTCTGACATGCCCCCCCCCCCCCCATCCATCAGCTTTTTGCATCGCAGCCCATTAGTGATCGTAAACTGTTCGGGGTTCCCCCGGAGTTCTCAGAGTCACAAGTGGGAGCTGGAAGCGATTAATGAGCATAGCTGAGTTTCAAGTCCAAACCTGAGTTTTGTGGTTCCAACTCCTTCTAGACGGGAGTTCGGATTGCAGAAGTTATAAGATTAGAGCTTCCCACGCAGGAGAACACTCCTTTCTAAAACGCTCCATTACATTTATTCGATTTCAATTCAATCCAGTTTAATTTGTTTAACACCAATTCATTACCAGCAGTTATCTGCAGGCTCCTTAACGTATCAAAAGTTTGGGTATGAAAACACTTGCACACACTGTCTCAGTACCGACAGAAATCACATAAAACATCCAGTGGAAATCTTTCTTAAATGCTTGAATGGTGTCGTCATGACGGTAAACCTTGTTGTAAAGGTGACTAATCAGGATTTCCAACTGTATAAAACACAGCACCAACTGGTATTATTAAATGGAAGAAATGATTGACTGAAATAACGTTTCCGAACTCTCCTTGAGGGATTTAGGCACATTTTTTGGGGGGTCTTACCCTCACGTTTAGCTATGTCACTAATTCCTATGCTACTAATAAGTTCTACCTAGTTGTAAAGGTGACCTATCAGGCTTTCCAACAGTATAAAACACAACACTAATTAGTATATTTAAAGGGGAGAAATTATTGAATAACATTTCAGGACTTATTTGGAGGAGTTTATAAAGGAGTCCTTTCCTTCTGGGGAAACTGGTTTGAAATGGCGTCTTATCTATACACAACATCCTCATGTACAGATATTTGACAGCTGAAGCTGCTTTTAGAAATTGTGTTGAACTGTTTTCTTGAATTTTAACTGAGACTCCAATGTTTGTGGCAGGCCCCTCCCAAAGTGCCCCGGGACAGTACCCCAACTATCCTCAGGGGCAGGGACAGCAGTACGGCGCCTACCGCCCCCCTCAGCCCGGACCGCCGCAGGGCCAGCAGCAGCGCCCATATGGCTATGACCAGGTGAGTATACGCACCACACCGGACAGTCCGGGAGACGTGTCTGCACATCGGCCGTAGTTTGTCCCGAGTTGTGTTTACTGCCAGATGTAGCTGTACTGTAGCCGTGTTTTTTTCTCGGTAACAGCAGAACCAGTTGTGAGTTGAAGTTAAACGTTTTGCATGCTATCATCATGTTCAGGGTTAAAGATGTTCTTCCCAAAAAAGATTGTGTGTTACTTTTGTCTTTGGCTTGTTAATGCGGTGATATATCCTGGCTAATATCGCATGCCAGTCTGGGGAAATATGAGGGCTGTAAGAGGACTCTTCCTTAAACCCAATGTGGACTGTTCAAGTGTTTGAAGGAAGATCTATTTCTTGCCCTGTATTTCCTGTGGTCTTATGTGAGGACCATAGCTACACTTTGATATCTTTATCTTTGAATATTCAGGGGCACATGAGGAAATAAAGGCCCGGGGATTTGAACCCCTGACTAGCTCTGTAAGA
Source organism: Mullus surmuletus (assembly GCA_903171835.1). Lineage (NCBI taxonomy): Eukaryota > Metazoa > Chordata > Actinopteri > Syngnathiformes > Mullidae > Mullus > Mullus surmuletus. The sequence continues at coordinate 202,769 of CAESWR010002632.1, read as the reverse complement.
AGCAAAGGTAATGGTTGCTGTGAAGACCTCAACGTCCAACCTAGACGTTTGACCACCTAGCCTTAATTTGCATTTGTTGTTTTTTTCTGTCTTCTTTTTCTTTATCTTTCTTCCATTTTCTCCTATTCTCTCTATTTGATATATATATATATATTTACATATATATTTTCAGCAGATAATTTTTTGATTTATTTTAACACTTTTTGTTGGTAACCAGGGGTCGAATTGCTAAGGCATGAGGTCCAAAAACACAGCATGCTCAAGTCTTCTTTTAAAAAAAGTAAAAAATTAAAGAAACCAAAAGCTTACATGCTTTGGTGTGTCCCTAGTCCATGCAAGTAATACTGGTATTGTGCTTTTGAGATGAAATGTTATTCTTATGCAATTGTTAATTCACGCTTGAATCCAAAAGAAGAGATTGTCCAAAGTTCTCCACGTAGTTTCCATGAACACATACTTCGACCCCTGTTTCGAAATTGCATCAGCTGCTACTGTCTTTGCACTGAATTGCTCTCACTTATCCACTAGTCCATAAGGAGCTTCATCCTCAGCCATGCTGCTGCTGAAACCTCAGGTGTCAACGTAGACCTTGGAGCTCACTTAGTTGTGAGACCATGCCGCCACCTGCTGGTCAGCACCGGCAAATGCGGCTGTAAATCATGGTTTGCAGTATGATGTGGTTGAAAGCACAGATGTATGTTTGTTCTCTTTACGATTTGTGAATGCAAGCTTTTTGTTCTCTCTGTGGATTTTTTTTTCATTTTTTTGGTTTTGTTTTGTTTTTTTGTTTTGTTTTGTTTTGCTGGATGAAATCATCTAGTAACACAAGTCTGTCACATTTCTCCCCGCAGGGCCAGTATGGAAATTACCAGCAATGAGAAATGGTCACAGCAACCCACACAGCTCTGCTCTGATATTTGTCTGAGCTTTGACCTCTGCTCAGCTGCTAAGCGACCTCAGTGGTTGCAGCTCGCAGAGTCTCAGACGCAAAAAAAAGCTCTAAAAGACACGATTGGTCCCCCCCCCCACCACCCCCACGCCACCCCTCCCTTTGGGCTCTTAACCCATGATTATAAAATACCACTTCTCATCGTGTGCATTGACTGACATGCCAATGCGCCGATGATGTCCAAAATCCTCGGCCCACCCGCCGCTCCAGTCTGACTCGAAGCAGCAATGCCTTAAAAATGGAACTGCCTTATCCTTAAGCATTGCAGATTGTGGAACAGGCTTACGAAAAATTTTGGATATCAGAAATGATTCAGATGTACAGTTTCATTCTACTGCGGTGCATTGTTTCTCTGCCCTTCAGCTCCCTTTTCATAAGAAGCAATAATGCCAGCAGTAGGGAGGCGGGTGAGGGGTCGGAGGTGGGACAATGCACCCGACAGACTTCCTGCTAGGCCATGGTACATGTCTCGATGTATGTGATGATGTAAAAATATATTTTATTCTTTTTAGAGCAAGCTAACTTTGTATAAGTCATTGGAAACTAGTACTAAAGCTGTGTTGTTTATTTCATGAAGTGTATGTGTCAATGTTTTTTTGGTTTTGTTTTGTTTTTTTTATCTTTAATGATGATCCCATCCAGCACATGTTTTGTTCTCGTCTTACTGAACTCTGTAACTGTTCATTCTACATCCGTGATGCGGTGCGCAAATTGCAAAGTGACGCGATGACATGATATGTAGCAGGTGTGACTCCAGAATGCCGGATAATTCTTGACACATTTCCCCGTTTTCTTCACCATCAACTCAGTCTTGTCCTTTGACTGCAAATTGACACGTGGGGAAGAAAGATCCACCACATTTCTGCCAACGATTTTAGTCAGTGTTGATGATGCTGGACTCCCCTCTTTCTTCCTTTTTTTAATAAACGCCTAAGTTGATGTCATTCAAATAGTGTTGTGTGTGTGCGTGTGAATAATAAAGATGGTTACTGTCAAATATGTAACATAAGATGTGAAAATAATGTTCTGAAATGGATTCCTTAACTCCACAGTAAAGACTGGTTGTGCAGTTTTTCAATCACTGGCTTGGTATGTGTTTTGTGGTGCATACTTACTTTATTGATCCGATCTGTACAGCAGCAGAACACGGAGGAGAACATTTGTCCTCTGATATTGTTTATATGGCTGTTTTTAATATTTTGCATTCTGCACCCCATCCACATGGTGGTCACATTTGTGTCATGGTAATGTATACCTGTACATTATAATAAATCGGAAGAATCTTTAATATACTTTGGCTTTTATTTTTTTAAAGAGCATTTGACCTTTTGCGCAGAATCATTTATCCTGAAGAAAAAGCACAAACACGGCGGCTGGATTGGTGCCGTCGTGAAGCTGACAGAATGATCTAATTGTTTTGTCTTCATCTGCGATCTGCTCGTCAGTTTCCAGCCGATAATGACCCTCCGCCACTCCGCAGCTTGTCTGCTTTGTCCAGATGCATCCGGAGAGGTCCAGAGCACATTTACACCCAAAATTACCCTCCGTGTCCCTCTTTCCCGTCTGCTCCCTCCAGAGAGGGAGAGGGACTACCTGTCACATTGGGGGGAGCGATACAGATGGTGCGCCAGATGTGTGGCCGAAGCACGTGACGGGGGAGCGGCGTTGGCGTTGCAAGGGCCGCGGAGTGCCGGCGCTGCCTCTATGATGAGTGTCGCTATCAGGAGAAGTGTTTAGTGAACTTTTTTTTTTGGTGCGCGTGTAACACTTCTGCATGCGTGTGTGTACATCCATGTTTTTGCCGCTCAGGTTTTAGTGGCATCTCCCAGTCACCCCACCATCCTGCTGCTCCACAGCTGGCCGCCCCACCCTTCCCAGCTGCCACTGGGGCTCCCCCCAGCCCCTCCGCTTGGCAGAGCCCGCGTTTTGGGCGCTCCCCCACCAGTCGTCCCTGGCAGCTGCTGCCCTCAGCTGCGCCCTCGCAGACGGTATTGGGGTCGGACAAAGTCACTCCTCCTGTGACTGTGTCTGGGGCCGTTGGGGGGTGGGGGGGGTGAAGAGGCGGCAAGGAGACTGTCTTGCCACCTATGAGAGACCTTCGTTAAGCGCTTGGACGGGCACAAAATGACATGTTGAGGAAGTTCGGTTCCTCTTGCAGAAAAGAGCTGGATCGGTGATGTGCAGGCCGATAGTGAAGCAGCATCATTCAAGAGGATGATAATGTTCAATATTTTGATAATTATAATTCAGGGCACCTTTCAGAGGAGCCTCAGAACCACTGAGGGGAAAATGACATTGTGATCATAGCTGGCAGGCACGATGTGATCTCTCTCTCTCTCTCTCTCTCTCTCTCTCTCTCTCCAGCTCCCTCCTTCCCTCCCTGGCTTTCCCTCTAACTCCCCCCTTTCACTCTCTCATACCCACACTCTCGGTGTGACAGAAAGTCTATGGGGAGGTATAAGAGGTAGTTATGGGGGGAATGCAGCAGCCTCCACAGTTTAATTGGAGATGTGTCACACTAAATAAATGGTGCAAAAACAAGCGCTGACTGGAGGCTTGAGGGAGGGGCCCTGGGGATGCTGCCTGTTTTATTGGGCAGGAGCTTTGCACCGCTCCAGGGTGAAACGGGGCTATGCACCGCTTAGATACCCTCCAACCACCAAACCACCGTGCCTCCCAAAGACTGCTGTGGAGGAAAATACAAAGGCGTTTATTTCACTCCACAGAAAAGCGGTGCTTGGGAGGCGCGGGACAAACTTAGTGACCCAGTTGTTCGTCCTACAGGGAGCCGATTGTCGGCCCTCATCTGCAATTTCAATTTGCGCACGGCGGCCAACAGATCTATAATTGTTAAATCTTGAGCAAGCGCCGCCTGCCTCGCACCGCTCCCGTCTTTCGGCTGTCAATTTATGTTTTGAGGAGAATGCAACCGACCAATCCCCTCTCGGCGTAATCCATACATGACCTCCGACTTAACAGGAGAATGTGTTCTCCAATATGCTATCGATGTTTATAACTGTTGTCTCGCGTTGCTCCTGCGGTGTGTGTGTGCGTGTGCGTGTGTTTCCAGAGTTCATGGCTGGAGTTTTGATTTACCTCTACAGTGTGCCGCAGTAATTGGATGTGACACCATTTTCTCGGCTCTCCCTGGGGGATATAACAGGAATCTGACTATTATGGCCCCAGTCATGAATATGTCACGACAGCTGCAAACAAAGGCCTGTGATTTGGATAAGACCTCCTATATGTTGTCGCTGCGCTGATATACGAGATCCACGGCGAAAGGCTAAATGAGCTTTTCTGTGGAGCAATTTGCCGTGTTTACAAAAATGATTAATTGCTGTTGTTGGGGAAGAAAGAGTGAGCAGAGATGTACAATAATGCATGTTCATCGCCGCACGTGCCAGCTATCAGAGCGAGCTATTACTTTCAAAACAACGGAAAAGATTTTTTGGACCTGACATGCAGGAACGGGGCGATCCCCTGGAAAGGCCGTGTTTAGCATGCATCCGATGCGCGGTGCTTTGTTTAAATCCCATCGTTTGTTGAGGGTTTAGCCATCAAATCAAATTGAGTGTGCTGTTTTGTATGTGTTCTACCCTCATAAAAACAGTCTCTGGGTGAAATAGCAGGTATGCTGATATCAGTATTCCCACAGCCTGCATAATTGTTGTAATTTGCTTTCCCTTTGGGTAATCTGTAAACATGGCTGTTTTGATGTTTTTGGCATCCTCCATTGGCTGAGCTCTGTACTCCTCCAGTGGAGCCCCCATCCCAGCCCAGGGTGACACAAATAGATCCTTCCCAAGAAGGCGCACGTAGTTGCACGCGGGCACAATCAATACGGCCCAGTCGTGGCTGGGACCGCGGCGGTATTAAAAGCGCCCCGTGAGCTGCTTCTCACTACGTCTACATTTTAGGGAAATAAAGCTATTGATCCTCGGGGCCTCTCGCCGAGCATTAACCTGGGCCGGCAAATTAGAACGTGTTCATCTGGACACATCTGCCTGCAATGTTCCAAAAACGCCGTCCCAGGGTGAGACAAAGAGGAGTGCGAGGCTTGCTGCTTCCAGTGATGAGCAGAGCGCCACTTGACGCCCGTGTCGGAGCCGAGGAGGCGTCTGGACGCCCAGGGCTTCCATTAGAGGCCCAGGATGGTGGCATGGGTCGATGTGGCAAGCTTTGGTTGGGGGTACTCCATCTCTGATCAATGTGGTTCCTTCCCCCCGATGTGGAGGGGGAGGGGGCTGACCCGCTGTAAACCCGAGCTCCTGACTGGAAGGACAATGAAGGAAAGGACTCCTGCCTCCAGCACCTGCTCTACCGGTGTCTTTTTTTTTTCTTTTGCGTTTGTATATCAAAAAACAAATGACCATTAATTTTTTTCATACATTTTAGGAAAATATTGCGCTGGAAGCAGAGTGTCTTTCAGTGGTTCTCATACATGCGGCCGATGGTGGGATTTGTTCAGCAGTGAGCTGCATTCCCATTTTCAGATCACAGCTTTATTTGACTGCAAGATTTTGAATCAAACTTATCTCCACGGGCTCCGTCAGCCTCTGCGAGCTATTGATTCACAATCTCACTTGCTGGGTCGTCACACAAGTCGGGTAATTATATTTGACCAGGAGATCACAGACACTGAAACATGGTTGTGTGAACAAACAGACACAGTAAAACTTCCACTTCCTGTTTTTCTTCATCTATATTAGCTTGTCTATAAGTCCCTTCCTCACCAGAGCCCTGGCCACGCCCACCCGGCCATGGGGCCTCCCCCTGGATGAAGCGGCCTTCATTAAGAGTGTCCGGTATGAAAACAGTGGAAAGCTTCCGAGTATCTGGAACAGGAAGTGTGCATCACCATGGAGACATGAGGAAATTCTGTTCTACAACAATGAGAGAATGTGAAGGCAGACGTTTAAGGAAGCTGTGAGCAATGATGCAGCAGAAAACCAGAGTATGGAGCCCATATTTATATTGATTATTAGTATATTAATCTTTCTTACATATATACTTGATATATAGATTATGAATATTTTTATATTATTCATCTTATACATATAGTTGACATTGGCTCTGGAACTATGACATGGTAGCTTCATCCATCAGGGACACAATAAGGCGTCGCATGACTAAGTCTCAGTCAGTTTTAATGGGAAAGGGGAAATGTGAGGGTCAGTGTGACACACGGTGATGGTGCGACGGCAGTGACGTCATCAACACACACTTGTCTCCCAAAGCTGCTGTAGATGAGGGTTTGACAGGCCCCGCCCACTGCCTGCTTGATGGTTTTGGATGGCGCTCAGTGTGACGGGGCCTCCACGAGAGCGTGCAAACTGCGAGTTTGAGAAAGGCCCTCTGACTCACCTGCAGGACGGTTTGGTCGTCGTCCTCCTCGCCCTGCCAACTCTCCGTCCTTTAGCAAACACGTTCCACCATCAGCAGCGCAACAACACATTTGGCCGGCCTGTTTTCCTCCGCCTGCCCTGCCAGTGGGAAGCTTGGAAGTTCTCTGCCCCAGTTCTCCATGTCCTTGAGAGTTGTGCCTTCAGGCCGGCGCTGGTGGGGTCCCGCAGTGCACAATGTGTGCTTCTCACTCCGGCTCCCGCTGTACTCCACCGCCCCTGCATGGCTCTGGAGAGTTGCCAAGCTCCGAGGGGTTGTCCATGCGAGCGGGGGAGCCAGCGCGTTACCACACAAACATCTCACTTCCTCCCCCCAAGACAAGACAGCCGACCGGATATAAATCACTTTCCTGGATTGGGCCGACGACGACGGCATGCACGGGAAGATGTTGTTATGAATAATCAGCCTAATTGCAATAAACAGTGTGAAGCGACGTGTAAATGACTGAGAATCTTGTTTCTCCCACATTCTCCTCCTGCAAAGGTTAAAGCAGTCGGTGCGACGCCTGAAAACGTTTGCAGCAGATATGATGAAAATGTCATCCTTAACCCTTAAAAGTTCCTGGGGATGTTTTGTTGTCCAGACGTTTTTTACAATCCCTTCAAAATATTGATATTTGATATGTATCTTTCAGGCTGAAGCTGATTAACAAGACAGACTAATTTAAATTTGGAAAAAAAACTATCAATATTTTTACAGCTGTCTTTTGGAAGGAGACGCTTTTTGTCCGCAGGAACTAATAAGAGAGTTTGCTATAAAACTCTGTCATTGAAACCTCGAATTCAATGTTGCTGCTAATCATTGACCATCTGAGGCTCTAATAATAATAATCATTAAATCCTCCTTGAATTGCATTTGATGGAAATTATTAGTTTTTGTGTTGTGTAAACAAACTGGCATTTAGAGGGTTAAAATCCCCCCAAATGATGAATATTTGATATATATATTTCAGGCTGAAGTTGATTAAAAAGACTGACTCACTTAAAGTGAAAAAGATAGTAATATATATTATTTTCACAGCAGTTTTTAGGGAGGGGATGTTTTTTGTCCTGAGGGACGAGTGAGAAAGTTTTTTAAGGAACTCTTAAGGGTTAATGAGGGCAAAAGGGTTTTTTTAACATCATTTTTGATGAAAAGATAAAAAATGAAAAGCAATTAGAGTTTGGTCATAGTTTGTAGCTGGATGTGTCTGACAAATCTCTTTATATTTTATTCAGCACATATGCATTGTTTTTTCCCCCCTTTTTTGTAATTAATATGGATATTGGCCGAGAGCAAAGATAAAGATCCATTTTCTAATATTTTGTCCTTGGATTGTGCACTCGGGGAATTCACTCCCCCTTTTCTCTCTCCTCTCCCTGGCGAAGGCGTGGGGAATTGGTGGGATGAGAGGCTATTCCCTAAATAGCCCATGGCGAGAGCTCTCCTGATTAGCATGCTGGCTGCTCTCTGGCAGCGCTCCTCCAGGCCACCAGCGCTATCACTTACGTGCTGTTTGTATTTGTAGTTGATAGTGTGTGCTGTTATAATTGGAATGAGCTCAGGAACCTCGTTTGCTTTTGATCCGCTGCCAGCCACTCAGAGTGCTACTGGGCCACAGCTCTCACCTCAGCACTCCCAGTGGATTATGGGAAACTGCAACGCTTATGTTCTAAAAAGCGCCTGACAGCATCTCACTCAAGGTCGAACAATACAATGCTAAGAGTGGAGAGTGGAACAAAAAGAAAGAGCGGGCGGAGGGAAAAGTTGGGCAGATATTTGAAGCTTTGTTGGGTCAGAAACAGAGAAAATGAAATCAGACTTGAACGCAAAACAAGACGCAAATATTCCAAGGTGCAAACGCGACCAGACGCAGCTGAAAATAAGTATTTATCTTTAGTGTGAGACAGGAGCAATTGGTGAACTTTGAAAGAACACAAATATGATGGAGATGAGATGAAGATGATGGAGCTGATGATGAAGATGTCAGTCATTAGCTTTGCTCTGTTGTGTCACAAATGTTCTCTCCAGTTTCATCTCTACAAGACGGCCCAGGGTGGGCAAGCTGATCACAGGTCAGTGTGGATGATTGCACGTGGGAGAAGTTTGCCTGAAAGCTTTTCTCCCAGCATGGCGGAGCAGCCAGAAAGCCTTGAGCTCAACTTAACCAGTTTTGTTGCCAAAATCTTTCCAATCACTTTTACTCCTGAAGCTTCAATACTTTTTATGAAGTACACAGAACCAGCTAGTCCGTCCGTCCATCCATCTCTATCCATCCATCCATCCATCCATCCGTCCATCCAATTTCATCATTATTTGAATAACAAACGATCATGATAATGACAATCATGATAATGACAATCATGATAATGACAATCATGATAATGACGATCATGATGATGATGACAATGATGATGAGGATGATAATGATGTTGAAGATGATGATGATGATGATGATAATGACGATGAGGATGATGATGACAATGATGATGAGGATGATGTTGAAGATGATGATGATGATGATGATGATGATGATGATGATGATGATGATAATGAGGATGATGAGGATGATGATGACAATGATGATGAGGATGACGATGAGGATGATGATGACAATGATGATGAGGATGATGATGATGTTGAAGATGATGATGATGATGACGATGATGATGTTGAAGATGATGATGATGATGATGATGATGATAATGACGATGATGAAAATGATGATGCTGACGACAATGATGCTGATAATGACGATGAGGATGATGATAACGATGAGGATGATGATAACGATGATGAAGATGATGATGAAGATGATGTTGACGGCGACGATGATGAGATAGTGACGATCATGATGACAATGATGATCATGTTGACGATAATGATGATGAGGATGTTGATGATGATGATGATGATGGTGTTGATGATGATGATGATGATGATGATGATGATGATAATGACGATGAGGGTGATGATGAGGATGATGTTGACGATGATGAAGATGATGATGACGATGATGACGATGATGAAGATGAAACCTCTCTGATTCAAACAGTGTGTGATTGTTGTCCTGGACTTCACTCCTGAGTTGTGTGTTTGGTCCAGATGTGACCGTGTCTGTTATTTTCTGTGCTGGTAACTTGTGTGTGTGTGTGTGTGTTTTGTTATTTACTCTGTGCTGTAGTGACTCTGTAGAAATGTGTGTGTCGTGGGCGTCTGGTAACGTGTGTGTGTGTGTGTTAGTGTGTGTGTGTGTTTGTGTGTGTGTAATGAAGCATCAGAGGAACCTCCAGCAGGCTGCAGTGTTTCTCTCCTCCAGGTCTTGCGTCCCCTGAGCGAGGTGTGTTCAGGCTTCCTGGATGAGAATCCTCGCCGTCGTCCACGTGAGGCTCCATCGTGGATCCGTGTTCTCATCCTCCTCCGTCTTTTTTTTTTCCCTTTGAACTTAGCATTCAACAGGCAAAAGGGAAGTTTACTTTTCGTGGCCTTGTTGATTTACCTTCATGCACAACTTTATCAGTGGACGTAACTCTGCTGTGATAAATGCTCGCGGTTCATCTCCTCCCGCTTCGCCACGCTCTTCCCGCCGCCTCAGCGTTTTTCCGGAGCGGCCCGACTCCGGGGACGAATGGGAGTTTGATGCTCCCCTGCTGCCGATTGCCAGCAGGCTGATGAAAAAAGATACGTGAAAAGTCCTAAACTCAATATTTAATCAGGCTCAGGGTTACATTTGCTGTTTGATTAGGTAAGAGAATTCCGCCTCCCGGAGTCTGTGATTGCTTTGAAAACATTTGG
>CAESWR010002632.1:172944-185731 GCA_903171835.1 Mullus surmuletus | reverse complement strand
CAGAGGCACAGCTAACCAACTCGGCCCTCGGCGGCTCTGCTCATGGTGGGCCGGGCCGGGTGCTGGTGGTGGGGGGGGGGGGGCACTTTGCCAGTCAAATCAATCATGACCATTCTCTATAAATCCGACGCCACACTCTAATGATTGTGTATGAAAGACAACAAGTTATTGATGAAAAGCTGCACAAAGCTTACACCACTGTTAAAGGAGCAGTGTGTTATTTTCTTAAACTGAATATATTAAAATGTAAATGTCAGCAATGTGTAATGCTTTTTTTTTCTTTTTTCTTATGATCGACAAAATTATCCATTTAGGAATCCAAAGGCAGCGGCCATCTTGGCTCCATGATGTGTCTGGTCTGGAATTTCACCACCGTGGGACTAACAAAGAAGTATTGCCACCATGTTGCCACCCTTGGAAAAACAAGAGGAAGTGACAAGGAAACAGTAGAAGTAGGAAGTAGCAAGGAAACAGTCGTGGTAGAAGTAGGAAGTAACAAGGAAACAGTTGTAGTAGAAGTAGGAAGTAACAAGGAAACAGTCGTAGTAGAAGCAGGAAAGACGGAATGCTCTGCAGTCCTGACTATTTCTACTGTTGGTCCTCAAAGGACACCGTAGCTTCTCAACATTCTCCCAAAGGGAGTGGGTCGCAAAGGAATGCCACCATATTTAAATTCACCATTAGCTGGCGCCAAGCACATCTATTTTTACGTACTGCTCCTTTAAAGGGGAACAAGGATCAGAACGATGTCAACCAAAGGTGACGCAGAAGCTGATGAGTGAATCATCTTTGCTTCGGTCTCAAAATTTGAACAAAGCGACTCCTGACTATACCGTCTCTTTGTGCACCATAGGTGTTACTGTTAGCATTGTTACTATGGAAACAACTGCACAGAGAAAACGGTGAGTAGTCGTATGAATGAGTCCCTATCCAATAATACGCCGTCTTGTTGAATAATTTAACCTGACTTTGCATCGGTGCAAATATCTGTTTTGCAGTGATTGACAATTTGATAATACAGGGGAAAAAAGCATAAAAAAGAAGCCAAACAGCGAGCTATTTATTTTTGTGTGTTTTGTGAGCGCTCGGGGCATGTGTGTTTTCAGGATTATGTCTGCGCTTTTTGAGCAGCTCCCCACGGCATTCCCAATATCAGTATTCCTGTAGATGTGTTTGATGTGTTTGAAGCCACGCAGCATACCTTGGAACATGACAGTAAACATGGCAGAAGCTCTCCCTCAGCGGAGCAGTGATTCACGTCACCCCCTCAGAAGTGTGTGACGGGTGTACAAACCAAACCCGCCGGGCCACGCCGTCCCCCGGGAGCCTACCTTACTATGCCGCCGCCGCCGCCGCCGTGCTGCTTGGATTCCGCTCTCCGCCTGGAAAACAAAAGAGCAAAACTGAAGCGGGAGGGGAGAAAAAGAAAAATGCAAAAACACAGACTGGTGACAAGTTATGGCACCCACTTAACTGGTTATCTGACCCAGCAGCAGAAGATGTCATGATATATCCCATTCTAATGTTTTCCCCGTGTTTCATCCCTGGAAAATCACTAGTGTGTGTTTCCCGCATGCATCCCAGGGGAAATTAAGAGGCACACTATGTACCTCAGGAGGATTCCCCCCCAGAATGAGAATAAAGCCGGCAGCATGAAAGAGGAGTGTTGGTGTGAGGGAGTTATTGGTCTGGCAAAGGGATTGCCAACACATCAAAATAGCATGGCTGTTGAACAAGACAGAAACTTGCACCATTTACACCTGCCAGAGAGAGGGAGGAAGGGAGGGAGGGACAACATTTCCATAGGCACACATATTCGCGGCTCCATGTTAAGTTCAGGCTTCATGTCAGGCAACATTTTCCAGAAGTGACATGTATGTTGTGTTGACATGACAGAGGAGCTTTGAATGTTGTTTCCTGGGTGACGAGGAGAAGTGGTTTCTACACGGAGCAGTTTATAACCTTAAAAAGAGGCTCCTGTGATCTGTGCCACCCCCCAAAAAATCAATCAATCAATAATCATTCATGTTATAAAGCATTTTCTTCTCCTCATTTGGCACTGACTGTCATGAATGAGTGGTAATTACCATGTAATTACTATGTTGTTACTATGTAGTGAGACTTTCATTTCAAGATTCTCCGAGGTCCCACTTAAGCAACAATGATGCTTGATTAGTGAACACATTTTAAAACTGTTTCATCATCAAGCAGTGTTGGGCTAGTTACTGAAAAAAAAGTAATCCATTACACATTACTAGTTACTTTCTAAAAAAAAGAAGTAATGTCTTACTTTGTTACTCACTGCTTAAAGTAATGAGTTACACTACTAGTTACATTACTTTTGGATTAATCCATGACATCCCCTGAGATGTACCATACCTTAATTGGCAATTAACACTATCAGATTAAACAATATACCCAGTATGTTTCTTCTGCTCGTTGTTGTTGTATGTTCCTATGTCTGTATATATTAAGTGTATGTATATGTGTGTGTGTGTGTGTGTGTGTGTGTGTGTGTGTGTGTGTGTGTGTGTGTGCATTACAGTAACGCTTTACCCCCAACACGGTGGCCAAATTTAGGCCAATAAAGAAAAAAAGTAATCTGAAAATTCATTAACTACTACTACATTAACTATACTTTTTAATTGAAGTATCAGAATCACAATCAGCTTTATTGGCCAAGTATGTGAAGATATACATGGTATTTCACTGTTTTTGTTTATCTTTTTTGCTCCAGTGTACATTTCACACTTAAATAAACACACATACACACACACACACATAGACTTAATATATACAGACATACAAAAAGGAACATACAACAACAACAAGCAGAAGAATAGTACAAAAATAGTTTAAGAAATATCTATAAATAAATGGGTAGAATGAGTGAGTGAAGTCCGGTCTAGTCAATATATGTTTATGTATATATTATTTACAGCTTCTGGACCGCAGTGATATCACTGAGCTACATAGTTAGCAGCCTCGGTGCTCCTGGAACCACCTCCAGCTTGTCACACATTCAACATCATCAGAAGGAGCATCTTAGAAAAAAAAAAAGTGAAATTCAAAGTCTATCTAGTAGAACGTGCGTCAGATCTGACTCCTGTTAAAATAAATGGAATCCAGCAGCAAAACTCATATAGTTGCGCTTTAATTTTTCCGTCTGTGGTCAAGCTGGAATCAGGAGGATTTCTTCAACTGGAAGCAAAAGTTTGGGCACCGCTGACACGCGAGAAGTGAAAAGTAAAATATTTTCTAAGAGTCAGACGGCCCAAAAAATATGGCAGAACCAGGAGCCTTTTGGCAAGGAAGAAAATCCAAAACAACTTTTCTCTGCACAGAAAAAATGTGTGCGAGCGGTTTGTTGTGCCAGAGGGAGCCGAGCTGCTGCAGCGTGAGCGGCGATGTCTGCGAGCTCGGACCGGGGAGTCAAAAAGTCAAAGCAGAATGTGGGTTTGGTTTTTTCCAGATCTATGAAATGCAGAGTGAGTGCGCAGCAACATTTGCAAGCAGTCGTGTGTTTCATGATCCATGTGATTGGCTGATTAGAAAAATCTGAATGTCATGATTTGTGTTTCTGTTGGTGCTGCTGGTGGTTCTGGTCGTGCTGGTGCCTCTGCTAGTACTATTGCTGGTGCTGCTGGTGCTGCAGGTGCGGGGGCAGTTCATTGAGGTCAGGATGACAGTAAAGAACAGATGAGATGGGGTGGATTTTTTTTTTTTTTTTTGTAGGTGGGATGCGGTGGGAGGAGGAGGGGGATGGAGGGGAAACTAGGCCAGTGTCCAGACTCAGAGCGCCAAAGGCCCCGCGTCCCAGGATGCCCCGTGTCAGCCCTCTGACAGCAGAGATGGGACTTCAACACAGAGTTTTTCCACCACCAGACGCTCGCCGTCTCCTCTGAAGAATATACCCGTCCCCCCCCCCTCGCCCCCGCCTCCTCCACACACTCACCAGTCAGAGTTTGAGGAGAGGAAATGCACTCGTTACAATAAGGAGGGCACATGGCATGGGACCCGAGGCTTTGAGTGCCGCCTCCTCCGCACTCTCTGTAGAATTAGGATCTCTCCTGCATGTGCCGCACATTTCCAAACTTGACGTGCAGTAAATAGGATCTTTTTTGAGGCAATTTAGTTGTGTTGCGGCGCGTGGTCGTGCGGCACTCGCTGGCCAAATAAAAATAATATAAATACGTGACTCACCGATAGCCCGGTATGAATATTCCAGCTCATCCCTGCAGTATACTCGGCTCGGCAGATAAAGCAGAGTTATTGTCGGGCTTAATCAGGTGGTGTGTTACCTTGGAAATTAAAGCCTTGTTAGAGATATAAAACCTTGAGACTCAAATGGGGAGTCCCTGGCGAGTCAGACCACTGAGCAAATCCTTAAACCAAACAACCTTCCAGTGGGAACGCTTCTTCTCTGAGGATGGATGTTTAATTATCTCTGCTTGTTTGGGGGTGAACGGGAGGAAAACGGTTTCACTCCCTCTTGTTTGTCTAAAAAAAGCTCATGAGTATTTATCAGAATTAATTTAACTAGCAATCAGCGCGGCGCGTTTGATTGTCGCCACGTATTGACTCGGAGTGACGGATGCTTCGACTCCATATGGGAGACATTGAAGGGACAGAAAATCACAAATCACAGGAACATTTTCAGGAAAATTAAACATATTCTTCAATTACTTTGATGAATTAATCTTTAAAATATTGCAACTAAGTGTGATCCATTCATCATTTATTCCCAGTTGATGCAGAACACCTATTTCCATGTTAGCTCCCCTAAAGTAGGCCAACAATCCCCCACGTGAGCACGCACGTATTTTTAACATATTTGAGCGATATGAAGTGATAATTTATCATTATTTAATGATCGCTCGCAGACAACTCGTCACACAGCTCGTCACACACACACCCACAGCACGCTCAGACACAACAGCTGTGCACAATTTTGACACAGGTAATTCACTGAGACTCAACTTCGCTCTGTCTAAGGCCCCGTTTCCTGCTCCCCCGTTTTCCTCTGGAGGAGGTCAGGGAGGCGTCATGAGCTCATTAAACACAGGTGAAACGCTGACGCCTCCTGTATCCACATACCACAACTGAGAGGGCGCAAATACGTCAGGGCGGCGCGCGGAGGTTTTCTGAAGGAAGGATGAAGCGCAACTCCAATAAGCTTTTTCAAAAATGGGTGCAAGTTGCAGAATGAATGCAAAAAAGTAGTGGGCAACAGCACTCAGACCAAAAAGGTCAAAGAATAATTTGATAGGGTGACCCGAGGGTCTGTCCTTTGCCTGGTCTATATACATAGGTAAAGACCAAGCACCAATAACAATGCAAGGATCAATGACACACAATCATGGGTTGCAGCTGCAGCTAATAGCAGGCTGATACAAGACAATAGACGAGACTGATGCATCTTGATCAAAAAAACAGAAATACATTCAGTCAGTGTCTTTGTTCTGTTTGATACACTGAAGAAGGCTGACGCTGAAACGCGCCTGTCCGAGTGTTGCCCTATGAAGTTAGAAAAAGCTAGTCACCTTCCAGTGATGTTTTTGACCCGCACCAAGCAGTCCTCAAGCAGTCTTCTTGGTGAAGGTCTCCATCACCATCCTCTCCCAGCAGTCTGGAGCAGATGCTCCTCTGGACGCTGGTGTTTCTGGCCACAGCAGGAAGACATGAGCATCTCCTCTGCTTTGCTCACCATTGGACTTGTTGAAGACAACTTCTTCCAACGCTTCCAAACGCCAACACAAGAGCAGACAATAGCGCAGCTTCAGGGATGGCGACCATTTTCTCTTCTTTTATTTTTGTCTTCTTGTTTATGTATTTAATTTTCCCACACAAAGATGTGATTGAATCCCATACGATTGTATCCAGATCTAGACACAAGATGCATGTTAATGCCAGGTGTAAGTGGGGCCTATCTTCCACATGACCTTTTGACCTCGTCCTCTGTGTTGGTGCGACTGCTTCCCCTATGAAAATGCACCTCTGCTTTTTTCATCTTTTTCTCTTTGTCTGTTTCTCCTTCCTCCTCTGACACACTCCTCTAAATGGGGCTGGCTTGCATCCCACTGTCTAACCATGGCGTGTGTGTGTGTGTGTGTGTGTGTGTGTGTGTGTGGGTGGTGTTTAGGGAGGTGAGACCTTCTCTGGGACACACTAATCAGCCTCTAGCCGAGGCCCAGGCGGCGAGGCGCTGGACAGGTGAGTAGAAGCACTCGGCACGGCTCCTGGCTGCTCCTCGGCGAGGGGTCAGATCGGCGCCATCCTTTATGCGCCGGTCGTCCTCCGTCCCAGCATCCCCACTCACGTGGCGTCCGTCTCTGGTCCCCGGTTCCTTCCTGGGGTCTCTGAGGGGGGCGGGCGAACAGATGCTCTACCATGGGAGCCTCCAGGACGCGCCTCCCGCCAACCCCCGAGCGTGTTAACCTTTTCTTTTAATTAACACCGTCCCAACTCCCAACTCCCGCCACCGTGGTCTGGAGAGAGGGTCTCCGGGCTTATGCAACTGTCAGGGAGTCGCCCGGGAGCAGGGGAGGAGGTGGGCGGGTGGGAGTGATGAAGGTGATAAGGGTGAGGAGGAGGAGGAGGAGGAGGAGGTGGGATGAATAATGCGCGCACAGCTCGGCTTGGGAGTGAGGCTTCGTCTAATCCGTCAGAGCCTTCTTTATCCGCATGCCTTCGCCGGAGCTGCAACGCGCCGTCCGTCGGCACAGCTGCCTATTTTCCAGGGACGATCCCGAGGTAAATTGGACGTGCTGAGGAGGAGACGGCTGCTCTTAATTTGCACTACAGCTCATTACTCTGCACAAGAGTAAGAAAAGCTTTGGTTGGTGCTCCAGACGTTCGTGAAGAAACTCCTCTCAACCTCAGGCTGGCTTTCAGTGTCTGCACTGTTTAATCCTGAGCAGAGATCACACCGATGCTGAGGGTGTGTTTAGTCGTTTGCTTTGCACTACGTGTGTGAAAAGAAGCATATTGGCAAGTTTGATTGACGGAGGTGAAAGGGGGAGGGACAAAATAATGAATAAGTTTCCTACTTCTTCCTTCTCCTTTTCAGGCACACGAGTATAATATTTATTTCACATTTAATCATCATTTTTAGCATGTTGGTGATGATGATGCTGATTAATTCCGTAATTTCAGTTTGTTTGATGTTTAATCCATTATTCTTTTACATGTTTGAAATAAAGAATTGAATAGAATAGTCTTTATTATCCCCCAACGGTGAAAGTGCAGTGTCCTAGCAGCATATACAGAGAAAGCAATAAATCTGGGAAAGGGACATAAAGAATTGCACAAGGATAAGAAATACGATTAAAAAAGAAAAGAAATGAATGAATAAATGAATAAAATAAAATATAAACAATCTAAATTTCATCCATAAAAATGGCCCCAATTTAATTATTGAATGTATTATTATCCAACTATCTGTGTGTTTGTGTAAATGTGGCGTCTGACAGGTGAGGCTGCAGCAGCGTGAGTGAGTGAGTGAGTCTCCTAATGAGAGCCTTAATGAGTCAGTAAAAAAAAAATCTCATTCCGGCTTTGAAAAAAGGAAATCTTGAAAGCTCCGTGAGGTTCTGCTTTCATCTGGCGTGGCGGTGCCAAGTGGAGAAGGTCCATCTCTTCTGGGGAGATTTTTATGTTCCTCTTGGCTCGCTGTACAGCCCCCGGGGGATCCCGCTTTCTTGGCATGTTCATGGTGGTTACCATTTTGCTGTGGAGGTCAAAGCCGTTTGAGAAGGACATAAAACCCCCGCAATGATTTTTGATCTCACTGTGAGGCCGGCCCATTGTGCTTTGGCTGCGTTTTCTCTGTAATGCCAGTAACGTGTCCGGTGTGGACGTTGTTGTCATGACAATCGATTGTAGAAGTTCAAAGGACTGTCTGCAGCCGACTGGACGTCGTGACAGTTTGACGGTGAGTTTTTTAGGCTCAATCCCAGTTCCAGCCCTTCGCCCCGACCCCTAGTTCTGGGGGGGCAGAGGGGCAGGGCCCAAACAGCCCCATTTTCCAGGAGTGCACACTAGAAACCAAGGAGTACAGGGACTTTGTTCAGCAATCCAGATGAAACCACACACAATTGTTTGGGTCAGCTCCCCCCAAAATAACAGCTGCATAGCTATATGCTAACACATCACAATCATGCAGTTTACAGACGTGTCTGCATTACAAGCTGCATAAATCGTTTACAGATGTCACACAACAAAGCCACAGATAGGTCTAACCATTGGTGTTTGCTTCAAAACATAAAGAAGTTTTATGTGCTAGCTTGTTAGCTAGAATTGATTAGCTCGCTTCATTGCAACAAAACTTAATTTTGAAAAATACATACATACCCAAAAATTGGTCCAGCAACACTTGTATGTGTCGAAGATATCTTCTTCTTCTTGCCAGAGCCATGGCAACTGTTGCTACTGACGACATAGCAGCCGGCTAGCAACAACGTTTGATGACGAAGCGGTAGTTAAGGGGCGCCCCGTTTCTTAGGGTAATGTTTTCACCCCTTCCCCTCCCGTGCCACCTCGATTTGACAGCCAGGAGGCAGACCGAGGGGGGAAAGGAGAATAGGGACTCATCTTTATGCTGAATCCCAGTTCCCCCCTGAGCCCCTCCCCTTAGTTGTGTGTGTTCATTTGAGGGGTAGGGGTCTCCCAACTCTCCTGTGGCTGGAGGGGTGGGGCTGAAGGGCGGGGCCAAACACACCTGGAAACATAGTTTCCAGGAGCACACTAGCAACTATGGGTGGGGATGGTGAGAGGTCGAACCATCGGTGTTTACCTCTGACATGCTCACAAACACACCAAAGTCTGACACCTAAATTCCACTAAGCTTGTTAGCTAGCATTGGTTAGCTTCCTTCCTCACAAAGAAACAAAGCCTCTTTTTCAATATATACACACCCAAAACTGGTCCAGCTGTGTCGAGTAACACCAGAACCATGGCAACTATTGCTGTTGACGAAGACATGTTGACTATTTGTGACTTGTGGCTGCTGAGGTAGCAGCCGGCTAGCAACAACGTTGGTTGATGTAGTGGTAGTCAAGTGGTGTCCTTTTTCTTGGGGGAATGTTTTCAC
The DNA here is from genome assembly GCA_903171835.1 of Mullus surmuletus. Taxonomy (NCBI): domain Eukaryota; kingdom Metazoa; phylum Chordata; class Actinopteri; order Syngnathiformes; family Mullidae; genus Mullus; species Mullus surmuletus. The sequence continues at coordinate 176,640 of CAESWR010002632.1, read as the reverse complement.
CCTTCCCCTTGACACTCCGCTCGGAGGGACGAGGGGGAGACCAAGGGGAAGCGGTAAAGAGGAGAATTGGGATTCAGCCTTATCCTGGCTGATGGTTCTCGCACCTGAGCGTTTGCGCTGCAGGTGATGGCCGCTCAGAGTCTTGATGGAGCGAGGACGGGCCTGAGCGTGAGTCTCACCACCTCGGCTTCATGATGGAGTAAGTAAGGGGGGGAAAACTGCCAGGACCTTCTCCTCGTGAAGACCCAGAGCAAGGGCACTGCCTCCCCAGCCCCATAGATCAGCCAGCCCTGAATGTCAGAGCGCACAGCAGCCGCGGCGGTGCCAGGAGTCCCCCTCTCGCCGCCGCTCTGGCCCGTGATCTGCTGTCTGGTGACACCGCTGTGCTAATGACCCGGTTTGGGAGTTGCTCCACGGGCTCCTTGGCTTGGGGAAGATGGAAGTTACGGATTTCCAGCTGGAAGGGCACGGCCGCCGAGGACCTCGCCTCCTGCTCTTTGGTGGTTGAGAGGGGGGCGTGGCCGCGCTGACGAGGGCCCACGTCGGAGGGATGTTGATGCAGACGGCGTGCGTAGGGTAATGTTTGCTCCAGCATTTAATTGCCCGACAATTTGGATAACAGCGAAGTTGGAAAGCTCCACTCGCGCCTCGCTTGCCAACTGCAAGGGATTGTTAGCGCTCCGTGTTGTTTTTGTTCTTTTTTTAATCAGTTTACTGCGAGAGAACGCTTCACTGCTCGGAGAGGGCAGCTTCCTCACTCACTCACTATCTTTTTTTCCCTTTCCCTCAACAAGCCTCGGGAGTTGTTGGAAAAGAGTGTTGATTCCCCGGGGGGGCGCTCCTCTGGTGATGGGGGCAGATCCTCGACCTCGCTCATGCCCGGTGTGGGTGGCATCCAGCTAGGGGAGCGCTCACGATGGAGAGACGGTGATGCGTCTGGCGGACTCTCCCAGGACCGGGCCCTATTCTCAGGGTCACGCATTCCAGCAATCTCTGTAATTATAAGCAAGTGAGGGGAGGAAAGAAAAAAAAGTTGAATCTTCTGCCTTTCTCAAAATGAACGTGCCCTGCTCCTCAAGGGAAACATTCACATCTCCGAGTTCTACTAGCTGGATGGGTTTTAATGAGGCAAGTCAAGACTGTGTGTGTGTGTGTGTGTGTGTGTGTGTGTGTGTGTGTGTGGTTAGTGTACATGCATGTCTGTGTATCTGCCCTCTTCTAACAAGCATAATTGACCGACTGTGCTTTTAAGACGCCGTTTTTCACCATTTACAATCGCATTCGGCTAAATCGCCTTCAGTGATGATTATTTCTACGAGGAGACTCTTCATCGCGATTAAAACTTTCGTCCGACTTTGGAAAGTTACTGCTTCTTTTTCTGCCTTTTTGAAAAGAAATATTTGGGCCAATGTGCCGCCGGAGCCGGGCGGACAGAGGGGTGAGCAGAGGGCCGCGGGTCAGGGGGAAATAACCCCCCCTGTCCAACCACCCGAGGGCCGCGGCTCCACCGGGGGGACGGTTAGAGTGGGATCTGGGATGCAGAGGCACACGCGACGTGCCGCCGAGCGCTCCGGTGGAAGAACAAACACAAACCGGCGGATAACTGCTCAGTTGTGAGGTGGAAGCCGAGCTGATGTGAACGCAGGCGGCGCCGTAAAGCCCTTTTAAGGCATTTTCAAACGTTGCGCTTTTCGTATTTCTCTTCCCTCCTCCCTCCTGCTCAGAGGTGCAACTCCAAAACATTTGTGTTGACTTTCCTTTATCTGCTCCCCTATTAACAAAATGTGTGTTTATTTATTTTTCTATTGACATTCCCTCCCCCACGTCTTTTTTAAATTGCTTTAAGGCACGAATGTAAAAATTAACTCCACAAGCAAGCTGACGACCTTTTAGAGCTACTTCCTGAGTCTTACGAAGAGCCACCAGTTTGATACACTCTTCTGAAATAACAAATGTGCTTTGACCTTTGAACTAGAATAGGTCACAGTTCAACTCAACTTCATGTATAAAATAATATATATATAAAAATATCATATTTCTAATGCTTTTTAAGATATTGTCATTTCAAATCTATACAAATAGAGGTGTGAATAAAAATAGAATAGAAACAGAATAAACAGAGGTTTCAAGTAACGAAGTACAAATACTTTGTTTCCTTACTTTAAGTAGAAATTTTGGGTATCTATACTTTAGTGGAGTAATTATTTTTCGGCCAACTTTTTATTTCTACTGCTTAGATTTTCAGGCAATTATCCGTACTTTCTGCTCCTTACATTTTAAAAATAGTCTTGTTATTCCTATTTCATTCCGAAACCAGTACGTTTACACTTTTACTTGAGTAAAAAGCTTGAGCTGATACTTCAACTTCTACAGAAGTCGTTTTAAACCCTAGTATCTATACTTCTACCTGAGTAATGAATGTGAGTACTGAATACTGAATTTTAGAGCCGGCCCACGGCCCCTCATGAGGTCTTCAGGGGCTTCCTGTGTGTCGGTGACCCCTGATTTACAGTAAAGGAGAACAGAGGTGGAGAAAACAAAAACAGAAACAAACATTAAAAAAAAGAAAAAAAAACAATAAATGAATAAATACACACACACACACACACACACAAACAATAGTTGTTTTGGCGGTTGGCTCCAAACAGACAATGACAGACAGTGGCTACGTTTCCATGCAGTGAAAACCCCTCCTCTCCCCTGGTTCCTCCTTCTCTGAGGTGAATGTGTGATGATGTCTCCTCCTATCAGGATCTCCACATCAAAAGGAAGATGAATTAGTGTTGTGCGCATGTTCTATTGGCAAGGAATCTTGGTCTTTAGAGTCCAGGAAAGTCCAGACGTTCTCCAAGCGTGGCTGCTGTGATCGGGATATCGATATTTCCAATGTTTCTAGAACCAAAATATGGACCTTAACCCCAATATTGACTGACTGGAAACGTCGTCAGGGTATGTTTGTGAAGTCTTACCAGGAGAGTCATGGAGGCCCTAACGTGAAGCCCTACAGTTGAAGGATCCGAGGACTTCATACCGCTGAGGAGAAGAGATGCGCCTCGTATTTGCACTCGGCAGCTACAGAGGGAGAATAGTTAAAGATGGTGGGTAGCTGCTCCCCTCCATATTTATAAGGTCGCCCCTGAGGGACGGCGCCGTGTCAGACGTTTGTTTGGAGCATCATCCCTCACATGAGGGTTTCTCGCACTTGAAGACTAATAAAAAAAAAAAAACAACAACTTCTGAGCAGAAGCGTACTGTAACTTTCCAAGCTACTTTGTCACTAATGAAAGTAGCAAAGAGCCCTGGAGGACCGACGAGCGCGGTTTGTTTGTGTTGCATTGGAGATGTTCAGTTCAGGAGGGGGGAGGGGGGGGGGCTAGGTGGTAAAACTTTGGGAGAGCTGCCTGACAGCGCGCCGAGCCGCGGAGAGGGCGGGGGGGAGACCTCGGAGCTCGGCTCAGATTGAAGTTTCCCGGCAGCTGAGACCTCCTGACAGCAGCGCGCGCACCTACAAACGCGCCTGTTTACCAACTTTACTGTAGTTTCCCTCCGCTTTGAATTTACCAAAGCACATCATGTCAATCTGTGTCACGCTTTGTTTTATTGATCTTTGGCGCGCGTCTCCTGGCAGCGTGTGGGCGGGCGGCGGGCGGCGGAGCAGCAGGAGGGGGGAGGAGGGGGGGGGGGGGGGGGGGGGGG
>CAESWR010002632.1:12990-28198 GCA_903171835.1 Mullus surmuletus | reverse complement strand
ACGTGGAGTCTCAGGCATCAATTACGTATCGACCGCATTATTAACGTTCTTCAACGTTCAGTTGAACAAAATAAATTAATTATATGACTTCATGAATGGTGTAATCATGTGCTTCTTCCTCATTCACATTCTGGTGATGAAATTCTGGCGGGCAAGGACGGCTACCCGGCCGGGGATCGACGTCCATCCCTCCGGCATCTGGGTGGGTGGTCTCACGGGGGGAAATGCTGCTCGGCCAGAGGGATGCCATGCAGGGTGGCCACATTGTGAAGGACGCCACATGCCGTCACAATGCGGCCCACCTTCTCCGGGCCATAGAGCAGGCTGCAGCTCCTCCACATCTGCAGCAGGACAGGCCGCGGGAGCCGGCTCGGCAGCCACATCTTTATTGTGGAGCAATGGAATGTCGCTCCGGCGTGATTGCGCAGTTTGCCACGTCCTCCAAAAGCGCAAGTGCTGCCATTGTTGACAGTTGTACATTGTGCACAATAGTGAAGCTCTTTAACAGCCACGTAGGTGATTGTGTTGGTCGCTGATTTGTGCCCGATGTGTGCACGGTTGTCAAATAGTGACAGTCACCAACAGGCTGGCCTGGCCATCGGGCAAACGTTGTCCCGGTGGGCCGGTGGCTCAGTGGGTGAGTGGGTCGGTGCTCCGGTGGCTCAGTGGGCGCAGGAGAAAAAACAATTGCGGTGCAGTTGTTTGTGTCGCATCCAACGCAGTGCTGTTTCCCCTACGTTCATCATCGCGCGTAACGCGATGTGACCCCCCATCTTACAAGCCCCCCCCCCCGCTCCAACGTCACCCACCCCACGCCCGGTCCGACGTTGCAAGCTACCCTCCCCCCAACTGAGCGAGCCAGTCTGATCGTAAATTTCCCGAGCCACTTCCTTGTTCCAGTCCAGCATTGGTCACCAAACATCGCCACACAGTGTCGCCAACAGACCAAAGTGCCGCTCACGCAAGAATCATTTCTACGGCACCTCCGGAGCTGGCGTGACAGGCGCAAGAATCAACAAACTTTTCAGGATTGATACATCCCACCATGAGCTCCGATCCTTGCTTACGCACCTTTTTCTTGCGTAAACGGCGTTGATACATGAGGCCCCTGGTCTTCAGTGGTCAGCGGCTGTCACAAGGTCATGGCTGGCTGATGGAGGTGGGGGGCCGAGGCCCGTCCATGTGGTCCCAACCATCAGATGAGCAACTGTGGCTCAATTGCTGAAGGAGCTAATGTGGTTCTGATAGAAAGGTTTCAGAATGCGTCACGGTTTGATGTTTATGTTGTTGTTTTTGTCTACATAGCCACAGACCAGTCAGGGTCCCCATGGTGACCCCTGTCCACAGCTGAGAAGCCCCAACAATGGGCACGGTGGTCCGCCAGCCTCCCCTAGTGGTCCGCCACGACTGTGAGTAAACTGTTTAATGAGTAAACTTGGAGGGGGAAGGAGAGGTTTGGGAGAATTATGAATATTGTCACATGTACGACCCCAGTTTATGATACATCACTTGGCTCTCTGGGCTGTTGTTCCACAGCTACTTTGCTTGGTGGTCCGTGAGTTGTTGTTGGGGGGGCTAGGTAGTCCTGGGTCTGAAACAATTTGAAAGACACTGCTCTGTCTTTTCTTTGGTTTTCTTTGTCTTCACCAGTCTCACAGAATTTGGTCTGCAAACCGTCTTTGGGTGCCGTCATTTTTCATGAGGCCATTGCCACTTCTGGTTTTCTTCTATCAAAGGGAGTTTTTCCTCAAAGAATTCCATCCTGCTAACAAGGATTTTTGGATGCAATGTGCGGCTCAAAAAACATCAGACATCATTCACCCTCACCTGCTTCACTTTGGGCAGTAATTGTTGCCATGGACTGGACTGAGACGACGGCTGTTTATTCTGCCTCTGACATAATGAACAAGAGCGCGGGTCAAACTGGGTTGCCGTCATTTCAAGCTGCTCTCAGAGCAACAAGTCTGTCTGTTTTCTCTCTCTCTCTCGTACACCAGACGTGCTGCAATGCTTCAGTGCGATGTGTGGTGACACCATGATGCTCATTTAGCAAATCCCGGTCCTTTTAGAGTGAAAGACATGGTTGTGCTCAGTGCTGTGCCGTCCTCATTCAAACAGTGGCATGCAGAGATCATGAGATCATTAAAACAGACAGATGAATTATTAGTGTTAATGAAAGGTGCTCTAACCACCCAAGAGGGCAATTATGTGTTTTTTTCACCCAAGAGGGCATTTTAGTGTATTTTGCCAACTAGGAGGGCACTTAAACACGTGTTTTTGCCTTCCAAGAGGGCATTGTGCCATTTTTTAACCAGCCAAGAGGGCAGTTTAGTCTATTTTTTCCATCCCAAAGGGCAGTTTACAGTTTATCTCAGTCACTTTGGTACATTTCTCTGATCGGAATTGAAATTCTCAAAACCACTTGTTCTATCTTCACATCATTGTGTCTCTTGTGCACATCAAAAAAGAAGTTTCTCATTTCTTTGAACAAGTTAAAATGCTTTGGTACATCCATGTAAATGATTGTACAATTCCCTGCTGTTTCCTACATTATGAATTGCTTATCATCAAAATGCATGATAATGTATCTCTGTTGAATAGTCTCACCCACCATAACATTTAGGCAGTTTGTCGCATAAGTCTTTACATGCAAAGTGGTTGAACAAGTGGTCAATAAGTCGAGCCTATTTCTATACATTTCCATTGGACTTTTTCTCCAAATCTGTCCTGAATTGGTAAATTGCTCACAGGTGAATCTTGACTTTAGATCAACCAATCAACCATAGCTCAGCTGTAATTCCTACAGCACTGCAGGTACAGTTTTCCGAAAGGAGATTGTCCTATGTTCACCTTTCTTATTTATTTTTTCTTTGTGCTCTGCAGTGCTGTCTTTTCCTTTGTGTATCGCATGACACGCTCCGTCAACAGATTACAGTACGAACAGCAAAAGCGTAATTGTGAATCTTGTTCAGTCTCTTGCAAATCAATCTCCCATATACACTACAGTGTAACTTACAGCTTACAATAACTGTCATCAAAACTTTAGCCATATTGCCATCAGAACATCCCTCCAGACTGTTATATTGACGACTAAGTCATCTATCCACAATGACTCAAGGACCTGATGGCACTGACATGTTCATTGACACAGATATTTACTTTTGAGATGAACTAAGGACTCTGAGCAAGAGACCAGCTTTTGCAGGTAATCCACGGTGTTTTGCTTTTTGTAAGAATTGTTTTTCCACAATGAGTGGATGTGCCAGAATTTTCTCCAGCTAACTGCATAAAAGACAGAGGTGATTATTTTTGGCCCTAAAAATGAAAGGTCAAAGATCAACGCTCACCTTGGCTCTATGTCTGTCACAGCTACAAATCAAGCCAGAAATCTTGGTGTAATTATCGACTGAGACCTGAACTTCAACAGCCATCTAAAGTTTATCACTAAATCTGCCTGTTACCACCCGAAAAACACAGCCAGAATTAAGGGGATTCTGTCCAAACAAGACATGGAAAAACATATCCAAGCATTCATTTTCAGTAGGTTGGATTATTGCAATGGAATCTTTACAGGTCTTAACAAAAAATCAATCAGGCAGCTGCATCTGATCCACAACGCTGCCGCCAGAGTCCTTACAAACACAAGGAAAGTGGACCATCTTAAATCACTACACTGGCTTCCTGCGAGTCAAAGGATAGATTTTAAAATCTCACTGCTGGTCTACAAAACACTGAACGGTCTCGGACCAAAATATATGTTCGATCTGCTGGATCCCTACGAAGCATCCAGAGCCCTTAGCTCATCTGGACCTGGTTTGCTGTGCGTTCCAAGAACAAGAACCAAGCAGGGTGAGGCAGCATTCAGTTATGATGCTCCTCACCTGTGGAACAAACTACCTGGAGATCTGAGGTGCTCAAACTCTCAGCTCCTTGAAATCAGGGCTAAAAACGCTATTGTTTACTGCAGCGTACTCTTAACTTAAACACTTCACATCTGCTGCACTCTGCTGCCCTTACCTTTCAACTACGCAACGTTTGACTTGTGCTATTAATTATTCTACATCTCTTCTTATCCTGCTGCATCTTATTTGATCTTATTTGTGTTTTTATTTCTATTTCCATTTTTAATTAACTGTTTTTATTGTTCTCAATTGTGTCTTGCTGCTTTTAATGTTTATGTAAAGCACTTTGAATGACCCTGTGTTGAATTGTGCTGTACCATTAAACTTGCCTTGCCTTTTGAGAAATGCACTTCCGTGTTTTGCAAATGTCGAGGATGAATTGAGGAATGCAGCAAAGCCACTAAGAACAACTGTATTGTGTTTTGCCGACCAGTGGGGCACCTTGAGGCGCATCTTTCCCTCCAAAGAGTTGGGGCACGAGAGGGGTCGTCGCCCCCCTGCATTCAAACACAGTGAAAATGGATCTGAGGGTTGTTAAGAATTTAGCGCTCCATCCACCGCGGCCCGAACCAACCGCTGGGCTTTCAAAGTGGTCTTATCGCTGGAGATTATGTTCCAAATACTTACAGCAACTACAACAGCCTAATGTGTTAATTTCTGACCTATTTCCTTGGAGGCCGGTCCTCTCGCTAAGCAGTCAAATAAGCCTCTCGCTCGCCTCTCCGCGGTGAGGGAATACATGCTGTACTTCTTTTCCCTACCTTTCCCTCACTTGCTGTCTCTCTCCCTGCATGTCCCTAAAATGTCCCTGCTGGGGATTCTATCTCCTGGTTCCTTTTGAAGCAGTGGCCTCTCTTTGCCTCCATTATCTTGTAATTTGTGAGGGATTACACTCTGGAGCACACACAGTCCATCCCCTTGCTTAAGAACTGTGACAGCTTACAATAATTGCCATGCTAATTAGTAGGAACTAGCCCAGTGCGCTCGCTCTCCTCACCAGACCTGATTTGATGAATATGCTTTGATTAATGTCTGCAGCTGTGTGTCCGTAACTTCCGAGCTGCTGTAATTAACCATGCCACCAATAACACTTGATTGATTTATGTTAGCAGATATAAATGTGCTCCTGAAGGACGGGCCACCACGCTCGAGGTTTTATCTCGGACTCATGCAGGATTCTGGAGTGTGAAGCCAATCATGATCCGAGCGTTCTTGAAGAAGAAGATTTGTTTTGTTAACAATGTGACGCATGACATGGACAGTTGCATGCATACACACAAGATGATACAATTGTATTTCTCTTTCATTTGTTGCTCATTGCATAGGTATCTCATCAAACGTTTCCTCTTTATTTCATATTCTTAGTTCTCCTTTATGATGAAGAATCACACCATCTATAATCCTGATTCTGCATTATTCATATAGAAGGTCATATGGTTTGATGGGCCATTTCTCAGTGGCAACATTTCCATGCAGTCAATACATTCCACTTAGTGAAACATTGGGAATAAGGTGTTTCCATGTGTGAGCAAACAGGGTTGTTCCTGTCTCCATGGTGATTGTAATCAATGGTGATATGGCGATCAAAGCAGCCACGCACGGAGAAGGTCTGCTACAAACCCTGCTTGGCGTAACTTTTCGCTCCCCTTTTTGTGGATCTGTCTATCCCGCTACTTTCTAGCGTCTCCAAATGCCAGGATGTTTGTGTCTTTCATCACACTGATGAAGTGATTGGTTTCCTCCTCACTCCAAAAGTGTGGCGTGGTGTCGCTCACTTTTGGCCATGTTTACGAGGAGTTCCTGGACTCCAAAGTGCAATTTTTGACCACTTTAAAGTGTACCTATGCTGCTCTTACCACTCAAACTCAGGATTACTTGTACATTTAAATGGCCTCCTTTATTCCATCACTACATTTTTTCATCTTGAATTTATGTGAAAGATGTTTCTCTTCTCACAGGTGAACTCGTCCTCGCCGATGCGTTCTGTCATCAATGCCTGAGCCAAATATACACTCCTCCTCACAGGAGCCGCTGGCTTAAGTAATCAGGACCTTCAAAGCCACAGAGAGAACTGACCTTCAATACCGTGGGTGAAAAAAGTGTAAAAAAACAACCCGAATCCCGAAAATGCCCAAAAATGTTTGAACGACCTTTAAAACTGAAATGACATAGTTCAGGCAATGTGATGTTTTTTTAAAAATCTGGTGAGAGCTCCTGGTTCCTGTGGGAATCCCACCCAAAATGTGTCGGTGGTCTGGAAACCAAGTCTGAGGGTGAAAATATCTCCATGTAAAACAACAGCAATCACACAAGAATTAGATATTGCTGACACATAATTGCTGACAGATTTGTGCTTTTAACATCATTGTGGAAATGAATAATAAGGAAAAGAATAAAGCTTGAGCAGAGCTTCTCACTCAGCTCGACTGCATCACACACCTACACTGGAAGAAAAATGTCAAATGATTTCATTTACTCATTTATTTTTGTAAATTGCTGCTTTTGGTTTATTTTTGTTGTTGTTTTTGTGTATTGTTTGATAACAATTACCTCCTTATGCAGTGCTTACTTTAATTGTATGAAGAATTGACCTTTTCTGGAGTTTTTTCAGTGTCTATTTTTGTTATTGGTATGTTTTATCTACGTTGATGCAGTTACTGTGGCTGCAATATCTGCACATGGAGGAGCAGGATGGTGGATGGAGGATGGAGGTGGTAGGTGGTCGGTGACTGGGGAGGGGCTTGTTGGTTTGGGGTGGGGTTGCGGTTATTATTGTATTTGTAAATAAATACATGTTAATCACAAAAAAATAGAATAGAATAGACTTTTATTGTCATTGTACATCTCAGCATACCACACAATTGAAGAGGGCATCTCCCCTTCAGTGCAAGAATAAGAGTACTGGAATCAAATAAATAGTCGAAATCAAATGAAATAAAATGAAATAAAATAAAGATCAAAACAAGCGTATCAGTGGTGTGTGTGTGTGTGTGTATAGAATTATTGCACTTGGTAGAATTGCAAAAACATATACAAACATGTTGTACTATGTACTAAAACATTTTAGAATACAAATAAAATGATGTTTTCAACAAGTGTAACTGATCTCAACAATGTAACGGAACACGATTCGATGGGAAAATGTGATTGATATAAAAACTCTTTCCGTGAGACATTCTTCTAACCTTCACCTTGGACAGCTCGGGGTCGGGGTCGGGGTCACAGCCTTGGACAGCTCGGGGTCGAGGCTCGGGGCTCCGGGGGTCGGGAGGCTCGGGGGTCCGGAGGGGCGTGGTGGGCAGTTAGCTCCGCCCCTGCTGAAGTCCGCGCGGGTCACATGACCGCCGCCAACTGCTGTCAGCTGTTGTCCGTGATCAGCTGCGGCTGTGCGGGGAAGCGTGTCCTGCTCCCACCGCGCCGGAGCCCCAAACCTCCCCGCTTCCGGCCGCAGATCTGAAGCCGTGAGGCTCAGCTGAAGTTTCATTAAACACGCGAAGAAGAAAAGACCAAAAAACACAGCTTTCACACACGATCGGCCGGCGCGAAGTGACGTCAACGTGTGGCGCACTTGTGACGTAGAGGTGTTTCTTTGTGACGATTTTTTAGGCCAGTTGGATCATCGTGTGTCACTTCCGGGCTGTGAGGAGATGGATGGAGACGCAGCTGAGGAGCAGCTTCTGGCCTCTGCGAAGGAGGGTTGTTGTTCTCACGTGAAGAGGCTCCTTCACCTCAGGAGCGAGCAGAGCCAAAGCTGCTCCCTCAACGTCAACTGCACATGTGAGCAGCAATAATGTGGTTTCTTCTGCTCCATCAGGACCTCAGGAGCGCTTCTTCTCCCTCTTTGTCCCACAGCAAAGGCCAAGTCCAGTCCAGGCTGGACGGCGCTGCACCTGTCCTCCTCCTGTGGACACCTGGAGGTGGTGGAGGAGCTGCTCAGGGTGAGAGATCCTCTGCTCAGACCTCTCCCGGCTTTAATGCTGCTGCTGCTTTTAAAAAGGGATCCTTTGGCAGGCCGGTGCTGACGTGAACCTGCAGGATCAGCTGGGCGACACGCCGCTGCACAAAGCCGCCGCCACGGGGAGGAAGGTACGACCACGTGTCCAGCTGTCCTTCTGTCCGTCTGTCTGCCTGCCTGTCTGTCTGTCTGTCTGTCTGTCCACGCTCCTGTCCACCAGATCTGCCTTCACCTTTGAGCAGTTTTTATTTCAAACGAAGGAGCAGTGTTGTTTTCCCACAATTGGTCGCTGCGAGCAGAGGCTTCACTCTCCGAGGGCAGCGTCAAGCATTCAGTCAGACTTAACACGCAGAACTCGACACAGAATATCAATGATATAATAAATAAATCGTAGTCAAACATACAAGATAAATAATTAGACAATTACATATAGAAATCCACATGCAGGTGTGATAGAATATAGAAAAAGACTGTGCAGATTTAAAGCAAAAACTCAACAAATCAGCAGTGGTGTTCATAGACCTTTGAAGAGCCGGGACGAAAGGAGAAAAAAGGGGCCGAGGAAGAGGCCAATTAGGGTCAGTATGTCGGAGGGCACATTACGCATGTCTGTGTGTTCTACAAATGGCCAATCTGGAGGGCACTTCATCGCGTTTTAACCCGCCAAGAGGGCAGTCGGTGTGTCTTTAACGCGCATTTTCTCTTCCAAAGAGGGCAATTTATTAGACGTTCTCTCTTCCAAAGAGGAGCCTTTAGAGCACGTTTTGCCTCCAAAGTGGCTCTTAAGCGTGCATTTTTCCTTGCAAAGTGGCCTTTGTAGCGTGTGTCTTTGGCTCCAAAGAGGGCACTTTAATGAGCATTTTTCCGGAGGTTTCCCCGCCTCACCTTCACCTCGTGTATGTCAGAGTGTCGGGGCAGCGTGGACTTTGAGCAGAGAGACAGATGTTGCTGCTGTGGAGACCAGCAGGTTGTGATGTTGTGATGTTGTGATGGCGTGATGGCGAGGACACGTCGCTGTGTGACTCTGGAGGAGCTGAGACTGATCTTCGCTCCCTCTCAGCTTCATTAGCTGTGAGGAGGACCGAGCGACTCTCTGCTCTGCTCAGGACGGAACCATTTTGAATGGGTTTTATTTGCCGAGGTCTTGAGATCTGTCAGACTCCAGAGTTTAACAATGCAATGAAATGTTTGTGCTTCTGGCACGTGTTCTCCTCAGGAGATCGTGCTGCTGCTGCTGCGCTACGACGCCTCCGCCAGCATCATCAACGGGACGGCTCGGATCCCCAAATACGTCACGGAGGATGATGAGATCATCACTATGCTGGAGGGTAGGAGTGGTGGGAGAAGGTGAGGGACGCTGGCTGGAGGTCCTCCGCTCTGGTTCTCAGACGTTGGCGGGTTTTTCTGCAGCGGCAGAGAGACGAGAAGCGAGGAGGCGGGAGGAGCGACTGCTGGAGGCGGCCAGAGAGGGCGACGCCGGCGCTCTGACAGCCATGGTGAGAGATGGAAGCTTCAGATGAGGCAGCAGGTCTGTCTGAAGGCTGTTTGACAGGTGGCAGAACATCGGTTTAGTTCATTAATAATAGGTGCGTTTTTTTTACGGTATTATTCAAAACAAACTCTTCAAGTAATACTTAGATATATGTAAAACTCAAATATAACTCCACTTTAATATCAATTGCTGATGTGATTTACTCTGTAGATAAGCCTTATATGTCGCCTTTACAACAACATTCACAGCTCACGTGTGGGCGGATTTTTTTTTACACTTTCTAAAAAAATTATATATATATGTATTTTTTTTATTTAATTAATAATACTAATGGTAGTAGCAGCAGCCGCAATAGTAGCAGTAGTAGTAGTAGGAGTAAAAGCAGCAGGCCCAATAGTAGTAGAACAGGGAAATTCGGTGTACCAGCAACATGTACAGGTGAAGTAAAGTGTAGACTACAAGAGTACAAAAGATCAATAAATTACACCTTAAAGGGAAATTTCCAAAAATTAATAAACAAAACAAATAAAAAGAGCATTCTTTTTGACTATTTTGAGCAAGAACCCCCTATAAACCCAGGCTGTGTTCAGGGGTACAAATGCAACCTTTCGTAAGACTGTAGAAATGTCCACACACACTGTGACCTGCACGACCCGCGGACATTAAGAATCCAAGTGTGGGTATTCTGTCTGTCCTCCTGCAGCTGAGTGGAGGCGACGCCCCGGACCTTCACTGCAGGGACTCTCTGGGGAACACGCCACTACACTGTGCCGCCTACAGGGGGCAGAAACACTGCGTGGTGAAGCTGCTGAGAGCTGGAGCCTGCGCCGCCGTCAAGAACAACTGTGGTGAAGCTCTGGATCTCCTGCTCTCAGGATCGGAGAAAAGGTCACGACTTTGCTGTGGTCTTTCTTTTCTCAGTTTCTTCATTTGTGTTGCAGAACAGACGGCCTTCGACTTGGTCCAAACCGAGGAGATCAGACAGATTCTAGCAGCCTACCAGCAGAAGGTGAGGAGGAGCAATGAGGGAGTCCATAAATATGGCAGTGCGTATCTTTGGAAGCACCACCATGATGAGATAGTTGAGATGTTAGCTTCACTCACTTCACTGAGAGTCAACAAAGGAAGTTGTGGATCCATGGAGGATGCGTTCGGTTGGATCCATGTAGGAGGGGACCCGGATCCATGGAGGAGGAGCTCTGGATCCACGGAGGAGAAATTCTGGGACCATGGAGGAGGAGTCCTGGATCCATGGAGGAAGAGTCCTGTTGGATCCATGGAGGAGGGGTCCTGCTGGAGGAGACCCAGATCCATGGATCCACTTCATTGAGAGTCAACAAAAGAAGTTGTGGATCCATGGAGGAGGAGTCCTACTGGATACCTGGAGAAGGAGTTCTGGATCCATGGAGGAGGAGTCATGGATCCATGGAGTATGAGTCATGGATTCATGGAGGAGGAATTCCGGATCCATGGAGTAGGAGTCCTGGATCCATGGATAGGAGCTCTGGATACATTGAGAAGTTCTGGGACCATGGAGGAGGAGTCCTGCTGGATCCATTGAGAAGGAATTCTGGCTCCATGGAGGAGGAGTTCCGGATCCATGGAGGAGGAGTCCTGGATCCATGGAGGAGGAGTCCTGGATCCATGGAGGAGGAGTCCTGGATCCATGGAGGAGGCGTTCCGGATCCATGGAGGAGGAGTTCCGGATCCATGGAGGAGGAGTTCCGGATCCATGGAGGAGGAGTTCCGGATCCATGGAGCAGGAGCCATGGATCCATGGAGGAGGAGTTCCGGATCCATGGAGGAGGAGTTCCGGATCCTGATCAAACGTCACACTGATAATTGCATGAACAAAATCCACCACAGAAAAGATTTTATTGTGACCTGAAGAGAAACTTGCTTGCATCTCTCCACTCTTCCTGTCTGGTCTCGAATTTGAGGTTTTTATTTTATTTTTCTCCCCAAGGATGTCGGCGGCGGAGTGCAGAGGACTGAAGGCGCACTTTGGAAGGTACCCAGATGTCTGAGTGTTTGTTTTCCCTCCCTTAATGGAGCGGAGCGATGAGTTTGTTCAGACCCTCGGAACAGTTTGAACTTCTCCCTGTACAGTTAAAAACACTCAGGTCATTTCTATGTACTGTCAAACTCATCACTCATCTTCATTGTGTGGTTTTTAACCTGTTGAACGTCGGAAACTTTTCATGGGAATCTTTCAGAAATTATTGGGAATTAGCAGGAATTTTCAGAAGTCTATAGTAACTGCATGTACTTGGTCAGGTCCATGTCTAAATATGCAACATGTTGGTTTGCTATAAGCAGACATGCATGCTAACATGTCTGATGCAATATTTCTAAATGACATCACCAATGGAACCAGGGAATTTGGGGGAATTTTCCCTCACTGAGTCTAACTGTCATGAATATAGGCATCAATATTTGTCATCAGCAAACAAACATGCAAATATGTCTGATACAACATTTATAAATGAACCTCATCAGTTTGTACAAGTGTAGAACTTTGATGGTTTCTTTCCCAGAACAACAAAAACCATGAATGGTGAAAAATCAAAGAAGGTTCAGGTATTTACAATAGTCCAGACATATTCCTGATGTTCCCTCAGCTCCCCAAAAAAAGACCCCTTCAAACATGCCAAAATTCCCATGGACGTTTTCAAGAAACTTTCCTGAAATCTGCCAGAAATGTTCCACCTCTTTGCAACCCTAAGCGTCACATTAATGAAATGGTTGTGACATGTTGATAAATGATCTCCGGTGTCTCTGGCAGAGCTCGCGCTTCCTGGGCTGGCGTTTCCACTGGGTGGTCCTCGAGGATGGAGCTCTCTCCTGGTACCCCAGACAGTGAGGACACTTTGTCTCAGTGGATACTTAGGATCTGCAGAAACACACTGCATTGTTACTCACAATATGTCAGTGTGGGTGTTTTGGGGAAATTCAGGGCTCAAAATAATATCTAATATATCAATTTCTCCAATATCAGTGCTTCTCTTTTGGCTCTTTGTTCTACTTATTCTATTATTAACTCATCAAAAAAAGTCCTTGAATGTTATTCTCCCCTTTACCAATACCAATTGGTGTTGTATATCATATGTTGGAAAGCCTGATTAGTCACCTTTATAACGAGGTACAACTTGTAAGTAGCATTCGTGGAACGAGCAACACAGCTAAATGTTTAGTATCAGGGAATTAAATAACTAATTTTTCCATCAACTTTTTTTTAAATCGCTCAATCGCATCTGAATTCTTTGAATGTGCTGAAAGAGTTAATTAATCTAATTAGATGTAAATATGAAGTCGTTTTTCTGTCTTCTTAGGGCCGACGCTCAGGCTGGCGTGCGGCGCCAGGGCTCCGCTTCTCTGGCTCAGGCCTCCTGCTCGGTAGAGGCTGGCGCCACGACCTTTTCAGCATCACGCTCCCACGCCAGTGTGACTTCAACCGCCTGTGATTCTAATTTTTTTTTAATCAATTCCAGGTCAAACCCTGGGATCACTGCTTCTTCACGCTCAGGTGCTTCGACGACACTGTACATTATTTTAAGGTCCCCTCAAAGACCGATTCAGTGGCGGCAAGAAAAGTGAGACCATATTTCACCTTTTATGTTGTTGAGGTTTTTTCTCTGCAAACAAATTGGCTCATTTGTCACAAGAGCAGAGAAAGTTGTGTGTCATCGCAGAGATGGCTGGATGCTCTGGAGGCGCACGCGTCCTACAGCAATCACCTGGGCGCTCAGCAGCCGCTCATGGACGAGCGCGAGGATGGCGTGGCGGTGGGAAGCCTGAGCGCCGCCCTGCAGGTGAGACTCATACTCCAAGCTTAAAGGGATAGTTCAGAGTTTTTCCCATGAAGTTGTATGAGCTCCTCACCATCAGTGTGGTTCATCAGCAGTGACTTCTCCTCCACTGCGTCCCGTGAGCGGAGTTCTGGCAGAGTGTAAACCATTTGCATCAGAAATTCTTTGCCGTGAAAAGGTCTGACCTCACAGTCACCAGGTACCATTTTCCCTCCGCTCGTATCACTGCGTGCACCATCATCAGCTGTTTGACAGCGTTTACATGCTCGGAAGGAGAGCGCTGCGCCTCTTTCTGCCTCCTTCCTCCTTCAGCTCTGAGCAAAACCTTTTATCCGTGTGACCCCAGCAACTAGACGGAACTACTTTCTGTTCCGTCTGCAACACCGAAACTGGGCCGCAACTCGGCTCACGGGACGCAGTGGGGAAAAGTCACTGTTGATGAACCACACTGATGGTGAGGAGCTCATACAACTTCATGTCAAAAAATCTGAACTATGACTTTAAGGTGTGCTTAGAATTTCTAATAACAATAACTAATAATAATGCCTGTACTCTCTCAGGAGGCCAAAGCTTCCCAGCAGAAATTGGAGAGAGAGGTGTCCAGATTTGTGTCGATGGTGAAGAACGAGGAGAACTCTGGTGAGTCAGTCGCACTCCCTTCATCCTGCTTCTGTAAATGCTCCACAGCTGCACCGACGAGTCGCATTTTGCTTTTTTGTTTGTTTTTCGACTTGCACTTTCTCGTGACAAATGACGTGCCACATTATATTCCAAACACACACAAACTCCCCTTCAAATTCCTCATCGATGGGGCCATTATTCCATGTGTGGGCAACCACATCCACAAATATGTAAAAAAAAAAAATTATTGAATAATTAAAGTGTCTGTAACCAGATTCACAAATGTTTAAAAAAAATGAAATAAAATCTGTGTGTGTAACCAGATTCCAAAATATGTCAAATAAATCTGCTGATGCGTACATTGATCAGAATGCGTAGACTGATCAGTCAATGTGTTGTCTGTAAATATCGGGCCTCTTTATTGGATGAGTTCTTACACATGACTTTTGCGACACTCATGCCTGTGGAAGAGCCACAAATGCGTGCAGCGATTTGCAAATGCGCGTGGAGACTTATCTGTGTGTCTCCGTAGCTATACAGCTTCATACCACCAGGAGGCGCAAGCACCAATGATATTGGCGGCTGCTGCTTGGGCTGGCTGGATGGAGTGTATGTCTGGGAGGAACAGACAGACAGGCTGGGACGATGCAAAGGTAAATGTTACTTTTCCATGGGTCGATAGAAAAGCCATTCATGTTCCTGGTCTCAAAAACACCCCGAAAAAAGATGCTGTCAAAGCCGAGTCTATGGATGTACTTCAAAGGCCCAGCAGGCTTAAAATGGGAGTGGGTGCTCACGCCCAGTGACAGACTGGCCATACGCCAGTGTGGACACAGCAGCCGTCCGTCAGGCGAGCGCATCGCCGGGCGGTCGATCGCCTCCGCTTCACTTCATATATGAAATGAATAAATGCATGAAATAAATGAATGGAGCAGCCACAGGTTGGTTATCAGTGCTTGTTGTGCTTTATGTTTCTGCTGGTTCCGTCTCACCAGAGAGTTTAATCTGGCCTCTCTGGCAAAATTGCCAGGGCCCCTTTTGTGTTCCAATTTGTCACTGATTGCGCCTCCTGGTGGTGTGAAGCTGTATAGCTGCGGAGACACACAGACAAGTCTCACAGTGGGAGGAGTGTTGTAAAAGTTGCGTGTAACAACACATCCAATCTAGAGGCCCAAATTTACAGATCACACATGTGAATCTGGTTGCCACACACAGGTCAAAATTTTGCAAATACTTTTGCTCCAATAATGGCCCCATATTCATCCTGCATATAGATATAGTTTGCATACAGTACTATTACCTATAACAGACTAAGATTTGAGACATGATATCCATAAGGAAAAAATAAACAAGTAAATAACTAAAAATGAGATACAATGAAACCAAAAAATATTCTACCAAACATATTTCTTTCCATGATAAACAAATA
>CAESWR010002631.1:20002-30437 GCA_903171835.1 Mullus surmuletus | reverse complement strand
GGGCGTGAGCTTGTCGATAAGGCGTGTGGGTAGTGGCGGCCTGCCGGCGAGCCCGCCACGGGAGGCCTCTCCTCCTTTGAGGATGCACGAGCTGTTTGACCTCTCGCGACCTCCTCCGTCAGGCGAGGACACCCTGCGTTCTCTTGCCTCCGTTTTGAAATGAATTAGCCGAAATATACGAGCATCGTGACCTCACATCAACTGTTGGTGCAACTCAGCTGCAACCGTGAAGACCAGAAGAGCGGCTGATGAAAACGACCATGTACAAATCTGAAGCCAAATCTATTTTACCTTTAAAACCCCCCCAGAAGCCCGAAACCTTCACGAGAACCTCTAAAACTTCCTCCAGAGCCTTTAAAACCTTCTCAAGAACCTCTAAAACATCATCCAGAACCTCTAAAACTTCCTCCAGGACA
Source organism: Mullus surmuletus (assembly GCA_903171835.1). Lineage (NCBI taxonomy): Eukaryota > Metazoa > Chordata > Actinopteri > Syngnathiformes > Mullidae > Mullus > Mullus surmuletus. The sequence goes on along the minus strand of CAESWR010002631.1, from coordinate 30,021 downwards.
TCTAAAACATTGGTCCTGGTACAATAATCGTTTTATCTCGATTATGTTTGCTTCATAATTGTTGGAAGCCGAAATGAAAATTCAATCAACTGCTTTGTAGGCTGCACATTGGACAGTTTAACTGGGAAAGATGACGTACAATTCCGTTAGAATTCAAACAGAAATCAGTATTGCAGTGAGGAGGAGCAGGAAACGCTGCATCCCCTCAGACATGGGAGATTTTCCGTGTGCAGGTGTTATCAGGCCACTTCCTGTTGCTCTCCATCACGCTGCCACCCGGCTCGGGATTGTTCAGGGCTGCTTGGCGGAGGAATGAGAGCCGGCGGCGGGTTTATAAGAGGAGACATTTTTAACCTGTTCTCGATCAGAGCTGCGATGATGCCGCTCTGTCACGCCGATAACCCGGGCAGCGAGCGGCAGCCCGTGACTAAACTACACAGACACTAAATTTTAGCGCCCCCCCCGCCCTCCTCCTTTTTCTTCTTATCAAACTGAAAAAGTACGTTTGTGTGTTTCCCCGTTTCAGCTCTCCAGGCAGGCGAGCATCCGTGTGTCAGTCTGCAAGCGAGGTAGTTCATTTGGAGAACTTTAAATTGCTCATAAACTTCTTCCAGAACCCCTAAAACCTTCTGCAGAATCCCTAAACTTCCTCCAGAATCTCTTAAACCTTCTCAAAAACCTCTAAAACTTCCTCCAGAACCTTTAAAACCTTCTCCAGAACCTTTAAAACCTTCTCCAGAACCTCCGGAAGCTCTAAAACTTCCTCCAGAACCTTTGAAAACCTTCTATAGAACCTCTAAAACTTCCTCCTGAACCTCGAACACTTCTTTAAACGTTCTTAAGAACCTTTAACATCCTCCTGAACATCTAAAACCTTCTCCAAAACATCTAAAACTCCCTCCAGAACCTTTAAAGCCTTCTCCAGAACCTGAAAACCTTCCTCCAGCATCTCAGGAACCTCTAAAACTTCCTCCTTTAGAACCTCTAAAACTTCAACATCTCAGACACAGACTTTTAGCACCCCCTCCTCCCTTTTTTTCTTATCAAAACGACAAAGGAAGTTTGTGTGTTTTTCCGCTTCAGCTTTCTGGGCAAGCGAGCCTCCGTGTGTCACTTCGCAGACGCATATAGTTAATTTGGAGAATGTGGAGGTAAACGTCTGCCCGGGCTTTGCAGTCCCACGGCTCACGCAAATCCGGGAGTCTGCGGCTCGTAAAGCTCTCCTGTCGACTCCACTCGGGGTCAATCGCGCCACTTTCCTCACTTTAAACAATAAGACGGATAAAAGAGAGGGTGAGAGTGTTCCGTCCATCAGGGTTTATTCACTCACAGAGCCCAATCGTGCAAGCTCTCCTCTCATTGGTCAGAATTAGTTTATTAACCATTAATTACATAATCATTGTGTAACATATGCGCAGCAAACCACAATCAGCCCTGGCACGCATTTGATGACATTTCCTCCAAAACAAATCGATTCAAAGTGGGTCGTGGGCGGCCGAGCGCCGGCTCCGCTCGCATCAAACATTATTTCCGTGGCTGCTGCAGCTCGCCGGAGTGATTGCGACGCTCCGAGTTGTGTCGGAGCGTCGCAACGCAACGTTCCGCTAAAGGGTGTCCTCGTTTTCTTTGTTTTTCCACGATTTACATGCAAAAATCTCTTGCATAAGCGCGCGGGTGAAGTAGAAGGTCAAATGTGCCGCCAGAGAAAGGCAGAAGAAGAGACAGGCAGACTCACAGCTTATGTAAGTGTAATAAATAAAGCAGGTTAACACTTTTTTTTTTGTCTTTTGCAAATGTTTGTTGGGTCTTAATGATACACACAATTATTTCTGGTTGGAAACCCTAAATATTCTGTGTTTGTTTACAAGAAAACTCCACGGGGAACCTTGTTGCGGAATGCGGTTTTATTATTGTACATTTCATTATACGGCCCCAGTTTATTTCAGGCCACTTATACAAATCCAGGCAGGAAAAAAAGTTGAGTGTACAACAAATGTCGACTTTACGGCTCAGGGTTAATCCATTTCCACAGAATAAATATGGAGTTCTTTTATGAACCAATTCCTCTCTGTCTCTCTCACACACACGCACGGACACACACACATTCTAATATAGTAACAATGGAATTAAACTTACTATAAAAGGAGGCAGAGGATTATTGTTTTTGAAAGCACAAATGTATAATTCAGAGACAGACTAATGAAATAGGACAATTATTTTGATAAGTAGAGAATTAAATGTTTGATTACGCTTTGGACTTTTAATAAATCATTCAAATGAAGGTTTTACTAATCTATGTATTAATTTACTTTAATTATACGTCGGTAATGACTCCACCGCAGCTCTACAGACCGCATAATGTGTCAGACGGATATAAGAGGCCGGGATCATTCGCTCGCTTTTTAAAAAACACGAGAAAAACATCTAAATGGCCTCCAGCGTTCGTTTGGCGGCGTGGTGAGCGCCGGCACGTCGCTCCCAACGCAGACGATCATTTGCATTTATGTTAATCGCTCGTCTATAAGCTGTCAATACTTTTAAGTCGTCTCAAGCTGGCGGGATAATTCATTTAGCGGCTGTTGGCGCAGTTGGAGGGGTCGCAACCGCGCTCCATTAGGCCGCCGCTGCCAGAGAGGGTGGGAATTACCGGGTGAGACACACACACACACACACACACACACACACACACATACACACACAAAATAAACACATGTACTGTTTTATCTATGGTCTGGGAAAAGAAAATGACTGAAAAATCACAACAGGTAGTTATATTGTAACGTTTTGCTATGTTGAATCGTGGATTATTATATTCATAGATGAATCGGCTTTGTAATGTGCAGGTTATTAATTAAACTGGAGTCACTGGTGTCTCAGGAGTGAGATGACTTTCAGTTCAATCCAGTTTTATTCTTAGAAAAAAAACAGTCAAAAACATTTTCCAATTCTGCCAACTTTCTCACGGAGGAACACTGTGACTCCACACTGTGTATCCAGTGAACAGAGGTGTTGCAAAGGGCAGGGGAGGCAAATGGCTTAGAGCTCCGAGCTGGAAGGGTCCCCCCCCCCCCTCAGAGACCCTTGACAATGGTCCACATCAATGACAACATGGAGGCCTTGAGATGCGTTCACAATGGATGCGAGTCACAAAATCAATATGGCGTAGTTTCTCTCAGTGGCGCCGGGCGAGTGGGTGGGGTTCAGGGTAAGGTGACCAGATTTCTGAAATAAAGTTTCATGACATTTCCGAAATAAATCACAAGTTATCAAGATGAAACGAAGAAACTGGGACGGTTGTAACTGCTCTTCTTCTTCTCTAAAGGCGGCGCACCACTGACTACCGTAATGACTGTTGTTCCAGTCTGCGTGGAACACGATTCCTCAGGCTTTCTGCTTCATACGCAGCTACCGTAATGACTGTTGTCTGCGCGCAACATGATTTTTTTTTTTTTCTCAATCATAAATCGCTGAAATCTGGGACATTTTCAGGGATTGGGAGTGTGCTTCTTGCCTACATTTCCCATCAGTGGTATCAGCTGATGACAGAGAAACACTTGCCAAAAATAGTGTACATTCTCAACAACAATAAAAGTCCTTAAAAACAACATTAATTACATTATATTCTATTACTCCAACAATAGGCTTAAGTATATAATAAATGTCGTATGAATGTGTAAAAAGTGGGATCTAATAAAGTAGGTCTAAGGTGAGAAAATAAACTTTTAACAGTTCACAATCATCTCTCCAGTCACACTCCAAAGTATCTATTTCTGTCACTTCCTGGGATATTTTTAGCCGCGTTGCCTCGTACGTTTCTGGCTGCCTTCGCCGTCGACAGACTGTGTGTCTTCACTGCTGATACCGGATCAACCGAGCTAATCAGCTCATGACAGCGCAGTCGGGAAAAATGTGCCATTAACGCCGTTTGAAGGCTTTGTGCGCCACGGTCGTGTTATCGTGACTCCGGAGAGGGTGTCCAAAAAAAGCATCTATTATAACCCCCCCCCACCCTAAAAAAAATGAAAAACGCCAAATGCCAAACCAAAATTAGAAAACAAGAGTTCGCTGCCATTTCCGCAGTGCTGCTGGCGTTTTCCTTCAACCATGTGTGTGTTTCCAGGACCTAATTAGTTAAAGAAAAACTCAGCTTTAGTCACACACACTCGCTCAGTCCATCTTATATAAAGGCATTCACACACACACACACACACACACATAAACACACACGTTCACGCGGCACCAGGAAAGACTGAAGAGGGCATTGCAATGTGAGGCATTAATATTGCACCGTGTTGTAATATTTAACGTGTTAATTAAAGTGGCCTGTGGGAAAAGACTCCAATGTGCTTCAGCGACTCGGTGTAAAATCACTTTGAAATCTGAAGTCTGCGCATCCAGCAGCGCGGCGGCGACCGCGGCGGCGACCGCGGCGGCGAGTGCATCGCACGCCGCACCGCTACACACTAAATTTAGCGTTCGCTTTACACGTTGTGATCCGGGCCCGTTAGCCTCGCTAGCAGGCTGCGACTATTCATGTAACGCTCTGTCAGATTAATGGAGAACGCTCATTAATACGGGCGCCGTAATTAATCGTGCCACGCGCGGCATGGCCGGAAAACAAACACCGCATCATACAGATAAGTGTGTTTCTCGTCCTGCACAATAAATCACGCCGGATCGCCGTTTGCCGGTGTGTAGCGGAAGGTGTGTTGCCTTCGAGGGACCCTTTAATTTCACCTTATTTCACAAAGTAATCTACTCAGAGAGAGCGGCTGCTCTCCGGGGAGGCCACGCGTTCAAACAACATGTCAGACATGGGATTGTGAAAAATAATATCACATTATTAATTAAAAGTGCGTCCGGTCTGGTATCCGGGTTTGAGTTTGGACGTGACAACCTGCAGATTGATATGTTTTCTTGTTGAGCTGACAGATTAGGCAGCTTTCTTTCCCTCAAGCGACGGATGTCTGACGTGAGGTTGTGGCGTAATTCGCAGGAAAAAGTATCAAATAAACTATGGATGGTGAAATAGCTCTTCGCAACTAGTACGTGTGGATGCCAAAAAGCTTCCAGTGCGTCAGAGTTGTTTTTTATTAAGCCTACTGAGCAGGGGTTTAGATGTGTGAGGATTTACACAACAAATCCAAGAGTCTAAAGGCAGAACTCGCTGAGCAGTAAAGAAGTGTGTCGTTTGCGTACGTGAGGATTGATGCCTCTCGCCGTGACAGAGAGAGAGATTCATCATCTTCCATCAGCTTTCAAACTACATACTGGTATCTTGAATTTCATTGTGACTGGGAGTTATCAGTGCTTCCACTCAGCGCTGTGTATTTTCCTGCCTCATTCAGAGATGCAAAAGTCTGATCTGCGGGTTATAAAAGTGCAGAAACCAAGAACACATTCGAAAAATCAGGCTTTAGACTGCAAAGGACCTTCGACCTTTATTTCCCCTAACAAACACTGGAAGTAAATTTAATGTTCATTCATTCCACTGATGCTTCTGGTAATACTTGTATAGAGTTTTGAGTGACAGAAGTGAAGGAAAAGGACTTGGGCAAGTTATTACATTATTACAGTGTTATTACATTATTACAGAGTACATATATCGTGTCCTTTCATAACTGATTTTGATTAAGGGCCACTAATTTTACTTAACTGTGACTGAAACAGACACCAGCCACTTTTTGGGGTTCTTACAGTGTTATTGCAGCCTTTATATTGTTAATAATATTGTTTTTTTGATTTTTTATGATCGACTTCTTATGTTACTCAGCTGCTTTGAATAAAATAAATCTGGCCAAAGATCACAGAGTGTGAATTCTGAAAGCGAGTGACTGTGGGAAATCTGACGAAAGCCTGTTTGCACGTGGATCCCTGTCGAGCCGAGCCAGCGAGGCCGCCGGCGATTTCAGCACGTGGAAGAACGCCGGCGCCTGCCAACACCGGCGTCCGCTTATCAGCGCGTAGGACGCCGCAAAAGCCGAGCGCGGTCCGAGTGCCAGGCGCCGGCCGGGCTGGCGAGGCGAGCGCTGTCGAGATCAAGAGACGCCCCGACTCCCCGAGCACGGCGCCGGGGTCAGCGGCTCGGGGCAGGCAGGTGCGAGCAGGCAGGCGAGTTACTTTTTCATGCGTGGAGCTCATTAGTCCTGTCGGTTCCCAAACCAGGAACGTCGCGCCACCGAAATCCAAAATTAATCTCCGCTCAGACCCAGACAAATTATACTCGCAGCACGAGCTTGCGGGTTTTCTGCATTATGATTTAAATCAAATCATTAAGATTTTGAAGGGCCAGAGGGAGGCGGGGGCTTCGGTTGGAGACGACTAATCAGGCAAATTGCTAAATTGGTCTTTTCACAGTGAGAACATTCTGTGATGTAGCTTTTAATCAACATTAGACCTTTGCACTTAACTTTTTAATGCATGTAAAGTCATGGGATATCGCCGCATCTGCAGGTTCACTGGCTGTGTTTTATGATGTTTCAGGGAACCAGGTCGTAGGCCAGGTGGTTTATGGGTCATTATCATATTTATAAATTTTTTGGGACAGGAACGATGCTGCACTTTTTGTCGACGCCGCCTTGCCAATGGTCGCCATCCATCACCTGCAGCCACTCGATGGCCATCGGAGGATGTGTTGCATCTCCGGCGGATCAGAGACGCAGCAGTGATTGGAATAGCTTCGGATTCGGAGCAGATTTTTGTTTTATTGAAAGTCAATACTAACCAAGTGGGCGAAATGAAAAGTCCGGCGGCGCTTCGAGCCTTCGTTAAAGAGCTGGTGTTTGCCACAGCCGGCGGCACTCTGACCCTCATCGCTGGGGAAAAAGGAGACGTCTTTAATATTCGGCGTTTTATCCTGAGAGAACGCATCGCTCGCAATGCTTAATTTCTTGTTCTTGACGCCGCAAAAGCTGATAAAATGATGATAAAAATGGCCCAAAAAAGTATTTTAACACGCTAAACTGCTCAATGTAGGAATCTTCAGCCTGATTAAATGGAGGGTTCGACCTTGCAGGGTTTCTGGGTGGACAGCGGGATTACTGGGTAATGGCAGTCAAATCCTTTTTCATCACCGAGACCTTACAAGGCAACCAAAAACCGCCCAAAGAGAAAATGGGTGTTTTTCTATGTTCAAGATTCTGCCTCTAAATGCCCCAGACATTCCTGAAGCTGCATCTGAAACTGAAAATGCAGCCGAAAGGTTGAACACGACGGCTCTGAGGGTTGAAAATAAGAAAATCAAAGCCAGGATCGCTTCGGTGTTTTCTGCCCTTTGATCAAACCGAAGCTCGGAAAATTTGAGAATACAGCGGCGTCAACAACAACAAAAAAGGCCATTCTATGTTTGATTTGAGAATAGATGCGAGCGGACGGCCGCCGCGCCACACGCTCCAGCCTTCAGTGTTCCCCCAATTAAGTCAATCCCATTCAGTGATTACAGCGAGGAAACTAGAAGGGAGGGGGGGAAAAAAAGCAACAACGGGATGCGTTTTGCTTTGGCAAAGCATCCCGAGGCCGCACCAATGTGTGACGCTGCTTCGCTGCCACTGGGTGACAAATTGGACATAATAGCTGGAACCACTGGGATGCTGTGGCGGCGGCTCCAGCTTTCATCCATCCAATTAAATTGGCACAGTCATTACAGGAAGCAGAGAGGATAGATGCATCTGCGCTAAAAAAAAACAAAAAAAAAGTGCCGGCCAATCACGTTTAATGTGCTCAGTGATTAGCTGCGGACCCTAAAGAGGCAGAAGCAGCCGGGTACTCCTGTTGACAGGGCTTCATTTCCAACTGGCGGAAATTTCCTAACAAGCCGCCGCTGTGACATCATCACCGCCGCGGCGCCGTGGAGGAGGAAGGCCCGACTCGTCTGCCCTGGCAACCCCCAGCCTTCCTTTCAACTATTGTTAGCGGCTAATGCAGCGAGAACTGCCTCCACTCCGCTCGACTCCACTATAAATAGCCTTAATCTATCCCAGATTCCATAGATCTATTTCAGATAGATCTGCTTTCAGCCCGGCTCCATTACGTCAAACTGAAAGGCTCAAAGTGAATGAGAGCTCTTTGCAAGGCGTAGTCATGTTACCGGTCAAATTCAGTCCCCGCACACACACACACACACACACACACACACACACGCACACTTGCAGAGTCTTGGTTTTTACGGTTCCTGCAAATTCTTTGTAGCGTGGTGATAAAATTACACTAAAAGAAGTGAGCGGTGGATGTAATTTAACAGTTCAAGTGCTTCATAATGACTCTTTTGATGCATGTTGGGGGGCGCCCGGTCACCTGCCCCCGTCTCCTCCACTTCCTTCAATAGTTTCTAATCTCCAGAATTCTGTTATTGATTTCTTTGACCTCTTTTGCAAGTGAGCTTGTTCCTTAAGCGAGTAGCAGCAATAAAATGATTGCAAACGTTAATTAAATGCTAAGATTGATCATCATCGACGCCATCACTTCGCTCTGTATTCGCTGGAACTTTCTCGCTGAGATCAAATTACAGAAAGCCTCCATGTTTATGATTTAAACTTTTTCATAAGTCTGGTGATGCAGCATTTGGTATTTATGCCTCTAAATTATTCAGCAGTTCAGAGCTTTGCTCCGACACGTTTTCTTTTAACAAGGTTTTTATGTAAAGATTCCCTGAAACAGGTTCACCAGATCCGTCCTGTGTGCGTGTATGAGACGGTGTCGGGTTTGTTTTTGGGGGGGTTTAGGTGAAGGACTTACTGCTCAACAAAAATTAATCTTTTTGTTTCGATAAATTCTTTTCATGCTGTTTGAGTGTTGAAAAATGTAATTAGAACTCTCAGCTGGACCTCAGCCGTCGGAGCAAAAGTCTGTCTGGTCTGTCTGGTGATTGCAGCTTTGAAAACTAACAATTCAAGTTTGTTTTTTAAATTACAGATAATATTTGAAAGGGAGAATTCGTGTTTCGCCGAAAGCAACGCGCCGCCATCAGCTGTTGTCTGCGTTCTCCATCACACTGGAATTACAAACTCTCCAAATCAAGTCTTTGGAAGCCAACTGGGAGCCCATTGTGGGTGTATCCATGACATAAAAACTGGCTTTATTACCGGTGGGGAGGAAGAACAGCCGCAGATTGTGTCACATTTCTCACTTTAGCTCATGTAATATTGAAACTTCAATCGTCTCCTCCGCTTTCATGCGACATTTGTTTCTGGGGTGTCTGAGTTTCTTGCAGTGTTACTGCTGAACCTCTAAAAATCTCAGCCGGGGAAATTTGGGACAGAAAAACACAGAGTCGATTAGTCCTGGCGTAATAGCTTGCGCTTTTATCAAAAAATTCCAGGTTTGAAATCCCCATAAATCCCATCACCTGCCAGGGGAAAGTAGGACATATTTTTGCTTTGTTGTACAGAAAATGGAACACAAAAAGATGAACGGCGGAGCGTATGGCGCTTGGCAGTGGGTGACAAATACATTATTGCTTTGCGCGCAGCAGCAAACAATCCGAGTGCTGCTTTGGAGAGTGAGCTGTCACAGACGCCCGCACCCAGACAGCATCACACCATAAATATCAATAAAAGAGCCAAAGCCAGCTGTCCTCCGGGAGGCCGCGGCCGGGTACATGAATTAGAAATGTCACCAATACGTTTTTTGGAGGGAGGGGGGGGGCGAGCGGGGGGGGGCGGGCGGTTCTAGTCGGCGTTCAATTAATTCCATCGGCACAAAACAAATTTTTACCTGGAGGGAGATGACGTCTAATGATAGCAGGCCGCCGCCTCCCGTCAGCGGGAGCAGGTGAGAGGAACCATCTATCAGGAGCCGCTGTGAAAAACAACAACAAAAAATAAAAACGATGTCACGACAGCAGAGCAGGTTGTGTTCGGCAGCCGACGCTCGATGCACAAATGATTACTTTCATTAGCTGGGCTGAAAGCTCGGCAGAAAAAGCTTTTTTTTTTCTTCACGGACCGCACAGACCGTCAGAGGAAAATCACTCCAGTCGTTCATCTCTGCAGGCTCTCACTGCCTCCTCTTCCTCACTGCCC
>CAESWR010002630.1:54284-76555 GCA_903171835.1 Mullus surmuletus | reverse complement strand
TGGTTTTGAGTCCGAGACGAGACAGAGACCTTCAAATGTCTTTAGTCTTAAGACCAAGAACCATCTCCAATGCTACAGCACTAATTTAAATGTAAACTGTAATGTAGAAACCAGAGGCAAACTGGGGCAAAACTGCCTTTGGTGGAGGAATCCCAGAGCCGAACCACAGCTCAGGGTGGACAGGCTCCTGCCCAGAGCAAATGTAATAATTCAGTCTAATTTACGTCTTCAAACAAAATCCCACAGGTCCCAGTAATACCCTCCCAGGTAATGTGAGCGGTGTAATTTCTGCCACCATCCCATGTGATTAAAAAATTTAAATTTGCATGATCGTGTCCCTTACAAACCAAGGAGATAAGACATCATGTGACTTGGTCAACAAATAAACTCAAATAGGAAACAGCATTCCAGCAACAACTGATTGACATCAATGAGTTGTTTGTTGTTGTTGGGTTTTTTTTGTTGGCGAGCCCTGCGGCTTCACGCCGTTGCCTGTAACCGGGCATGTTCTCCCGCTGCTGTGGCCCATCCACCTCAGTTGTACCGAGCAGTTATCAGAGTTAGCATTTCTTTTCCTGTTGGTTTGAACCGGTCCGTCCACCCTCCGCTGACCTCTCTCATCAAGGCGTTTGCTGCTTCTCACCGGGTGTTTTTCCCCATCAGTTTCTTTTTAGAAAACTCTGCAGACTGTTTGTGGAACATCCGCAGTCCCAGGAATACTCTGGCACCAGCAATCACGCCATAATTAACGTCTCCCGAGATAAGATCTTTTATGTTATTTCCATTCTGATGGTTGAACGACCACCGTATGATTGGCTGATTACATAATTACACCAGTACAAACGTTTAAAATTGTTCCTATCAAAGTGCTCTGTGAGTGTATATCTATCGCTCACATTTATCTTTCAATATTGTCTGTGTCTACCCTTTAACCTTGTATGCACCAGCTTTAACAACCTCGACGCCGTGACTCCGTTCCTTCAATCTCTCCAAATGAAATCGGTTTCGCTGGGGTCAGGGTTCACAGAGTGGTCTGCGTTATTTTTGGATGAGATCTATGCCGAGGCATATAGCGGTGGATTACTGCTACAGAAACCACCGCGTCGCATCTTCACGCTTAAAAGCCGCAAAGGCGTAAAGGCCCTAAAATTGCCTCGCAACTTTCCCCCTCTGTTTGTGTTGGGGATTTGAAAAGGAACCCGAGATGTGTCGCGCAGCTGTGATTTCTCCCACGGAGCGAGAGAAGAATCTGATGGTTTGGCCAAGTGAGAGGGGGGGTGATCGTGGAGATTGTTTCAGGAAAACTCTTGTCGGGTTTATTCAATTAATTCTTTGGCTTTGTGGGAAGCCTTTCTTTTCCCCCCACTGCCAGCAGGTCTAGAGGTATAGAGCAACATTCTATTGGGAAAAATAACATGGTTGCACTAGAAGACAGTATAAAATTGATATTATAACACAATATTACTTTGAATCTTCCTGGAAAATGATCAAAAATACTCTCGAAAATACACTTAAATGATGTGTTTGTCACAGTCCTGGTAGCTCCCGGGCCTCAAGAAGCCACTTAATTTGCTAAACCGCTCCAAGTGCCTGCAGACGTCCTCAGAGGAGCGCATCCCAAGTCATCCGGCGTGATCGAGCGGCGGCCGGTGAAATCCTGAAGTTCCCTTTTGTCTTCATAACCGTTTTTACCTCCGAGGTGATCTGCTCTCCCTCAAGGTGATAATAAACAACTACAAGAAAAGCTTGGCGCGTAAGCAGCAACCATTAACACTGTTGCATTTGGTGACAGCTGTAGTTCTTATTGGTTTGCAGAAAACTCGACACAAATGAGGGAATTTCTGGAGGCAGCCGACCGCAACGGCTACTGTGGTTTTTGTAAAGCATTCACTTGCTAGGAGGTAAAGTAGCAGCTTGTCGCGTGCACACACCAAAAAGAAGCTGTTATGTTGCACTTAAAACAGTTAAAAAGTTCATTTCGAATTTCTTTTTCCTATTTTTTGTATGAACATTGTCCCAAACATAATCATAACAATACTGCAGCTATATCATAGCAGTTTTATCTGTGGGTCATATGTTCAGTCATCCAAGAAGAAATGCTCAATAAATGGAAAATACTCATTACTCTCTGCACCCCTCTCAGTTGATGCTTTAATCCTCTAAGACCCAGTGTTGTAATTTTACAACATTTTTTCTAAATCCTTAAAAAAAGATGTACATGTTAGCTTTTCCTTTTGTTCCACCAACAGGAAAAGCCATATTAACATAGTCCACCATATTAACATAGTCATTGGGTCCTATTCTTCACGCTCATAACGTTGTTTGATTGTACATTTGAATATACAGCCCACCCTGAGGCCATTTTAATTTGAAAGGATCAAATGCTATACAGTATTTCCTGTTTGTATAGACTTTTGTGTTCCTTTGTGGTGCTTTAATTGAGGGCAACACAGCTGTTGTGGTTGAACTGGGCACCGGCTGCTGTCTCCGCGTGATGGATGTGAAGGTAAAAAGACGAGATACGGCCTCTAAACAGGCGCACACTACAGTATGAACTCTGAACTAACTTGCATTACCTGTTCATCAGATTGAAGTCACACTGCAGCGTTGCCTCCGTTTGTTGTCTATAATACAATCAAGCGTCTCTCTGCCGCTCGGTTTTCCTATGATTTAGCGCAAATTTGCACCGTGCGGCTCAGCATCGCAAAAATTCACTTGTGACTCCCCCACTGTTGAGGATCAGAAGAAAGTGAGGTGATGTGATTACTCCGAGGCGAGCAGACAGCTCACACTAGCCTGAGCACAGTGTTTACCAGCTGTAATAGTTCAGCACCGGAGTGGGCTGTGTTTGTGCAGCCTTTGTTTTGCGCGTTGTTGTTGTTGTTGCCGTATTGATTTCTCCCGCAGCCACACACTCTTGGTAGACTTATGTAATTCTCCGAGGTTTAGGATCACACGTCTCCACCGGGGGCATCGCCACGCTCACGTATTCTCACTTACCATCCACCTGCATCTGTCAGAGGTTTTTGCACAGTGACGACAATGACACACAGGACACGTGTGTCTAAAATGTGTGTATTCCAGTGTAGAGTGTGTAGGTCGGGCCTCAATGGGAGGGAGATTGTGAACGTTTGTGTCGGGAAAAAAAAACCCAAACAAACACATAAACAAGCTGTTCATTGCATTCAGCATGATCTGCTTTTTGAAGATGATGTGTTGCAGGTGCAAGATTTGGTATTTTTCAGAAGGAATGTTAAAAAAGAACAAAAAATAGTCAGATATTTATATATATGCTTTTCATTATATTTGACATTTGTAACAACAGAAATGTGGATGTCATCTATGGTCACTTATAACCTTAATGTAGTTGAATAAAGTCTGTTCAACGAATACAGAGTTGAAACAATTCAGTAAATAACATAAAATGAAATAATTTAAAGTAAATGAATAAAAACAAAGTGGTAATGAGTAAAGCCTGCAAACTGTCTGAGGAACAAAGCTTGTTTAAATCATGATCACTATAAAGTGTGTTTTTCTTCTTAATCTGTTTCAGTGCAAACATGCATGACGTTTTTTTTAATTGGTTGGGACTTTTAATGTCAATAGAATCACGGCTTATCACAACAAATGTATCTCTCATTTTCTCCTTCTTAAATACTGAGCTCTGGGACAATTTGCCCATAGATCTTGATATGGGAGCCAAACTATGTGTTATAAAGATCTATGACTTCGACGTTTTTAATAAGTCACAGATTTAGTGCTGGCATCTACATCAAGACACTGAGATTTTATTTCAAACCTAGATGCGCATGTTTCTTGACCCCATGGTTTTGCTTTAATTAACATGTGCTTAGAATAGTTCAATAACGAACCCATACAATAGATTTAATTCAATAAAAAAATTATTTAAATTCTTTTTCGATCCATTTTATCCGTATTACAAAAATATAGTTATTTCATTATTCAGGGTATATTTATTTCAAGACCTATGTACGGGGTTGCCCCCCACCTTTAGTTCCTGTGAACGAAAAATTGGACCACTACCTGTTTTCAGTTATTCGTCATTATAGTGAGGTTTATTTTGAAAGGTACGATTGGATAACATGACCAATCCAAGAATTCCCCTCCTTCTGTCTCTCCGTTTCAATCTGTGTCTTTGTAAATTATGATCACTATATGTGTTACTTGGACCGCCCAGATTCTCCTTGATCTTTTTGCTCTTAATTGTATGCCATTTTGGACCAAAAAGAACTGCCAAAAGGATCATCTAAATGCAAACCTATGTATCCTAGGAGACATTTCTCTCCTGTTGGGGCCCCCGAGGGCTGGTTGATACACAGCCTTAACTCCATTTCATCGGCATGCTTATCTAATTCGGCGTCCTAAACACATCAACCGGGGTAATGAAAAATTCATTGAGTCAGTTACTTTGCGCAATTGAACACATCCATCATCTTCTGATACTTTGTAATATTGTAAATCATGTGACCGTCCCAGTCATGAACCCCCCGTGACCAGGCAGACCTCTTTGTAATGAATATTGACTCCCATTGCTTTAAATCCAGTCAAGCAAATCAAGGTTTTTTTTAAACAGCTGAAACTCACCGTGCCCCACTTCGGTCATCGGAGCTAAACCGTCGGCATTAAATTCCCTCCAAGGTTTCCATTAAAATTTCAAACAGTGCAGAAGTTGATGTTGGTAACTCCATTACCTGATGACTGGGCTCAGCTAAATTTAACTTTCCTCCACAGTGTGTGTGGATTTCTCCGCTCGTGCCAACTATTTGATATCCTCTCTCCTTCCAGATTAACCTTTGTGGCCCTAATAAATGGTCTATATTCACATCAAAGGGATGAGAAGATGGCGCAATGCCTTGTGGGAAGGGGGGAACACGGGGCCCGCCGAAAGAGCACGGGTCCGGATCCCCCTTCTCACTGAACGATGATCGCGCCTGTCCACTCCAAAATTATGCTCCTCTTTGTCTTTTTAATTAAACTCAAGTGCAGTTTGGCGGCTATTTGACCTTTGCTGCCCCCTCTTTACAGGAGTGCCGCAGGTCATTTCCATGCATATATTAATATCCTTTTTTCCTCTTAGGCGAGGCTTTACAGATTAAGGAGAGGTTTAGGTCTTGAGTATTGCCCGTATTTAATCTGCTTCGTTGGAAGTTCTGTGACGGGAGAGGAAACAAAATGTTTTAAAGCTTCGGTTAATGTGTATTTTAAGAGGTTGTGTTTTCCCTATATCCGCAGTTTAACCCCTCGATTCCTGAATTTTTCGCCTTTAATTTTCTTAAGTAGCACTTAAATTGAGAAAAAGATTTTGGGTATATCTTTTTACTGCACGGCGACATTTTATTTAAATTATGCTACATCGGCTAATAAGGGCCTATATTCCAGAGGTTGTTTGAAATCCGACCTGTAATGTGAACGGGAAAAGAAATTAGGATTCACCATTGCCGGCGCAGCGACAAAAGCAGCCACAGCGAGCCGTGATTTCATTGTCACGTTTAATGTCAGATGTGGGTAAAGACCCTCTGCGGCGCGGGCCCTGCGCCTCGCCTGGAACACACCGCTGGCTGCAGCGCCACCACATATTTGGCTGCCTCCTCTCCTCTGCAGGCATGTGAGAGCACGATAACGGCCCTGCTGTTTGACACTCGGTGATATGCAGCAAGCCCCCCCTACCTCGTCCACCCTGCAGGTTTTGGCATAAGCCGGTCTTGTTTTGTTTCGGGGCTATGTGTTTGGGAAGCATCCACGGTTTTCAACCTGTATGCAATCACGCTACCAGAGCTAGTCCCAAAAAAAACGAAAAAAAAAACGAAGCTACCTCAGCCGTGGAAAGTTGGTGTGCTCTGGAAGAGAAACACTCTCCACTGTGAACCTGCACTTCTCTGTTTTTAACTATTGATGCTAAATAGCTCCAAGTGACAAAAGCAGATGTGTTGTGGCGGGAGGGATCAAATGCAACCATGCATGATTAATGGGGCCTGCCAGAGCGGATGAAGACAGACGAGGGTCTGGCGTCGCGCCCGCCGAAAGAGAGGATGGAGCAAGAGGACGGAGGAATACAAAGACGGTGGGAAGATGACGAGAGAGACGGAGCACCTGTTAGTCAGGCCCTCTGTGATCTCTCACCTCTTGTGTGTATATGTGCAGGCGTCTGTGCAAACACAGTAGCTACTGGCTCGGTCAGGACGGATCGCAGAAACCCGGGATCCGGGATCAGTTGAGGTCGATGGGGCTTGGGGCGAAACACTGCCACTGAGAGCTCTGGACATTGTCATAGAAATCTGTATTGAATCGAGTGCTGAGAAGAACAGATTATCAATCTGATCTTCTGACTGGTCCCGGTTTAACCTGTTGGATGTCACCATGTTGTAAGACTGTATCGACCCACAGTGTTTCAGAACGTGAACACATTGGCTTTTCTATGACATCGTACATGAAGAAATTTTCCAGTTCTTATATCTGATACCAAAATTCAATTCAATTTTATTTATGTTATGTTATTTATGCCAAACGTTTATCTCTTGGCGCTGTCTCTAGGTCTGGACTCAACAATGTTTGTATTTTTACAGAGATCCAAAAATACCATAAAAGCAAGCACTTGGGGACATGTGCCAGGAAAAACTCCCTTTTAACAAAAGAAAACTGGAGCACAGCCTTGACTCGGGTTGGGCGGACAACTGCAATATATACACTTTTCTTTAATGACAAGAACATCCCGTTTTTGTTCATGTGTTTTCTGTAATAGCAGTAAGCTAGTCCCATGCATGTTTATCACCTGCTAGCACTCCTTACACATTTTGCACAAATTTCTACGCAGAGATGACAACATGACATTATCGTCCAGCTGCATCTGCAGCTGTTGACTCATACTGCCGATAAAATACAGCCCATTTTAAGTAGCTGGTGGGCCGGTTGGGGTCCAGTCAAACACACTTAGCAGGACTTAACTTTTCACTCATGAGCGGCTTAGCTAAACTCTTAGTGGTGCACATTTAAATTTTTGCTGTGGATGTTCTTTATCATGGTAGAGCGTTTTTCCGCCTGCTTGTGTCAGAGGTCGTGTTTCACATTAGAGGGGGTCACCTCACCTCAAGCCGTCACGTTGTTAATGGAAGCGTGCAAGCTGGAGTCAAGCTCCATAATGGGAGCAGGAGCAGCGCTCCTGCATGCGTTACACTGAACCTGATCCGCCGCAGTCAGTCAGCAATTAGCGGCAGTCGGTGTGTGTGGACGCGGCGCTCTGTGTGGACACGGTGAGCTTCAGCCAGGCCTTCTGGGCCACCCTGGTTAATGAGGCCTTTATGGAGATGAAGTGGGGGGTGTAGGAGAGGAAGACATTGAGACGAGTACTAGCCAGGGAGATTGTAGCTGGCTGCAGCTGTTAAAACAGTCTGGGGTGAAGGTGGGGGGAAGGGGGCGTGGTGGCGATGGGAGCAGCACTGTGGAAAACAGGATTTCAAAATGCTGATTGGTTGGTGTCAGCCCCACTTACAGGCGTTATTTGAATGGTTTAGGCAGAGCTGTGAGGCCTGCGCTGAACCCCTGAGCGACTTCTCAATTAGTGGGCGGCCTAGCGGAACTGCCAGACACTATTGTGCAACCCCCGCCCCTCCCTCCACCCCCAGCCATCACCTAGCCACCGCCTCCCAGGCTGCATGGACCCCAGATCTCCCCACTGATCAGACACTGGTCAAGATATTCTGTCCTGACTTGGTTTTGAGCGATAGAAGTCTTTTAATTTGGTCAACCATCACGCGCGGGAGCATTGAAAATGTCTTATCAGGTCCTTGTTGTTTTCATAGTTGCTTTCAGGACACACCGTGGTGCTTCTGATGTTGCGCTCTCCTCCACGATAACCAATAGTGCTGCGAATGGAGGAGAGCGATGCTTTTGTAACGGGCCGAACCTGAATCTCTCAGATAACACACGCCACAATGAGGAAGACGAGCGCCCGCCTTGCTTAACCAAGTCAAGCCAGTCATAGTCGCCGTGCCACGCTTGTGTGAAATGAGATGTAAATGCGGCAATTTTAACAGCCTGATTTATTCATGAGGAAGCCAAAAGAAAGAGAAGAATGCTAATGCTACACACTGCTTTGCCCTTGGCCAGGGCACATCGACAAACAAGTCACTCAGCAAAGGAATTAACAACTTCATTAAGTTACCTGACAGCGTTGGCACATCCAGCCCTGCATCACTTTGTCTGCGCCGGCTGATGCAACACCTATCTATCGCTACAGGAGAGGCCAAATATGAATATCCAAATCCTCGATGTAACCTGAAAACGATGTCGGGACATCAGTTTTCAAAGCCTTATCGTGGTATATTTGCACAAGTAACACACCTTGAAAATTAAGACATCTGTAAGAAGGAATCAGTCGGGTGAAAATCATTCAAAGACTCATTATTGGGAAGACATTTAATCTATAATTGGTTTTTGGGGGCTTAAAAGAATCAATGTGTTGCTGAGGTCATGCCTGCCTCTTGTATATCTGATGTGTATCGGGAGCACACGGCAGCGAGAGGCAGGACGGGGAGGACGCGCTGGCAAATGCAGAGGGGGCTCCCGCTGCATTGATTGCGCCTTCCGCCGTTTTTTTCCCTCCCATACGCTTTTTAATCTACGAAATGCTAAAGAGGCAATCAAAGCAATCCGGTGTCCACGCTGTCAGAGCCGCGTCCGCGTGTCAGTCTGGTGATTTCTCAGCCACCTCGCTTGCATTAAGAAGGTCTGATCAATTGTGGAGGGAGCGCACCACAGAAATCCTCCCTCTGCTGTCTTTACAACACATCATATATAACAGCCAAATTTATTATTACAATACAAAATAAAATACACAGTATGGCCACTGATCATTGCCTAATGTGAAATTGAGAAAAATAATAAAGGCGTTGTTACATAAAATACAAAACTCTTGAATAACAACAAAACATATTTTTAACACCTTGGCCTTAGTGCCAACCCCAATCTTCCAAAATGGAAATTTAT
Source organism: Mullus surmuletus (assembly GCA_903171835.1). Taxonomy (NCBI): domain Eukaryota; kingdom Metazoa; phylum Chordata; class Actinopteri; order Syngnathiformes; family Mullidae; genus Mullus; species Mullus surmuletus. Next base: position 67,552 of record CAESWR010002630.1, on the reverse strand, counting down.
CAGTCTTTGGTTTTTGTAAAAAATTATTTAGTTATGAATGAAAGCATAAAATCCTTGGCGATCTGATGTGAACCAAAACTATACAAACTGATCAATTTTGAGTGCGCGTTTCAGATGCCAAAACATTTTCCAGTGAAAACATTTGAGGAGCACAAAAAATTCAAGTCAGTACTGCGCCTGTAAGCTTCGCACAAAGCCCATTTGTCCTTGTGTGTCTTCAGTCGTCTGACAGGACAAGTGCTCTTAATAATGACGCTTTAGTCAGGCGTTCTTGCTCATGATGTAGCCACTCTCCGCTGGCTGTTCCTAACACCTACCTCAGCGCTTTAGACTACTCCTCAGACTTTAATGGTTCCACATATTTTTGGATTTGGCCAGACCTAAGGCTTTTGTAAGCTCTCATTAATTTAATTGGCTGCACCCTGTCCATTCATTAGCAACATCTCCTTTGTTCCGCAGATTGCCTGGCTTCATTTTCATGCGTTTTTGCCTCGTCGCCACGTTGCTCGCAACAATGAAAAGCCATTGCACCCCTGGAAATGTATTTGTTGCCACCCATAATCGCCAACTGTGATACCCAGATGTGGTCAATCAGTAATATGAATATTCAGACGCTTTAACATGTAACATATTTAATTAGGATAGGATAACATATTTCATTAATTTAAGTCACGATTTCATTATACCAATTGACATTTTAGATTAAAATAGTTTGCATATGTGGGATATTTTTTAGCCAATGTACTGAAACATGCTACTGGATGGTGGTTTCAATGGCAATGGAAACGATAGTAGCTCTGAGCCAGGGAAATGTCCATCTGGGTGTCGTCTACTCTGCTGATACTTACCCTATTACATTTGACTTGGGAACAAAGGCTGGTTTACTCTTCCCACTGGAGGCAAAAACCAGATGTTAGAGGGTGTTAGCCCGTGTTTTTATTGGGTAAATCTGTCAAAGTCATAATTTTCAGGGTGGCAAGTTTTGTCCAGATTGAATTTCAGGTTGATTGCATCACAGAAATCTAACTAGTTTCAATTGCTAGCTTGTGTTCAGCGGCCATATTTGTAAGTACAAACAAGAACTTTATGGACCTGTTTTGTGGAACGCTGGTGGTCCGGGGGGCCATGTGCAAACTGGTCTTACCATGTCATCTGGTTGCTGGTTTAAACATCTACATTTAAAGGTTTGAAGCAAGGGTGTCTTTCCTCCCCACAGCTATCAGACTTTGCAACTATATACTTTAGTAATCAAATTATCATGCATAGTCTTTGTAGTATATTTTCTTTTATCTCTTTTTTATATATAATTTATTACTCTTTTGTATTCTTGTAATCTGCACTTTACTTTACCTGTACATGCTGCTGGGATACTGACTTTCTCCGTTGCATGATCATACTACTACTACTATTTCTAAAGATGCCGCCTTGACTTCTGGGAACGTATCATGCTACGGGCTACAATGATAAAGCGTACGTACAGCAATGCAGGAAATAACATGGGTATCACGATGAAAAATGTTGACCTTTTCTGACAGCAGATGGTTTAGATATTTCTTCTGATGTGCAGCTGATAGGGTAATAAGAAAATGGAATGAATATGAAAAGATATTGCTCCTGACAGCCTGTGACAATTGAGTTTGGAGGCTGCAGTTGGGAATATTTATATATTCCTATCTGTGTCAGTGTTTCAACAATGTGTCAATCAGCTCGATTTCACCTGATGGGCCACGAGTCATCTTCCAGATGCGGATTCGGAGGCGTAATAACAGGCTTCAGCTCTTGGGTTCAGACTGCATTTTTCCTCTCCCATCAACAATAAATCTTGAAAACTGTTTTAATTTTGCAAAAGATTGTACAGAACATTCTACTAGACCAAGCTCAGACATTTTCTGTTTAACCATAATAAGCATAGCACATATGAACTCTAAATCATTGGTTATATTTTTTTGTGTCTCTTCAAGGTTCAAATGGCAGATAATATGATGCAGAGAAACGCGCCCGTCGCTCTCAGCAGCTTCCACCTCAGTTTGCAGTTTAATGAGATGGCATATAGATGTTAAAAGCTCTGAAAGCACCCTATAATTGTTATGTTGTGCTTAGTAAAGCTTGGCTGCCATTAACCTCCCAACACCACAATTCACTTCACACGTCTAGCAATTACCTCGCCAATAATGCCCAAGCTTGCAAATGTGTGCATCTGAATTTCCTGTAATTAAATTGGGCTTTTCACATGTAATCTGAAAATGCTAAGGGGTCAAACTGGGCGCGGGTAATCGCAAATGATTGAGTCTGAAGGAGGGTCACGCATACTGGAGGGTCTGTTTCCACCCAGTGCTTAATTGTGCTGATGAGAGGGGTCGCGCTTCCTTAAGGAGGGGTCAAGAGTAGGGCTGTTGTTTTGTTTCCCAAAAGCACAGAAGGAATGTCATTTGATGGGAAAAAATGACAGGCCCTCAACCGCAATATCGTTTAGCCCGCATTTGAAGGATAGCCCATATTAATTGGGAGAGAAATCTATGAACCGAAACTCTTTGTTGACTTCTGTCATGTTCAGTAACCAAATAGAATAATACAACTATGTGATCTACAAAGTCTTTGTGCATTCTAAGAGAAGATATGAAAAGTTAAGTAGCTAGCTGTTTTGTCTGCATTCAAAGGTCATCTGTCAAATACATCCGTACTCCACAATCCAACGGGGGGCATATCACCATTTTTTGTAGTTAAATATTCAGTTAATAAGCCAGTTACAACATGTGGAAGAGGTGCTGATCACAATAGGTGGTATTAAAAGTCTAGGTGGATAATGGTTATCAACTTTAGAAGGACCATTTATTGGTCAATATTGTTTATATTTTGTAAAATTTCCAATGTCTCAGAAATATTGGATGAAGTAAAAGAAAAAAATTGGTGAGATTACCTGGTTATCATTCACAAATCTGTAAAGTGCACATCTTAATCATTGTCACACTCAGCGAAAGGTGCAACATCTCACTCAGTTGTTGTCATGGGACACAGTTGCCATCCAGGAACTATTAAAAAAACATCACATTGCAGCACACACACCTTCATTACCCCCTTTTTCCTACCCAGGCCCTCCCCCATGCCAAGCACTCTGCTGCCAGATACACTCAGAAAAGCAACAAATGCCGTCACTGCGAATAGTCTCTTTCTAAAACACAATTTCCCCTTGCTTTACTAATATTTGCCAAATTTTAATTACTTTTAAAACTGACGCTACAAACCATTTTTCAATTGGTCTTGACAATGCATTGAATTTCTAAGACGGAATGACTGAAAATTCCACACTTTTCCCTGGATAACACCATGTATTCTCTGTGTGGGACACAACACTGGTATTCTCACTTTGACTAAAAATGCCTGCGTGTTCAGTCGACTGGACACATTATTTTTTTGGACCATCCCCTCCAGTTGAGATTAGTTAAATTAGCTGTGAAGAGCAATGACTCGTGGGACTGTGCATGTTTGGTGCAGATAATTGCAGGGCTAGTGTGCCACAGCCTGGCACCCAGTGTGGTATAGCAGGTGGGTTGGCGTCAGCAAGTGCCTATCGAACTGCACATCTGGCCCCTGTGGGGGTCAAAAATATTTCATTACACCCACTTCAAAACGGACCCAAAATACGACACTGCCAAAAACTTTGTTTAAAGTACGTTTGCCAAGAGCCGCTTCAGTTTCGGCGACGGCGAAACACTTCCGGCGAGCAATATGTTGAGTAACGCATGAGTTGATGTGAGAAGATAGACTTGATTCTGATGACATTTCAAAAAGATTTGCACATGCACTCGCGGATAAAAACTCGTATCTGATGAGAGTAACGGAGAACACGAGCGATAGCGTATCTGATCTCTCGCACACTTTTGCCCGACGCATGATTGCAGACTAGTGGGATGTTTTTCAACCTTTTTCGGAGGAGCTTCTATAGGAGCTAATTAGCCAGCACTCCGCGGCCGCTCTTCAGGCTGACAGTTCCGGGGAGCGTTCCCGTATATGCTCCGCGGTCTCTTCAGAAAGCAGGCCCCATAATTCATCATTAGGATATCAGAGTCCAGGTGCAGATGAGAACTGATAGAGCCGGCAGCCAGGCAAGTCTGGGCACTCAAGGAGGAAAATCTTATCCCAGGGACAATTCCCAGGTCATGCCCACGGTAATTGAAATAATTTTGCCCCTAGAGTTGTTTAATCACTGACAATCACGCATGCAGGGGGTACTAAATTGAGGAACGCGAGAGTCTGATTACATCTGCCACCCTTAACTGTCTCCCCTCCCCCCTACTCCCGAACCTCATGGTTCACACCAGCGCGTCCAATTTCTGTCGCAAGACTTTTCTTTATTGGGCAAACCACATTATCAAAAAAAAAAATAATCAACTCGGAGCCACGTTAAGAATATTTTTCTTTACGCCGTCCGGCCTGTTAGACAAACGCGCAACGGCCGCCGCCGCCTACTCCTCCTCCTCCCCCTCCCTGGGGCTGATTAAATTCCAGGCGGGACACCGGCGTCGCTCCAGCCGGGGTGGATCATCAAATGGACAAAGCGCAATCCCATTAAAAAAGCCTATGTTGAGATGCAACAAATCATTTGTCTGTTATTAACCCTGAGCCTGTAATTATGCAGATTACCATAGATTTTCCTTGGGTGCCTGGAAGTGAGATCCAGGGGTTGTTCTGAGTGTGGCAGGCGGACGAGGGAACGGCCGTGCATTACTGAACTTGCCACATTCATCATGTTGACTGATGGCACAGAGAGTCGGTCCCCGGGTCCCGGTGGTTAATGTAGTGGGTAATTAACTGTCATTTGCCTAGTAATAGGCCGATGATCAATGGTTTGTGAGGAAACAAATTCTAATCCGGCAGCTGATGAATGCACGCCGAAGCTGGAGCAATTGAAGTGGTGGGAGGGATGGAGAAGATGGGAAACTGGGGGAGGGAAGAGGAGAGCGAAGCCGGGGCCGCCGCCGGAATTTCAAATGGATACTGGAAGCACTGGTGCAATCACTGCCCCCCCTCCCATCCCTCCACCCATGTTCCACCAAATGTATTAACCCTGCCAAAACTTTGTGTGTTGCCCTTGATCGTGCTAGAACATCACATACGAGAATTGATTGATCCCCTCGGCCAAACTTTGTTCAGATAATTGGCCGTATATCTGTGCGGGTAAATAAGACGACGTTCCACTGGGGAATTTTATGACTTGATGCGAAAGGTTATATTAAAGGTTGTTTTGTAAATCTGATGGAGCGGATTTGTGATGAAGAGGTGAAAGACTTTAAAACTGTTTAGCTTTTCTTTTTTATATAATCTCTTTGTTTCCCTGGCAACAAAAGGGGGATTAAATAACACAAAAAAGAGAACGAAAAGAATGTCTTTTTTTTCACATTGAGGAAAAGCTACCAGGTTATTTAGGAAATGTCTCTATTTTTAAAATGTAATTAAGTGTGAGGATATCGCACATTGCATATTATAGAATACAATTATAATAAGATCACTTTATTGTGATATTATTGTGTTTCATTCTAGAACAGCATCTAAGGGCTGCATGAAGGCCCATTAATAGATTATTTGGTCATACTTTTAAAAAGAAATTGTTCCCTTGAGAATTTTTTCAGGTTCTTTTCCCTGTTAAGGTTTTGGCATCCAGAGAAACCTACAAAATCTTTTTTGCTCATATGCAAGATGGTTTTTAAAAACTAAATCTTAATCTTCGCAGCGGAGAAAATTCTTGTAACTTGTTACGAATCTGGCAGCATCCTGTGTTTGCGTGTTTTGGAAAAAGACACTAAACATGTTTTTTCGTGTAATTACTTCATGAGCGCTCACAGGCACTGCATTCGGTTGCCAGAATGAGGCAACTAAAACCAAAGTGCTGCAACAGGACGTTTGATACTTCTCCTTTGAAAATTCACCACTAAACAAACTGGTTATAATCATAGCTTTGATTTTTGGGTTGTTTTTTTCTGTCACACACTGAAAGACAATTATTTCTGCAATAAACACTCCATAAAGTTACCGGAAGTAGCTTTCAATTGTAAAAAAAATAAATACAAAATAAAAAAAAATAAAACATCCAATGCCATCCAAATTTTTAAGTATTGATATTAGTAGTAACCTAAAAGTGCATATATCTTTCACCAGGAGACAGTAAAAATACAGCCTTTGTGTATTATCCCTGTTCCTGTGTATATATTCCAGTATCGCATAATTTCCAACACTCAGTAATAACCAGGGAGTCATCGCATTTTGACAACGTTTAGATTGACAAAGCTCAGGCGTGACACCGCCCCTGCGTTATCCAAAAGGAGAGGACGGGGGGGCTTGCAGATTGGGTTTTGGGGTCCACTGGGCTAAAGCCTTGTGGAATAATTTAATTGGTGTCTGTTTTCCTCTCATCAAATAGGTACCACTGAGCCGTACCACTGTAATGCACAGTGAACGCTTTTCGACTGAAACAAGGTATTGAGCACTGACTGCCTCCATTCTCTTTCAAATTCAGATTTGAGCAAGGCATGAATTTTAATTTTATGTCGTATCTTCAACCTCTTTAAATATACATGCTATCTTGTCAGCCATGGATATGAAGTGTATGTCAAGTCCACTATTTTACATATGTTATTCTGTTTTCTTTCTTTTTTTATTTTTTTTGTTGGCGCAGTCCAACAGTTAGCAGCCTTCGAGATACAGCAGGCAACTCTTCTGTTGTCAGAGAGACGCATGAGAAATGTATTTATTTATAAACAATTATAATCCAGTGCTAAAAGTATCCAGTCTCAGGCCACGGGGTCTTACCCGCAAGGCCCCTAAGCCGTCATCCTCTGATTGTGTCGGAGCCGGCGCTTTTGAATTCATTACAAGCAAAACCGCGCTTAATTTGCTTCCTCCCTCGAGAGCCATTAGCGTCTGTGGCATCAAACTGGCGGAGCGGCGAAAGACGAGTGGCAGGTACGCTCCATCCATCTTCCCTTCCCACGGGGTGATGCTGGGCTCCCGGTGTCCTGCCGGTTTGAAGAGTGTTTGCCACACAAGAGCCGAGAGCCGCCGGATGCCGGCTGGTCCCGCCTTCGCACGCCGTCTCCAAAGACTTTCTATCAGCCACTCCATTTCTTCGGTTGTCGGAGAGATTGTTTTGATTTGAGCGAGCCGATGTATGTGTCGTCCCAATAAGCCAACACGGGTTGTTTAATCATTTAAACAAATGCTTAAAGCAGCGTGGGATGAATTATTCAGCAAACAAGTGGATGAGAAGGAGTTTAGACAGTCTTCTGGGAACCCTGGGGGTCTTTTGGATTTTTTTTTGTTATTAATTTAGTGAGTTTTTATCTTATTGAGAAGCTATTTTTGTCGGTTTCCATTACATATCAGCTGAAAATATTATCAAAAAAGTGGAATTTCTTATTTGTCCGGCAACTCGACTTGAAACACGAGAACGTTGATATCCAATTACCGCTTATATTTCTGGGACATTAACATCTCCTATAACAATTATGCTCTCCATGAAATTCCGTTAAATTGCTGTGCTTAGTTCTGTGACTTTAAGTTAATGAGACTGTCCACTGGGTACACAATCGGGGGAAATGAACAAAAAAAACTACACACAGAATTACTGATTAGCGGATACGGGCGCCCACAGAAAAGATGAACACTTTATCACAGACAGCGCTTGCTGTTATTTTGCATATAAATTATGACTTTAAGTTGTCCGCGTGCTGATAAACCATGATGTCTTGTTCAAATAGCGTTGTCATTTACTAGTTGAGTTGTACACACACCCAGCTAACAGTCTAACCACAATGGTTTTTTTAAATCCAAAAGTACCCTAAAGAAGAAGAAAAAAGCTAATCGGACGTAACAGGTGGCATCCTCTGTCCATTTATTGCTTTGACTTTGCTAGAGCAGATGTGCCGTATCATAACCACCGGGAAGAAAGTCTGTGGGGAGTTTCTGAATTTTTTCCAATAGCTCCTTCGTATAAACAAAAAGGTTTGGACTTTAGCAAAGCCAAAATTTCACCTGAACTTGTCCCGAGAGCCAGTTAGTTACTTGAGGTGAGGACAGAGACAGAGCCATAAACATCAATGAAAAACAAAGCATCCCAATATGAAAGTGAGGTGATTGGACTGCAATGGTTTGGTGATAGTGACTATCACAGTTACAACGACACGCAAGTACAATGAAATAAGACTGAAATGTAGCTGGAATTGATCCAAACGTGAAACACAGGGAATTGCTACATTTATGAAAGTACACAATTAGTCAATGATTGGATCCACATCAATGGCTTATAAGTTCTTTTGGTGGAAACATCGCGAGTGAAAGCATGAATTTTGGGAACTGACATTGTTTTCACACTGAATTGTCCGACACACTTGTACAATTGGGGACTCGAATGGGGTTGCAATTTTCAACTGGGTCGAGTATGCTTTCATAATTCACCTTAAGCAGTATGGAAAAACAATGTGCTTTTCTTTTGGTTGCTTTTTACCATGTGTATACCAATGATGTGCGCTGTAGTCCGCTTCCTGCATCTATGCTTTCTAGCAAGGTAGCTACAGTTCAGTTCAACAAGGCCGATGTGAATGCACCCTTAATGTTACCAGCAATCCCCTTTTCCTGGTGGTTGAAGATAGATTATTAGCAAAACTTGTAATACAAATCGTAATACAAACTCATTGATTTAGTGCTAATATTCAATTTTAACACGACTGGCTTTGTGTGGTATCACCACATTACCAAGTTTAAGTAGAGAACTCAGTCAGAGTATTCTCAGAGTATTCAAGTCTGCAGTATGGAAAAGCTTATGCATAATGTAAGCTTTTCGTGGTGGTCCTCCTCCAGCTTTCAAGTTTGCCTCTTCCCCTCTGTAATAATCAGTCTCCGAGGAAGGCTGTGGTCTTTCTCACTGATTCAATCGATAGGACACACACACACAAGCACAAACACCATATGGTCACAGATACAAGGACTTTTATCCAGAATTTCTCAGAGCAAAGTAGTGTGACAGTCCTTTTAAACAGTGCAGGCCACCTTAAATTTGCAAGAGATGAGTGGAGAGCACGGACAGACACAGCGAACAGTGAAACAGAACACCATTTTGATTCGAGCTGACAGGCAGAAAGCTTAAAACATCACTTTTTTACACGAATACCTTCCATCATTTATAATCTGGAGCCTTGAGAGCATGCTATCTGAAAATGATTCAGGTTACTGTAAGACAAGGACACTCGCCCCTGCAGAGTAAGAGGCGGCTCGCAGTGACTCTTTGTCGTAAGCCGCGATACAAAGTGCCGCTGTTATGCTCAAACACTCAGTCTCATTATCTCACACTAAATCTATCATTTCTTGCTCTCTATTTGAAAGGATTTTTTTTTTAGATCAATTACTCGGCTTTGTAAGGGGAGAAATCATCATTTCATCTATTTCATGCGGAGGCCTTTTGGCAATGCACATTTGTGCGGAGAAGAGAAAGCACAAGAGATAACACAGATGTATCTAAATTTAGATAGCTCAAAGGAAGAGGCATAATTCTTTTAATTAAGTCAGCATTAATCCATGGAATTGGCCCTCTTTGTTTTCACCTAGCTACCACGTTACAAGAAATATCCTTCATTGTCTCAAGGTGTGTTGACAGTGGCCCTTAATTCTGTAGGTATTCATGAGGGCACAATCTATCTGCTTTCTTTGCCTCTGGGAAACATACTTTCTGAAGGTTAATAAACAACCCTGCATATCCGAAGCCCTGAGATCATTTATCAGATTGCGATCTCTTACAGACTCTGAGAGTGGCATGCCGTTTTATCATTTTAACAATGACGGCTAAAAGTGCCTGAAGAAGTCTGCCTAATAGGTTATTTTGTTATATGATTTCGTTATCAGATTTTTTTTTCCCTCCTCTCCCTTGCTAGCCCGGTCTAGGTCGCTGTGTAGTAACAGCCCTGAATCCCTAATGAATACTCGCATTAATGTCCCCGGAGCAGGCAAAGAAATAATAGGGTCCTCCCTGGGCAGTGGTGGTAGCCATGTCCCATCTATTTCCATGGCACAAGCTGTGGCCCTGCTATTTTTTATTGCACTGCTCTGACCGAGCCCTATTCAACCTTTTTTTCCGGACTAATTTGGATACACTGTCTCAGCAGCTCATGTTGAGTCCGTTTTCTGCAATTCCTTTGACAGCTGTCACTCTTATTCTCTGAGTCATGATGAAGGCAGAGGAGGCTGATGTAGTTCTTTTAATTCTGCTTCTGTTGTTAATATAGAGATGGAGGGAGAGTAATGTTCAAAAGTTAATCATTTTCAGTCAACAAGACAGCAAGGTGATGGCTACAAATGTGAAAAATCCCACATGAAAATGAAATTTTTAAAAAATGACAAGGTCAGTGGTGTGTTTATTTGCAAATGCTTAAGACTAAAGGAATACTCTTTCAACTGTGAGGACAAAAGCTTGAAAATGTGTTTACCCAAGTCCCCAAAAAAGTCCATCATTGCACCCTTCGGAGATGTTTATTGTAGCTTAGCACAACAATTACACCACAAAAAGATTTTGCTGATAGTAAGATTAAACACAGTCGAGTGATACTCAGTGGATCTTGAAGCTTGTGGGAGTGACTTACATCTCGTTCTTTTTTTGTATGTGTCTGTTGGTGTGGGTGGCCCAGGTTGTTCGGCGTAACGGGGAACTGCGCGGCCTGCAGCAAGCTAATTCCAGCCTTCGAGATGGTCATGCGGGCCAAGGAGAACGTCTACCACCTTGACTGTTTCGCATGCCAGCTCTGCAATCAGAGGTGAGTGATTGGTACACACTTCCCGCGGCCCCCGCCGTACCCGCGTCCAACCAAATGGCTGTTGAGGGAAGCAAGATTGCGGCATAGTAAACTCCAAGCGCTGCTGATAGTCGAAGGCGGATCCCCACATTGGAGATTTATCACCCTCTAGCCGAGGAGCTGCCAGACAAACCCGGGGCCTTCAGGACACGTTCTGGATGCAGGGCAGTTATTATAATCCCAAAGTACCACTACACAGTGTCAACCTAAAGCTAGAGGGACAGTTACATGTCCGTACATATGCTTCCCATCAGTCTTCATTACTGGGCCCTCCACCTGTACATGGAGGCAGGAAGTGGCCCACTGTACACCATTTGCGTCTTTGGAGTACCAGAGGGAAGCGGAAGGGTTGCCAACGTCCTGTCTTTCTGAATCACCACGGACTCCGTTGTTACACAGCACTGTTAACGGTATTGGATTTAAGTGTTTGCAGTGATTTGTCCAACCCCATTCATCCATAGATGGGGGTTTGGAAATCAATCAAATTCGAACACTAACTTTTCAGCAGCATGGGCTCACTTTGTCTTTCTGAATTTCTGAACCCATTTGACCAGCGTAGTAAAAGGCACACACTAAATGGGATAGAGGACTTTGTCCACCCGAGTGGTACTCAAAGCACGTTACATACCACATCATCTCATTTACCCATTCACAACCACAGTGCGGCCAGCCGGCTCATCGGGGGAGTTAGCAACACGGCATTAAGGACAGTTGGACACGAACTTTCCAGGCCGAACCGGTAACCCTCAGATTACGAGCCAGTCCACTCTACCTACTGAGCCATGCCGCTCCAATTATTTGACCATTTCGTCTGAAAGGAGGGGGGGTGTCACCGGCCACAGTGACTGCTGCCTCTCAAAGGGGACCTATTCGGTTCATTTTCTGCTCTATGTTTTTGTACTGGGACTCTATTATCGCAGGCCTGCATGATTCACAGCTCAATAAATCCTTATTTATCCTTTATGCAGTCCGTCCCCTGTCTGAAACAAGCCATTTTAGCTCCCTTTCTCTGCTCATTAAAAGTAGCCAACCTCTGCCCAAGTCAACAAGACGTAGTCCCTCACCGGCCTCCCACAAAAAGTGCCGTTTGAGGGATGCCACGGCCGAGGTCCCTGCCACGGCGTCTTTGAGGCTTACATCTCCGCCGTCTTGCGTATTCCCAGACAGTCAAGTTGTCCGCAATTGTGGAGGAGAACATTCTCAGACTTAATGAACCAAACCAGAATGTTGTCGATGTTTTTTGATGTGTACGAGAAACACAATCCAACAGGAAACCTTTGGGGGAACGTTATGTGTTGGCTAAGATCCTGTGTCTCTCTCACCCACCCTCTTTTTCAAAACTTGGCCTTGTTGCAGACACACACGCACAGCAACACACACCAACCAGACACACTGTGCATGCTGAAGGCGAAGGACCTGGTTACGCACAATTAGCACTCGGTTATTGTCTTGCCACTTCAGCCGGCTGCACCAGACAGCCTCCCCTAATGGAAGAAGTCAGCTAATCTTCATCAGGCAGACCCAGCCAGGCCAACTCTGCTCTCCCACATTAAAACCCACTTAAGTGCGGGCAAATCTTTCTTTTTACATTAGGGCGGCTGATGAACTGTTGAATAATATCGACGTTAGTGTGTTTCGCGCGGTCCGCTGCGGCCTTGTAGGCACCGTCCAAATGCCCATCACAATTTCACCGGGGCCTGGCCAAGATTTATGGTGTGGCACCGGCTTTAATTGAAGCTGTTCTTCAGCTTTGACTTTTTGTTTTCCATTTTGTTTCTTTATGTTCGGTGGGGGGGGCTAAACATTTTTACTCTGCGTCTGAAACTCACATCCTTGAGCAAATATATTGCCGGAAAATGTAGCTGAAATAACTAATGGTAACATACATCAGTAGGGAAATGACTCTGAAATTAAACTCTGATCTGAATATTACTTTTGTGCTTATTTCCCCTGTTATTACACACATTTTCGTGTAGCATTTTTCAGAAACGACACTGCAGACGTGCACCGTAGTCGAGTCTGCATACTGCCAGACTGTTTTTGTGGGAAAAACAGTCTTTTTGACGCCTCCATTTTTTACATTAATCCAATAATTAATAATAACACAATAAATAATGGCTATTTTTTTTTTACATTTTGGTATTCAGAGCGGAGTGTATGCATTCTGACCACAACATTAGAAAATAGGGCTTGCTTAAGTGGGTTTCCAGGCATTTATACTCTGATTAATAGAATGACCTTTTACAAATTTTCTCAGCCTCAGCCTGAGATCTATTAGGCGATCTCACTTAAGATTCCCTGAATAGTTTCTCAGCTTCTCATTGCGGCCACCCTGAAAATGGGCTCCTGTTCTTTGTCTGGCATACCGATCTGCTGCCTTGTTCATCCACACCAGCTCTGTCCCCTCTCATTTCCCAGCCTCAAACAAACATGAAA
>CAESWR010002630.1:30227-40987 GCA_903171835.1 Mullus surmuletus | reverse complement strand
ACTGAATGCCATTGTAGCAGCTTCTTCAAACCATGACTCATATATTTGAAGAACACCTGCTTGTAAATTGATCAAAGTGATTCAGAAGTAACGGTGTTGATTTCTTGTCAGGTCTGTCTCCAAGACACCATGCAACCAACTTTTGAAACGTTTGTTTTCTGAACTGAGTTTGTATCATTAAGTAAACACATTTTCATCAACCAATCAATCATCATCAAAACATCATCTTGCCTTTTCATGGTAGAGGTTAAAGCTTACATGTTCAAAGTGCAGTTCCTGATGGCAAATGTTCACAAGGCTTGTACAGTACCTTGAGTTGGGGGAAAGTAAGTTAGATAAATACTTGTACGTCTGGTTAAGTGCACAGTAAATGTGCTGTCCATACCTTGAAAGTGCAGGGTACATGCTCAGGATAGTGCCCAGAACAAGGCATGGTACATGGTAGCGGTATTTTGAAATGCTCGACGCAACATCTTTCTCGATGTGGGTCTGGATTTTAATCAACAGAAATATAGTTCATCATTTTTGTCATTGCTGTGGTCTAAAAACCTCCCCAATATGTATCAATATAATATATAATGATATGTATCTTCATTTATACACGATTCATCTCTGTCACCAATTTATCCAGTAAGTGATTGGCATTCTAGATCGTAAAGAGTCCCACACAATTTAGCACCTCATTGATCACGTAGCTGCATTCACAAACACATATCGCGGCACAGATCTGACCCAGTCAACTGATCTTCTATTCAGCGAACACATTAGGTGAGGAATCCGCCTGTCATTAGCCTCTGAGTAGTCAGGATGCATAATGAGAGGCGAATAGTTGAGGAGATGCAGGATTCTGCTCGCATTCAGCTACTTTGGTCTCTGAAATCTCTCTTTTGATGTAGCAGGGTAACTTCTACCAGATGCCCATTTAGGCCTCAGTCAACCAGCTCAACCATGCAAGGAAAATTACAGCAATCCGCCTCCCACACAAACACCCAGCTGACCAGCAAAAAAGCATTGACTGCAATGTTATTTGAAGTCTGATAGAAGTATCTCTCTAATAGTGCTTACAGACGTATTAATGTTGTCAGAATGCACAACTGATGTCAATACCGTTGTATTTCCAACACAGAGAATTCATTTGTTTGCTCAGATATGATTTATGTTGAATCAGAAGAAATGAAGCCATAGTGTGTTTACTGATCCAGCCGCAAATCAAACATCCAGTCGGGTCATGCTGCTTTTGAGGAGGGTAGGGGGGGAGGGCTGGCTTCTCTCTCTCTCCCAGTTAGTAACAGAGATCTGTGGATTTCTGTTTGTTTGTTGCCCTGGTTTCTCCCACCACCAGTGTCACGGCAATCAAGGCTGGATGTGCCCAGAACAGGGGGAAACAACGCCACCCTCCCCATCTCCCATCGCCGGCACGCCGACCCTGTGTGTTTACGATGCACCGTTTCCATATGACCTAATCTCAAACAAATTGGAAAGATGATTGTCATCTGCAGGGGGGCAGGAGCTGCATTATTCTCAACAATAACCTTCAGAAAACCTTTCAGGAGGGGAAAAAAATGGGTTGGGGGGGGGGGTGGGGGGGGGGAATCAAGAAGCAGATTATTGAAAAGGCAATTTTCTCTCAGTTTCCAACCCACCCAGTTCGTTTGGTGGAGAAACGTTGTGCAATGAAACGTCTTATTTTGTTGTGGGAAATGGTGGAGCTGACTCAAAGGCACTGCTTCCCCCCTTCTCTCCCTCTCTCTCTCTCTTTCTCTCTCTCTCTCTCTCTGGAGTGTAATCAAACAGGGCAGATGGGGGATCTGAGGAGAACTCTGTGTATCAGCGATAAACAGAGGTGCACTTTTAGAAAATACTGAAAGCAATAGGCCTCCTGCCTTCACCGACTCGCACAGTTAAGAGTACAAGCGAGTCATTGGAATCAAAAGGTACGTGCGCAAGATTTATTATATGACAAAAGCACACAGGCATTCTTTGATTGAGGCCACTTTCGTTCCACTGAAAGGAAACCTCAACACATCAGCATGCTGTAACGGTCTCGACAATATCGAGCTTCCATCATTTTATTTCTCTCCCAGTTTGGCGCGGGGGAGCTTGACTGGCCCGCACGGAGCCCTGACCTCAACTCCGTCCAACACTTGTGGGAGGAACTGGAATGCAGTCTGCAAGCCAGACCTTATCACCCGACATCACACAAGTGCTCCAGTGACGAATGGAGACAAAAATAGTTGCCTGACGTAAACTGAGCATTTAAAATCAAGTGTGGAAAAAAAAATCACATAATGACATTTCAGACAAAACAAAATCTTTGAGTTTTAAATATCTACATTTAGTGCACTTTATGTGGTTTATATTGATGTGATTCTTATTTAAATGGGTGACAGCCGCAAAAGAATCATCATTGCAATTATCCCAAACACAGTAAAGTGACAAAATGTGGGGCCAAATAATCAGATGTCACTCCTGAGAGAATTTTTTCTACTTATAAAGATTTAATATAAACTTTTGAATGTGAATTATGTTGTGGATAAAAGTGAGGGCAGTGAAGGCAGTAAGGCAGTGAAGGCATTTAGTCCACTAACAATCCATATAATCCTATTTATGGATAATTATAAATGTATTCTGACCTTTAATCGAGTACATTGTGGCTTCTATACCTATATTGTGAATAATAATCCCTGTTGATAAACTGAAAATTGTGGCAAAAAGTTTTATAGAAGTTCTTTGGGGTCATTTGCGTCCAGGCGGTGTGCCTTGCAGACCACGGATCAGTGAGTGTTTCCACAGGGGTTGACTGCTGCCAATCCAAAGGCAACTGGCATTGAAATATATTATTTGTACAGCATTTTTAAATGTTTTTTCTGATGGAAAAAAAATACCAAAAGAGGAGAATCATGGCACAGTCAGGTTGCAGGTAATATTACTGGCTCAAGTCATTGTGTTGACCTGACAACAGGACACACAAACACATACACAGACTTAAAAGCCAGTAGTATGGGACAATAAAACAGACAGTTGGACAGTTGCCCAATGGGGATACGCTGCAGCTATTTTGTGGTTGCTTGATAATGTATTCTAGCTGAATATTGGACTAATTCCAAAAATTCTTGGCTCTATTAATCAGTTAGACCCACATACATGGGAGAATATGGTTCAGGGTTAAACATAGCCTACCACAATCATTCTTTAAAGTGAGCTATATGAATAATTTTTCTTGTGTGAACACATTAAGGGATTACGGGTGATGAATTGATGTACTTTGTCACAACTATCTGTAAAGTAAAAAGTGCAAGGAAGACTCGATCAGATGGAGACACTTAGTGAGGCACAACTCACTCAAAATGAGTGCACAGAGTACCGGGTAAAGCCCCGCAACCTGGTTCCAAAATCCTGCCTAAAGCTTTCCCAGAAGACTCAAGCTGGTTTTAGACTGAACAGACTGATGCTCCTGTCTGTATAGATAACTTGTTCAACTCACAGATGGATGGAGTGTTCATCTAATCATTGGGTTGCATTGTTTAGGAACAAACGTAATTAGAATGAAAGTATGTAGCCAAGCAATAAAAAGAAAACATCCTCAGAAGAAAGTTGCTGTCTATATTTCAAGTCAGACGTTGCATTGAATATTAACCCGGGCTATCCTTAGAAACCCAGAGCAATTACAAAGCCTACAGACTTGTTGTTGTTTTCGTAATAATCGCTCCAGTGCAACACAAGGTCAAGATCTCTCCACCAATCAGATCTCGCGGTAACATCACACGGAAGCCATAAACCCCATCATTAACTCCCCCTGCACGTCTCGCGGTGCTGACTGTGAGCCTGCGAGCTCTCACTACTGAGTGCGTTATTAAGGAGGCTGTGGACTGAGGTGACGCTAACAACACTGAGCTCCACAAATGAGCGGGCCAAGCTGTAATTGTGCAGTGGAAGAGCACCGGGGTTGGCCTGATCAGGAACGCCGGGCCTCCATCCTAATGGGTCCTCTGGAGACTCCGGGGCCGGAGCTCCTCCTGCCAATCCAGCACTGTCCGACTGACACAGGGGATCTTGACGGGGGCCGGGGCCTTGCTGTAATTACTGTTCACCGTCCCGTCACGGAACCTGACACCCTTAATACCCCGGCAAACCCTTGCCTGAAAGGCCAAGGTGGTCCGCAGAGGCCAGCAGAGCTTCAGTTCTGATCTATCAAAAAAAAGCAGGAACAATGCAAAGTCAGGAGGATTGCTGGGCTGTCAGAGACAGAAACGGCGCTGTTAGCTTGCATTAGCATCGCGGTTCGGCAGCCACTGATGGGACCGTTTGCTGCTCACACCCGCGCAGATGGCCGTGCTGTTGCCGAGTGATAAATGAACTGTGTGGCATCTTTCATACGCCATTCTTCAGCCCGCTTTCAGCGCGACTCTCATCACGCTCCTCCTCCCCGTGTGTTTGTTTGGTGAGCTGCATTTGCATTGGTGAAGTCATGAAAGACTTTTGGCCGCCTCCGCTGTTGACCCCCGCAACCCCACTTGCACGATTTGGATGAGCACGCCCACATGCAGAGCTGGTAGGGTGTAAATCACTTTGGGTTGAATACGTGGGCAGAGCCGGGAGAGAGACGGCGGAACAAAATATGAGCAAAAGCATAAGAGAGAGACACAGCAGCTGCCGAAGGAGGCTGCAGTGTTTGTATTTGTCTTTGAAGACGGAGCGGACCGGTTGAGCAGGGCTGTCTCTGGGGAGCGGCTAGGCCAAAGCCATTGCCAGAGGCTGTACCCCGGGGCCTCCCAGCACCACGCAGCACTACTGAGGCGCCAGGACTTACCTGGGACTGCCTGCAGGGACAACAAAGAAACCAAAACAGTGAGCATGAATTATAGATACACGCACAGGGGGAGGCTGCCTAACAATACAGCAATACAGGGACCGAGTTACAGCTGTAATTAACATGTCGAAGATTCCCTTTTTTCCCCCCCTTATGGCAAAAATTGGCATATGGCCATACGGACATATTTGAGACAAACTGTACTCTGCTATGCTGGCAAATATCTAAAAAATTACACGTTTGAGTGTGCTAAAAAACTTAGTGGTTGCTGAAAGTTTGTGAACCACTTTTTAAAACTGTGCCATGAGTGAATCTATAACTATTAACAGGAGAAATCATCGTATTTAATGTAATAAATTAGTTGGTAGCAAAATTACATGAATGAGTAATGGCTAATCTTTTATGTGCAATAACCTACATGGTAGGTAAATAGGATTTGAATAGCATTTTTAATATCTAATAAATACTGTTATTACAAATGGGGTTTATTTTGATATTCAGTTTTTTTCTTATATTCTTATTTATTTATTCAATTTTATTTCTTTTTATACTGTTACAATTGGGGGATTGTAATTTTTATTTACATTTTTACTTAATTTAATTTCACTTTTGCCTTACTATATTTTACTTTACTTTATGTTAATGTTAAAAGCATTTCCCGCAAAAATTCCCATAAGTATTCTGATTCTGATTTTGATATACCAAATTGTGTTGGAATTCAAGAATTTACACTTCATCAGTTCACTATGAAGCGGTGCAGTGCAAAAGGAAAATACTGAACACCATTAACACCATTGTCAAGATGATCATCCAACCCAGGGAGGGGTCAGTCATCGAATATCACACCGAAGGACCAAGGTGTGTTATACTCTGATAACTCATAGGGGTACTCAGACTTCTGTTTAGCAGCTGATGTTGGTGTTGATTAGTTCAACGATGGTGTGCATGATGGAGTGGCACCGAAATACCCCCCCCCCCCCGTTCTCCAAAAAGAACATTACTACTCGTCTACAGTTTGCTCTGGGCCATGTGTGGACGAGCGTTGGAAGAGGTACACGAGACCAAAGCGGAACTTTTTCGTTATGTTTTGCAATGAGCAAACCGCGGTGGCAGTACTGATGACTTGTTTTCCTGCCTCTGAAATGATGGAGGTGCAGGTCGACTTACTAATACCAGTAAATTCTACTGGAAAATATCAAGGTATCCATCTGTGAAATGAAGCTAAAGAGTGTGATTCATAAAGGTGACTCACCCAGCAAGACAACCACCCCAAACACACAAGTTGCTCTAACTGAGATAAAGTTGAAGTAAAATTTGCAGGGCTGATTCGGAGTTACTGAAAACTTTGAGATGTTGAGGCTAAAAGGTGGTGACAAAGAGTTCATATCAAAGAATTTGAGCCACTCAGATACTTGCAATGCAGTAGTCTCATTCATCTTCATTTAATTTTACAAGAACAAATTGTGACATTTTGTGAAATTATTCTGAATTCCAAAACATTAAGGAAGCACTATAAACAAAACACGCATGTTATTATAATGGTAACACTTAACCGTACGACAAAGGATAATAATGGTATCATAACAGGGGTGATGCTAGAACTACCAGGTAGGATGCAGGTATAATCTCTGGCAGCCTTAGGAAGAGGTTACCATGTAATTACATGGTAAGTACCTGGTACTGCCTTGGATCTGGTTCTGGTATCATTCCTGGTACTCTCGGATGAAATCAGGTGTGATGCTAGAATTACCAGGAATGGTGGAGGTATAATCTCTGGTAGCCTTATTACAAGGGTAGTAGGCACCTACCATGTAGTTACAGAGTAAGTACCTGGTACTACAAGGGATTAAGCTTGTATTATCCCTGGTACTGCCAGGTACAACCAGGGATGAGGCTAGTACAACCAGGGAGGATGCAGGCAGGTATCATCCTTGGTAGCCTTATGATGTAAGTACCTATGAGGCTGTTTAAAATGTTAGTAATTTTTTTACATGGAAAACTTGAGGACAGGAGGTGATACTGTCCGATCTATAGTGACATGTTGACAATAACTTGGCTTTTCCAATGTAACTGTCTCTAACAGGACGTGTTCAAATGCAACAAACCACTCAGAACAGCCTCCACCATTTTTCCATCCCACCAGTCTCATCTCATAAGTTATATTCAGTGCTAACAAACATCTGCTTAGTCAGCATCCTGCTAAATTCATTACCATTGCTAATAAAGGTCGGACTGGAACATCTGCTTCAGCTGGTCTCCACCAATAACAGAGGCTTTGCATGGCTCTCATTGGAAACATTGGATGGTTTTATTTCAAATTCGGACCGAAAAGCACTCGTCCCACAAGACAGCGTTCACACTGGAACCCTCAAAGTACCCCAATCAAAGCAACTCCTCTAAGACCTATTTATTGGGGCTGGCGTTAAAAGGTATTCTTTTTTTCCCCCCTCCCTAAACTTAATCAAGCGATGGAGTGAGGAAACAAGGGGTAGTAGATAAAAGTGTTGGGAATGGTAATGATGCCAAGTAATGATTTCCCTGGAGGAAATCTGATCTATTGCCACGGGGAAGAGATGGAGAAGAAAGACCTGGGGGAGGGAGGAGGGAACCACATCAGCATTTCATGCAGGCGCACCTAAGCTATAGGAGAGGGAGGAGAGACCAAAATAATGGAGAGGAAAGACTTTTTAGCACCCTGTGGGTGGCTTCATCTCCCTCTCTTTCTCTTTTTTCTCCCCCCCCCCTCCCATACACACACACACACTTCACCCCACCTCCCTGTCTCTCTCTCCCTCTCTCTCTCTTCTCTCTCTCATTCTCTTCATCCCTCCTCTGTGTTGAGAGCAGATACCAAGTAAAAAGGGGGAATGCTCAGGGGGAATGAGGGCTCGGTGCAAGGTGAAATTAAAGAGCTGAAAGGTATGATTTAACAATGTTTAAAACTCAATAAGTGCAAAGTAAACAACAAATTAGATGTGTCCATGTCGGGAGGACAGGAGAAGGGAGCAGCGATGTTTATTGATCCCGTCGTCAAAAATGAATGTGGATCGCGGCTGCTCCTGCCAAGGCTGCTGGAAAGTAAGGAAATCAAAGAGTCGCCGAGCAGCCCTCATCTGTGCTACTTTCCAGCCTCGGTTTGACTTCTCATTTTCTCAAGAAGCAGTTTAAGACTTTTCATAAAATAAAATCCTTTTCCATGCGTGCGTGTATGTGTGTGTGTGTGTCTTAATCTCTGCAGGGATAATTTCATACAGACACAGTTACCATTTATGTATGGATATGGCCCAGAAGCTAAATAAAGCAGCAAGGAGTATAGTTTTGGAATTAAAAGAAAACAACACTATAAATTGTACTTTGGTTGAACTTTTAATTGCATGTGTTCATAAAGAACCAATATTAAAGTTTATAGGTCCCCGCGGTAGCATCCAAAGCCTGCAAATTTAATCACACACCATAAGTGTTGGATGATTCAAACAATATGCTGATGACTGAGGAAGAGGGTACTATTCTATATTTACTCTAATTATCTTCACAATCAAATATCAAAAATCCACGTCAGCACAGACATAAAGTTGTGAAGTATAGATAAATTACATAGAACACCATTCTTTAATGTGCATTTATTGTCACTAGTTCTTTTTAATTGAAATTGTGAATATAACATCTGAAAATCTGTCGCCTAGTTTTAATCCAAAATGTGGTTTTGTGGTGACATGCTGCATGATTCCCAGCTGAAAAAAAAAAAATCCCTATTTATCTTATACCGGGCCTTTATGCAGCCCCTCAGTTTATCCTCTGAAACAAGCCGATTTACCTCCTGTCTCTGTTAAGCCCGCTCCCCTCCCTAAAAGCCCACTTTTCTCCGTTTGGCCAATTTCTGCAAGCTGGCAGTTGTGAAACAGCAGGATTTTGAGCAGATGCGGTATAAATAAAAATCTGACACATGCGTGTCTGCTCGGTGCACGGCTCTGTAATTGTGTGCAAATCTCGTCTAGCTCCCCAAATTTAAACCCTGGCCACATTCCGAACCTCTTTTTGTTGTTGTTTTTCTTTGTCTGGTTATTATTACGACAAATACTTCAATGATGTGTAGCGTTGTAGTACTGGATGCTGGTCTTGGTCTTGATTTTTACTTAATTTTGTTTGAGTGGACTCTGGATTTTACCAGTCGAGACCACCACTGCCAGGCCCTGCTTTCCACAACAACCGATAACCTCTAATCATTGGTAGATTGATTATTTCCCCAAAGTTGCAGCCTCTGTCTTGTCAAGGCCAATAGCAAACTATATATAGTAAAAGAAAATCCCCCAAAATACCTTTGTTGAATCGTTGCATTGAACT
Source organism: Mullus surmuletus (assembly GCA_903171835.1). Classification (NCBI taxonomy): domain Eukaryota; kingdom Metazoa; phylum Chordata; class Actinopteri; order Syngnathiformes; family Mullidae; genus Mullus; species Mullus surmuletus. The sequence continues at coordinate 31,836 of CAESWR010002630.1, read as the reverse complement.
GCTTTAATAAACATAATGCACATGCTCTTTAGGTTATGTTTTGTGAAAATCTCTCTTTGATTCATGTGGTCTTGCCTCGGTCTCGACCTTCAGATGTCCCGATCTTGTCTCGGTCAAAAAATGAAGCATTGCAGTAATTTGTGTTGAAGAAATAGATCGATAGAAATAGATAGTCAAATGCAGGATAAAAAACCAAGAAAACAAAGCTCAGCCTGTTCCTGTGTCTGGTGCCCTTTAAGAAAGTCAACAAACTCAACTTTCCCCCACCACTTAAAAAGCAGCTAATTAGTCACACCTTCACATCGGGTTTCTTCAAGGACGCGGGCCACGATTCGATCACACTGACCATCAGCACCGAGGCGCTCGCGGATGGTCCCGTGTGTGTCACGCTCTTGTCTTTGTCGTGTACCTCTTTGTTTATTGACTTTTGTCCTCATGCAAGTAAGATGAGGCGACTTAAAATACACCCGCGGAGCCGAATCACGTCGCTGGAGAAATTCGTGGAAATGTTCAGATTGTTTTGATTGACCGATCTTTTTTCAGAACATTTCCCGCCGCACATCACCTCAAAAACGTTCATTGCAGATAATATATATATATGTTTGGGATTAAGCATCAGCCGTGGTCCTCCATATTAAAACAGGAAGCAGATACTGTTTCCCTCCACTGGAACTAAACAACCGCATCAAATGTAAAATGCTGGCTAAAGAATTATTCAATATGAATCCCGGGATACTCTGCTGGATTTTTTTTCCTCCCCCCACTCACAGATGAGGAGGGGCTGAATCGGCATTGTCAAGCTGACTTTTCAATTTGATTTTTGGAAATAGCTGTGTTTAGACTTGTGCCCAGGTGCCGTGCTCGGTAAGCTTTGGTGTGCGGTGGCATTAGTGTTAGTTGCTTCGGGCCTGCATACAAATCCCCAAACTCAGCAGTTCTGTTTCCCGTCATCCTGCAAACAGCTCAGCATCCCTTTTACATCGCCATCTTTATCCGCACGCGTCGCTCGGGATTCTACCAAAGCAAACCCTCGGAGGTGAGGATTTCCACCCAGTTTTTTTTTTTTCCCCAAGCAACATCATTACCAGTTGACCCCAGCTTACCGAGGGGGTGTCACCGGGAGATTCAGGCCCCTCGTCTCGGGAATGACTTCAAGAGTTATTGTGACAGGGAGCGGGAGAGGAAACAGATGAGCGCTTTATATGTTGGAGGACATGTTAAGCATTGACCGAATCGCAGCATGCACGCTAATGTGCGTGTCACCCCCCCACACACACACACCCCTCCCCGGCCCCACCGCGCTCCTTTTCATTCATCCTTCAGCCAGGGAGACAGGTGAGCAGCTCTGGACCATGAGCCGCAATTTATTTTGCCTGCAAATAAGTTTTCCACACCATGCTCAAAGAGTGTGTAGTAGCTATTATCCTCGCTCTGTTCAATTATTGATTTGCGAGTGCCACAGGGCGAAAGCCAGAACACACCACGCACAAGCCAAATAAATCTGTTTGCTCTGTCTTGGGCTTCTTCTCCATCGTTCTCTCCCTCATGCTGATGTTTTCAGATCCCAATTTTGCCAGCAGGCTCGAACCTTCAGCAAGCTCAGTTTTTT
>CAESWR010002627.1:398650-434079 GCA_903171835.1 Mullus surmuletus | reverse complement strand
TTGACAAAACTCCAATGAATCACTAATCTCACTGATATTACCCAAAGAAAATGCAAGGAATATTTTTTTGTAGTGACCTTAAGTTGTAAATCTCATAAGACATCAACGTGAACAGGCAAGTGGACAAACACACAGTGATATATATATCAGGCCATCAGAAACGTTATACACAGATGCATGTACATTTTCTTTGCCGCAATTGATACATGTTACCTAAAACACCTCACGTCAGTCAAATGCCATTGGTTTGATTCAGCACACTGAACTTAGATTTTGACGTATTGCAACATGTGACATCGCTCATGTGTAGTATTTTATACAACGTTAGCACCGCCCACTGATATTCTAGAGTGCTGATGGTCCACTGCTGGTGGAAGATGAGAAAACCGGACACTCGTATGATAGGTCACATGCCACATAAAACTGTGAACATCTCATCTCCAACATCTTAATATGCTTGTAAATCAATGCTGACATGGTGAGTGAGTTGTAGCGGAGTTCAACTTGCCTTGCATTGCAAATGTTTTCCCTATAGACCACCTTACTCTGCTACTGGGAGCTTAAAAAAATGATATACTATATAATTGGCCTTCATTACACTCCAGCTCTAGACAAATAGTGGCTGTCGATTAGCCCCAACGTGTTGCATTTTGCATCGTTATTATAGCAGCAAAATCGGTAAAAAAACGATGCTGTAACAAAAGGTTCTACTATGTTCTGAGTAAATAGCTATTCTCATAACTACAGATTGTGCGTGATTAACAGATTTATTGCACTTCGTCGGCTGTTCTCCCACTTAAAGCTGGACTTTCGTAGTTTTAAGACTGTATAAAACGTGTTCTATGTACTTGGCTTCTGACATACCACTGAGTGAACAGCCGTCTTGCTCTGAGAGTTAGTTTTTTTTATGGGTTCCATGTGGCCTGCATCGCATGCTGCTGTTTAACGCCACCAGTTGCTTATGTGACTCGTGCTGAAATACAGCACTGGACAATATACTCAGAGGCTGAGGGTATCATAAAAATGATTAAAAGCAAGGCACAACTAAGGGCATGTTCAAAAAGGATGTGGCTATCTCGGGAGTTTGACATTGATGCCGGACATTTGCAGTACCCGAAAGTAGCCGCTTTGCTCTAACCTTGGGAAGTATTTTTTTTCCAGCTATGTTATATAGATGTATTTTGTGTTTACCAAAACATCTTTTATCGTTGATAGGAGAAAATGTTAGAAACTTTTAGACAGTTTTGACTTGTGTTTGACTGATATTAGCAACTTAAGGTTTGGATAGAAAAATTATTTTAGAAATATGTTGAGCAAACACTTAAAGTAAATTCAATGGCTATAAACATAAGAAAAGTGCTTAATGCCATTGCCTCAGAATGGCATTAAGCACTTTTCTTATGTTTGGCAACAGGCTGGATAATATCATTCAGAGAAGTATAAATGATTATCAACAAATTAATTTCTAAATGTAAAACGTGCTTAAAGTATAAATCTGATGAAAGCACACATTAACATATTGAACTGGGTGGGATTGTATTCACCACAATATTTGCATATTTTCTATGAAAGTAGAATAAGCTTTTGAAAAAATTTAACTTCCTCTGAAATTCCCAGTTAACACTACCACAGCAATTATGGGAACTCATCTAGCTGCGTATAACAACAAAACATGGACTATAGAGCTGTATATTTCAGAGCACCTTCTGGAACAAGGCACTTCAGCTGTGTTTATAGACGCACACTTTCCACAGTTTGCCACGGATGTGTTATCTAAATGTTTAGACTGAATCAGCCATAGGATTAGTTCAGTGTTAAATACTTTGTAGCTAAATCTCAATACTTAACACCTCCTTAAGACTGGTGCTGTATGTAAGATGAATGATGAACTTACCTCAGTACTCCTGATCCTCTTGAGCGCTTCTCGGTCTGATATTTGAGTGTTGCCCCCCTGCTCTACAAGCTATTAAATCCTTACAGGAATGCCAATGACTCCTCGACAAGCACCCACGTTGTGAGACGCGGTGCCTGCCAGGAAAGGGGATTGCTTTTTCCTTTTTGGCATAAATCACAGCAGCTCGCAAGAGGGAGGGGGGAGGCCAAGGTTGGCGACAAAGCTCATTGTGGGATAAGTATGACTGTGGATTCTTTCTGACAAATGCATGAGTTTCTATGGAAGATATGGTCAGAATTAGATGAATTTGGGCTTCAAAAACTGCATTAAGCGACTCAGGTAATATTTTTACAATAATGAAAATAGAGGCTCTTGCTATTAATTTACTGCCGCTTCACAATTGTGTGAAATTTGACTTTTTCTAACAGGTCATTTCAGCTCTTACATTTACAACTGTTGCATATTACTTTAACTTTACAAAACTGAAAAGCTGGTATCATTTTTAGTTTACATGCATGCTCAATGTTTGGTGTTTTGTTGTATCTCTGCTTGTTGTTTTCAGCAGTTGGGATGGCAGGATTTTCTAAGCTTAGATGGATCACAGTGCTGAAAGTGAGAAGTTTGTGTTAATTGTTGAGTGCTGACAGCCAAGTATGCTTATGATATGAGAACACAAAGCCTTAATGTTTAGATGCTCTTATGACACCTATTGACACTAACTATAAATACTGTGTGTTTAGTGGACATCTTTGAGAGGTCTGTAATAGCAACTATTCGTGCCCAGGATCCTCCAGAAACTGTTTTTTTGTTGTGCCACAGAGAAATTGGTGGTCATGTTGAAGTGAACCTCAATTGAGGTTTTCGATACCTCAAAAAATGTACTCATTCTTCCATATTGAAATACTGGATTATTTAAATGCAGAATCTCATCTGACATGTAAATAACAGCAAATCATATAGGCCTGTCGCCTTCCCTGATCTCGCCTTCTCTGATTTCCACAAACAACAGCAGACGATATACACTGTTACATAATATGGATATGTGTCGACATTTCAACTGTTGAAAGTGTCAACAGAAAGTGTCAACGCTGGTGAAAAATTGGAAGCTGCTGAGACAAATGTTTGTCCACAACTGCTCTTTGCCAATATGAAAGGGAGAGTTGGCTTATTCGATTAGCACTTCTCTAAAAGAGGTGCAGTAGCTGTGTTTGATTCACAGGTAAAGAGAATTATGCCTCTGCTTGCAAACTTAACCGAGCACTCAGCAAGAATCATCAGTTTTTGAATTGTTTGTTCTCTTCTTCCTTTGCGTTTCAACAATGGCATGCTTTTTTTGTTTTTGCTTTTTGTTTTAACTTTGTACATACTTCCCACCTTGAGGGTATTTATCTTCAAATTACATCAAGTCAATATCGCTCAGGCAACTCTACTACTCACATCCAAAAGCATATTATTATGGACTTTGGAATAACAGCTATGTTCCGTTCAAGCATGATTACGTATGTGTGAGTACGTGTGTGTGGGTATTTCCAGCCCTGTAATAAAAGAGGATGCATGCACAGGAACCGCGACTGTTCTGAGGCATGGCAAGCTGATATGACAGGTTCGATGTTCTTAAAGGCATTTATTGCGAAGGGTCACAGAAGTCAGAAGCTTTGGATTCTACCATGCAAAACAATGATGACATGAGATAATCTTACACATCCTGGCACCACAGTGAAGAGGGGAATCCAATTTCACTGTTTGTTTTCATGCTCAAATGCTGCATTCACTCTAATTGTTTCCTGTTTGTTAAACTATACTGCTTTAGCTGTATGTCTCGTATCATATTGTTTTAGTGAATTAGATATTTTAATAATCTGTTGTTGTGAATCACCATAGGAAGGATAGATACATGTTTGTTTGGATTCTTTAGGAGTTGAATGTTCAATGTGAGGGCATGAGCTCCCGTTAAATGCTTGGGTCAATAATAACAGGTTGTCATGTGGCTACTGAGAATAATACTGCATCCCGGGACTGCACGTGGAGATGGGCAGTTGTTTGCACGGTTGCACGCAGCTATGTGCATGAATTTTTATCATTTATGACTCTCCATAATAGACTGGCAATATCCTCTGAAAGCCTGCAAACACATGCTCGCAGTAAAAGAGAAATCTGAATCCATGTGACAGTTGGCAAAGCGGAAGCGGTACACGTGAACTTGCAGTACAGACCTGCACAATAAAAGGCCAGCCTATGTTAGGGCGACTTGTTAAAGTGACTTTGACGAAAGCAAAGACACATCTTGATGGAGTGCAGGTTAATGTAGTAATAGTAGTAATTATTCATTTGATTGAATGTTTCTATGTTATCATAAAGTGAGGACTAATTCATTATTTTTTTTCATGTGTTGTGATTTCGCACCCCTCCTCTATTTTCTGTCAATGGACTGGCTGTCTAGCATTCCAGTCAGGGAAGTGGCAGGCAGAGTGGGGCTGAGCGTCAGCCCAATTTGTCACACCACCAAATTGAGCAGTGGCAGCTTTCATATTTAAGTGTTAAGGTTAGTCAAGCAGTCTCTCACTCAATCTCTCTCTCTCGATGACTGGTCCATGCTGGCTGGCCCCCGGTCCCCACATGCCATGTGGGGCTCAGTAATTTTGATCTGATCTGCATCCGCAACCCTTACTTGCGGTGACTCACCATGACTGAAGACAAACGCTCAATGAGGCCTGCATCTTGAAATATTTGGGTTTGAAGTGAGTGAAAAATAACAGTAATTGAATTGGTATAGTATAGCCTACTGATACAGGCCACAGAAATAGTGAAATAGGTATATTATGATGTATTGTAGCCAATAGCAGTGTGGTTCTGTAAATTACAAAGATGGCCTGTCTCTTAATGTCTTGAACATTGAATTGGTTGACCATGAAATTGAGTACAGACATCAACAACAATTTACTCAAACTTCATTTAATTGGGTTGCATCATTGAGACTAGTCTACTTTGGAACAGAGACCTTATAAAATCAAACGTTTCTCATCAGCAAATTTTGGGCAACAGGAACACAGCACACAAAATCAAAAATGATGGCGTCAGATACCAAAGCACTTCATTAGAGTGGCTGGGAGTGTTGGTGGCGGGGCCAAAAAAAAAGCGGCAGAAGGTTGTTCCTTTACTTTTTGCAATGATAGCATTACTATATTCACTAAATTTGCATTTTCATCCCTAATGATACAACTCTGCAATTACTCAGTACACAAATATTGACGATATTGATGCCCATGAAATATGGATGCCTGTCATAGAGATATGATTTATTTACATTTTGGCTTATTTTGCATTAATACACACAATGAGAACATACTTTGCTATCACCATCTTGTCAGTTTTCCTTGTTGTAAGAACCTCCAGGTAACTTGAAAATGTTATTCACAAAACAACAGAGAGAACTAACATTAATCACAACAAAAATATAAACAAATACAATTGGATGCACAGATTGCATTGACTTGCAAAGTTGAAAAAGATATCCTTAAATATAACACAGTCAGACCAATTTGGGGTAATGCTTCATCATAGTAGTTCTTTGTTTGCAATTCCATTTACTTGAAAAGAGCAGATGTCGTCAGGGGCTCCAGTCCATGTTAGTCTAAAGCGAGAGGAGAGATGTTAAGATGTTTTGTTATAGTAACAATATTCGCGTTTATGCAAATTCCTATGAATAAACGTTTACCTTTAACAACCAGTTTAGTTGAGCACTCCACTCTCCCCAAAGGATTTTCGGCAATGACTGTGTAATCCCCACTGTCTTTGGCCCCAACTTTAAGTATCACCATGGAGCAGACCCCGCAGGTGTTGGTGATGTAGTAGTTAGTGTTGGTGTTGAGGCTAATGCTATTTCTGTACCAGGTGACGTGCGGTTTGGGGTTTCCTGTCACGGCACAACTCATGTAGCACTCATAGCTCTCAGGACTGTTGTGCATTTTAAGCGGAACAGAGAAAGAGGGAGGTGTCTCAAAGCAGCAGTCCTTTGAGGGTTGAAGATTCAACGAAAATGTCTCTGGAATGATACAGAAGGAACAGAGAGGAAAGTTAAATGGTCGTGGGATGCAATGAGCGGTCATTTTTCAGTGCAATATTGGCTTCAGCAGTCTGCAATCTCTGTCAGTGTCCATATCAGAAGAATCAACAGCCATATAAAGCAAAACATGAATTACAAATTATCCTCTGCCTTTTTAACAAATCATGAATGCAACCATTCAAATTATGATATGATTGCTCTTTTGAGATATCCTTGATTAGTCAGGCAATTATCCAGGCTATTGCTAAATGTGTGGTGCTGTCTTTCATTTGAAATTATGAACAATTATTTTCTCCATGATAATGGCTCCAACTCAATAAATATGTTCTCAACAGACTAATTGTCTCAAATCAAAAACAGTCTTTAGCCACCGACTACCTTTCTTTCTTGTCACTTCCCACTTTGGTGACTCAGAGGGTTTGGAAAGCCCCATGTCATTTCTTGCGTAGACCCGGTACTGATATTGCCTTCCCGGCATGATATTGATAGCAGTGAACTTGTTGTTGAACAGGTGATCAGCCACCATTTGCCAGCTGCGCTTAACAGAGTCGCGCTTGGTGATCATGTAGTGCAGCCTGTCATCTTTTTTCTCATCCGGTGAGGGAGTCCAGGAGACTGTAACTGTGCCTGGTACGTTTTCCTCCAGCTCCACAGGGCCTGGAGGCTTGGGGTCATCTGGAAATGCGTGGCACAAGGTTATTGCTATATTGATGTTTTTTATTTGCTCTAATAACAGAAAGGTGCAAGGTGCATTTATGCCCAAGGTGCATCCAGAATACAGCCTACTCTTGTAGTAAGGGTAGCAAGCATTGGAAAGAAACCTTTTAGGTTTCTCACAATACCTCATATACATATATCTACGCAGCCACTGGGCATCAATTTTGATATGAGCTTATTCATATTTGCACTGTACCTGTCACCCTTATCTCGACACTGGAGGTCTCTTGACCGACCATGTTCTTGACAATGATGGTATAAATTCCACTGTCATGGCGCTCTGATGAGGGGATGATTAACTGTGACGATGTGTCTGAATTGCTCACAGTCACATGCTTGGCCACAGGCATATCATCCTTCAGCCATGTAATAGTAGGTATCGGAGAAGCCTGTCAACAGCACAGAGGGGATAAGTGGAACGTCGCTGCCTTTCTACCATTTGACATATTTGATAAAAATGAAAAATGTTTGTTAGACATTTGGAATGATCGTTGTACAAAACCTGAAAATTGAAGGTGACTCTTGTAGAATTCCCAGCTCTCATGACTATGAAGTTCTTCATTTTCTTGTCGGTGAAATGTGGTCTCACTGTGTGTGAGTTGTAGAAAAACTTGTTGTAATCAAACAAAAGGGTATCTGGCCACAAAAAAAATGGCATTGCACTCACCAGGAGGAGGCATTGCGATTATGTAGTTATCCAGCTCTTGAGGCTCCCCATTTCCACCTTCATTGGTAGCGAGGACTCTCACCCAGTACATGGCCATAGACTTCAGACCCATAATAGTATATGAGGTTATAATGATAGGACTTGTGTTGCACGGGCACCACTCTGGGTTTTCCGCTGGCCTGATCTCCACAAAATATCCTTTGGCCTCATCTTGGACTCCTTCTTCCTCAATGGGTTTGGTCCATCCCAAAGACAAGGTAGTGTATGTTGAGTCTGAGACCTTCAAGTCAAGAACTTTTCCTGGGGGCTCTGAAAGTGTAGATAAATGAGATGTTGATCAATTTTCCCACATCCGCATTGAGATAAGATAGTGTATTTTGCCTTACACTCACTCTTTGGATCTCTTGCAAATACAAATTCAGACGGTGAGCTCGGCTCTCCAGCACCAGAGATGTTGATAGCTGAGACACGGAACTCATACTCGATGCCTTCAACTACATCCTTCACCGCATACTTTCTCTCTGTTCGCATGTCAAACAATATGCATAAGAAAGGGGGGACCACACAATAGAATGACTATTTGTCATTGCTGATGACAATCAACCCAAAATGTCCCTACCTCGAATTGGCTCATCTGGTGGGTTGACCTGGCCCCACAGATTGCTGCCATTTTTGCGTTTCTCCACATTATATCCTAAAATATTGGTTCCTCCAGTGTTAGTAGGGGCAGACCAGGCTAGGTTGATACAGTCTTTGAAAGCACTGACAATTTTTGGTGTAGAGGGAGGTCCTGGGTATGCTGAAAATCAAAACAGAAACAACTGCCATTTTAACTTTCTTCAATGCCTCCCCCACAACTCTTTTGCAATTTAGGGGCTGTTACAAATAGATTTTGGGTCAACTCACCCTTTGTCCCGGCCTGAATGTCATCAGTCTCAAACATTTCACTGATACCCTGATCAGTTTCAGCCCTGATGTGATAGCAGTATTTTCTGCCATGATCCACATCGGCGTCCCTGTATTTAGGCTCTGGGCCAATCTTGCCTAATTTTTTCCAGCTATTTCGGCCAATTTGTTGACGCTCCAGGATGTAGTCTGTAATAGGGGAGCCTCCATTGTCTTTGGGAGGCCTCCATTTGAACTCGATGCAAGATGAAGAGCTTTCAATAATATCTTCAGGGCCGAGCGGTGGTGTTGGTCTATCTGTAGTCAAAGGGGAAAAAAAATGCTATCTATCCATGTTTTGCGTCATATTCATCTGTTGCTTTTCAATCCAGAAGAACCAGACTTTACCTAGAACGATGAGCTGAGTAACGGCCTCAGTTGTTCCGCATTCGTTTTTTATTTTAATCTTTATTTCTCCGGAAATCTTGCGTGGGCACTTTGTGAGCACCAGGTTGCTGTGCGTGGAGGACTTTTGAATTTTTGTATGGGAGTCCTCCAATAGCTCTTCACCTTCATTGTACCATTGGATTTTCAATGGTTCACGACCAACAAAGGATAGCTTGAAGGCTGCCTCTTTCCCATGTTTGATAATAACTGGTTTCATGAACTCTGCTAGGTCGTCGGCGTTGAGTCTTGGGGGATCTGTTAGGGGGAGAACACAACTTACAGATACTGGCACTCAATCAAGGAGCTAAAAGTGATATATTTATATTTTTGTTTTGCTTGGTTCGAGTGTCTGATTTAATGTGCTTTCAGTACCTTCAACAATGAGCACGGCTTCTGTTTTACGTCCATCAGCCTCATACCGGTACTTTCCAGCATCCTCTTCTTTGCAGTTTTTCACAACTAGTTTGCGATCAGTACCGTCTTTAACAATACAGATATCATCCGTCTCTGTAATCTGTAAAACAGTCATTCATGTCACCGATTAAAAATGGTTAAAAACGTAGCAATAAATGTAAAAGTAATCCTCTTCTTGAGTTCATCACCTCTTCCCCATCTTTGTACCAGACTCCTTCACAGTCCTCACTGCTCAGCCTGCAGATCAGTGTCGCATCAGTGCCAATGATTGCGTTTATATCAGACAAACCACTGGTGAAGTAAACTCCCACCTCTGAAAGAAATACAACTTTTTTTATAATTTTCTGCACACAGATATAAATGTTAAGGAAGTGCTATGTTGCGTTGCGATCTCACCAATAACAGTATCAGGGACAAGTGGGCCTGCTCGCACTCTCTTTCTCTTCTCTTTAACAGGCTCCCCGTCTTCAGCGTCTGCATCTTCAGGAGTCCCGTCCCCCCCAGCCTCTCCCTCCACTGTACCTCCTTCTTCCGCTTCCTCTTCGTCAGTCTCCTCAGCATCCTCCTCTTCGGCATCCTCCTCTTCGGCACCATCTGCGATTACATCTCCATTGGCTTGCCCTTCTGCTTTGTCCTTCTTTGCCTTCACCTTTGCCTTCACCTTTGCCTTCTCTGTCTTCTCCTTTGGTTTTGCCTTTGCCTTTTTCTTCTCTTTTGCTTTAGCTTCTGCTTCTGCTTTTGCTTTCGCCTCTGCCTCAGCTTTCTCAGCCGCAGCCGCGGCGGCTGCAGCAGCTGCTGCTTCTGCTTCTGCCCTTGCCTTTGCGATCAACTCCTCCCTCTCCTTTTGTATTTTAGCCTGTTGCTCCTCAGCAATCTTCAAAAGTTCAGCTCCCCCACCACCTGCTCGGGTTGTCTTACGAGCTTTCTTCTTTCCTTTCATACTTGGGTCATTGTCAGCTAAGGTAAAATACATAGGAAGAAGATGTTTTTAATGCTTTATGGGACATTTTGAATAACTGATGTTGAATCAAACTTACCTTCCACTATAAGCCAGGCGCTGCAGGACTTGAGTCCACACACAGCTGCATAGATTCCTTTGTCCAGTGGCATGCAGTCCTTCACCACCAAAGTGTGAATCAACATGTCCTCTGATACAAGAATGTCAAATTTGTCACCTTGCTCAAGTGCGATATTCTTTCCCATCCAAGTAATCTTTGACATGGGATGTGAAACAAGACACTCAAACACAGCATCTTCTCTTTCCACTGCTTTGACATCTTCAATCTTGACCAAGAAATCTATGGTGGGAACTGTAAGAAAAAACAAAAACATCCACAACATTAAATCTCTGCATTTTGTGTAATATTAATCCTCTGGACAGACCTGGGTTGTTTTGTTCAGAATAGTGACTTGATGACGTGATGCAAAATCTTACGTTTTAGATCGGTTGAGAAGATCTTGACACCGTCAACCTCCACCTGGTATAATCCTGCATCCTCAGGATTAACACCATTGATGCTGAACACAAATTTTTTCCCAATTTGCTTCAGTCCATGTTTGACCTCTGTTTCTGGATCAAAAGGAACCATCACTCCATCCTGTTCAAAAACAAGCACCGGTAAACTAAAGTTGTAAATGTAAGTACATGCAAATGCTAAACATATAAGTCAATGATCTCACCTTGTACAGGAAGATTTTGCTAGTAATGTCTTTAAGTGACATTTCAAATTCAAACTCTGCACCGCCATGTTCTTTCAATTCAATGGGCTTTAGGTTGCATAGCCTCTCAACAACCTGTAGTGATCATGGAAAGAAAGATGTAAAGAGTTCTCATTTATTTGATAATTGTGCTAATATTTTAGGTCATAACATACCTTTTCTTGCTCCTGCTCCCTCTCTATCTTCTTTTCATTTAGTTTTTTGAGCATCCCACGGAAATCAGTGACGCCATATTTGGCGCAGATACTCTCATAGTCTTTTTTGTCCGCACTCAGCAATAATTCCCAAAACTTTTCATCAATTTCTGGTTTTGCTTCATCTTTTTGCTCCATGTCAACTCTGCAGGGAGGAAAATGTGATGTTACGCGATGCTCCAGGGTTATAAAATATCATTTCAACAAATGCTTTTCTGTGTAACATTTGCATCCTATTTACGTGTTTTTTAAGGCCTTTTTGAAATCCTCAGGTGTTTCTCGGATAGCTGTGATACAAACAGAAGTTTCTGTTATTATTTTCCTTTGATCAGTGATTGACATGACGCTGTCTGGAATCAAATGTCAGCTACATACCCGTTCTTGATTGTTGCAGGGCTCTGTTCTTTTTATAGCCGACTAAAACAGAAGTAAGCAGAGTGAAGTGGGGCACAAGTGTCGGTTAACACTTATTTTTTAACTTTAAGTTGGAAAGAAATAACTCACCCTCAATCACGTTGAGTGCAGCAGTGACTACTGCTTTTCCATATTCATTTTTTGCAAAACACTTGTAGGTGTCAGCATGATCCACTGATACATTCGGTATCTATAAGAACACAATTATCAATGAAAGGCAATAATTTCTTAAGATGTTTCAAGCTCCAAGTCTAAAACTAAACAGAATCTGTATTTAAACTGTTAACACGGACTAAAACAAATGAAATGATAGGCATATATATTTTTGTATACTGTTCACATGTAATTATAATGGGGTCGATCTTAAAAATGCCATGCATGCACAGCAACCTTAGAAGCCTTTTTTGGACAAGAATGAGAGACAATCAGCTGAAAAGCTGTAGAGAAGTCCAGAACATTTGTGCCAAAATGTAAATGAGGCCAAACCTTTCAAATTAATTAATGTTTCGACTGCTTTCTAGCCTCATCAGTCTTGTTTAAGATTTCACTTAAGATTACCCCCCTTATCAAAAAAGATCTGTGATCTCACCTGTAGCTGGTATTCACCAGAACTTGTGTCATGGACAACTTTATATCCTTCCTCATCGATTTCACCATTATTTCTCGCCCATGTCACAGTTGGCACTGGTATGCCAACAACAATTGCCCTAAAAATAGCATTTTTGCCTTAATAAAAAAAAGAAAATTTGTGGTTATTACTTATATTCTCTTGCAATACATCATGATCAGAAAAGAATTATAAAATGCACGTGATCAGTATTTTTCCTTACCTTCTTGAAGAGTCAGAGCGATGGGCTTGCGAGTGAAATCTGGGGTGGTCATGCCTTCAGGTACTTCCTCCACAAATTGGGTGATCATAACTCCTGGCACCCTAGACTTTTTCTTTATCCTCACTATTATCAGGAAAAAGCATGTCAAATGAAAGTGCATTCTTTATATTTAATTGAAAACTCTTCATGCAAATCAAATGGAAGTTACTCACCCTGCCCTGGAGCAGTTGGCTCCTCATCTTTAACCTTACGAATCTTAAACATTTTGACAACAGTTGCTCTACAAACAGAGAAATAGTCCTGTCAGTTCTCAATATAGCACCTTGGTTATCAGGATATCAGTGGGTGTGATCATATTTTTCCCCCCATATCAATTAACAACACGTCTAGGGATTTTACATTGTAGCCATTGCTCGGCCACTGTTAACACCCACAAAAATCTCAATCTGTTCAACAAGACGGCTTTAATCTCTTCCAGATGGTCTAAATCTGCAGGGTGTATTATTTATCATTGTTTTAACTAGTTGCCTCAGGTTGCAATTTTTTCCTACAACATAATGGTGATAGATTTTTAAGTAAAACCCTCCGTGGCCTGAGAGGCTATGGGACATAATTTTTATTCCTTCTTTTAACTCCAGATTTGGTCTTAAAAAATGTATAGCATGGCTTGTGTTGTGTCATGTGACGGGGTGGAGAGAGGTAGATTTCAGTAAACGGTCAAGGCATTCCTGCCTCAGTAACCTTATCTGTACTATAAATGAACAAATTCCTGTGTTCACAAAATACTTACATGCTGTGCTGAGCTTCCTGCAAGTGACCAACCCACTTTTTGAAGCAGTAGGTCAAATACTTCATAAACTGATGACTCATGACTTAGGAAGTGACGCATGCTTGACTGTAAATTCAATATGACCCATAAATGTATTTTTCAAGTTGTATTTCTAAAAGATGAATCATCTTAATTGATGGGTGAAAAGATTTACATAGAACAAGGGACAATAACAAATGTATGCCTTTAAACAGTTTGTAGATCTTGTGATTTGTTGTTAACCCCAATCTTAAATGAGTCACTAAAACAGTGTGATAAATTCTTGCAGATAAAGGTTACATAAAGGCTCTAATTTCAAATTTTTTCAAGCTTCAATCGGAAATATTCTAAGACAATCTGGAAATATGCATTTCTTTTACAAATGATTGTTTTTATTTTATAGTGCATGTATTTAGTTTGAAACATCTGATCTCCTTTTGAACAAAAGAAGTCCCATTAAACTTTAAAAGGAACAAATTCAGACAAAAAATGGAAATGTCTATAGAATATGAAATAATTGTATTCTATCTTTTATCATAAGGTTAGTCTAATTGGATTTTTTTTTGGCTCATTAGGTTAATTACTGTGGCCCTTACTGCGAGCATTTTATGTTTGTATATGATATAAGCAAAATAGATGTGAACATATAGTTACAGTTTTGTACATTTGCTGCACAGCTGTGAACCTATATTTAACTGAGACAAAAAATAGCTTTGCCAGGAGTGTTATGAGTGAGCTGATTTATGAATTGCTTGTCATGTTGTTCTCAAGACATGTCTTTTTAACAGAAGAAAATGATAGATTTATTGATATTTTTGGTTTAAAAAAAGCAAACTAAACAACAAATTTGATGGAATAAGCTTTAAGCATCATGACTTAATCAAGGGAAAGCAATTACTAATACTTTGATGGTCCAAGAGTAGAAGTGTAATTGTACTCTCTCACTCATCCAATTAACTTCCACTACTCTCTTGGACCCACACAGTCATTCCTTTATTGTTTTATTGTGCCCTTATTAGGCTCTGACAATCCTGTTTTCATAAAAACACATTGTTTCTTCATTGTATTGTATTATAAAGGAGCTGGATCACATCAATAATGACCATAAAAACTATCTATTATAAGAGGCAAATAATCAGAATACATTTGAACAGTCCTTCTGACTTTGGATCAATAGACATTACTATTTAAACCCAAGGTTAAGATACCATACCATGCAATTTGTTGGCAAATTTCACATATGAACATGTATAATCATCAATGAGCAAACACTATGATGAAATAACAAACAATATTGATATTTTGCAATATCTAATAGATGTACTTACTATTTTTTAAGTAATCTGCTGTTCTCTGCTGTGTGGTGCCAGCCAGGTTCCAGCTGATTCTGGAGAGTGGGAGTGCTGGTTTTGAGAGGCAATAAAGCCTAAAAGAGACACTCGGGGCAACCTAACCCAGTGCTTTTTCACTGTGGCCCTTGGGGATAGGTTTACTGGCATGCACTTTGGCCCTAAAGCGCTATAGGTTCTTGAAAAGGGGGCAACCATGAAGCTTGGTAATCCCTCCCTCAAACCGGGAATTTCAGAGTTAGCTCTGCAGCTGGGTGCTTTTGGCTGCTCTTTCTAAAAACCCTCATAGGAAGTGACATACAAGTAACATAGCTGAACTGCCATGATTTACTCTACATGAAGTTGGCTTTGTCTTCATCCTAACATTTACCACTGAGAGGTAAGCATCAATTACTTTGAATAATTCCATCTGTGTGTTTAAAAATGTCAGAATGAGTTCAACCTAAATGGAAGCCAAGCAGTGCATGAATGCCTTTGTTTATTGTCACAGTGATCAGGCCAAATCAGTGAGAAAGCAAACAGAAAAATTAAGATGTTTGGATACTAGTGAGCATTTATTTATGTCTGACTTGTCATATTGAAACAGCTTAGACAGAAGTAACAGTGTCGATTTTCATGTAGCATTGTATGCCTCACTTTGAACCTGAGAAGTATCAGCCTGCGCCAGCGACTGCATAGTTAAGTCCAGGGTGTAACTGTTGACCTCCTCATCTTCAGTGACTCTAAACTTGGACTAATGTCTGACCCCACAAAAAAATATGCTCGGAGAGGTAATACAAGAAGACTGGACATAAATTATTGACATTAACCTTCATGGAGGTGAGCAAGTGTCATGAACTTCGATACTTGGTTGCCATGTCAAGTCTTGACCGAGTGCCATGATGTATGTCAGAGTCTGTCTTCA
The DNA here is from genome assembly GCA_903171835.1 of Mullus surmuletus. Lineage (NCBI taxonomy): Eukaryota > Metazoa > Chordata > Actinopteri > Syngnathiformes > Mullidae > Mullus > Mullus surmuletus. Next base: position 418,774 of record CAESWR010002627.1, on the reverse strand, counting down.
TATATGTATGTGCATATTTTCCGTAGCTTTCATCTGCACACACAGAGGATGACAGGATAAAGGGGAAATCCCACATAGAGGTTTTGAGTCACCATGAGCCTCCAGCTTCAAGGTGCCTTCGAGATTGTACAGGTACTCTACAGGGACAAGGAACAGTACTTCTTTTAAAAGTTATTTTGTGTTTGGAATTTTTTTTTATGACTATTTATCGATCTTCATTGTACTTTTCAGTGACCCCTCATTGCCACGGTATGGAGAAATTGATCTGTCATCATTGGATGCAGGCAATCATTCAACAACTTTGCCTTGATTTACACTGACCTTGCCTCTCAAATTGGAAAAGTGAACCCGACTTCTACCAAACGTTAACGAGTTCACCCAAAAACAGAAACGCTGGATCATTCGCTGTAAGTCACCTGCTTAGTCAAAAAATGATGTTGCAATTGTGAGTTCTTGGTTGTTTTTTCTTCAAATAAGGCTCTGCAGTTGTTCTTTCAACTGCAGTAGAATGAAATCTACACTACATCCATCTCACTCCTTTTACAATATTTAGTAGAAGCTTTTGCATAGCAAGCTGCTGATTGCTGTCTACTCATCACAACTTATGTGGTACCTTGTAACTTGTAAAATCACTTGTCAGTCATGAGGTACAGGGTAATATCAAGCATACCTTGTTTAATTGCGAATTTGTGCTCCGAAGAGACCATATTTACAAAGCGACTTGAAATGAACTATTGAGACCAATTATTGAGTTATTAATTATATTGATCAGCTGGATATACTTTGTGTAAGGAAGAGTATGTTCAGGTGAACTGTAACAAAATCTCAGCCAAGTCGTACCATAGAGATAGTATATTATAGTGTCTCACATTGCAATATAGTTGGAATGGACCTTATTTAGCTGGTAAAACGTTGCATAATATTAACTCCTATTGAGTCACATGGTATGGTTAGGCTAGCCGTTCTCCAGATCTCTTTTTCGAGAGATCGATATAGAAATGTCACTTGACTCTGATCCAAATTTAGACTTAGATATTTTGTACCGTCTCATTCCTCTCATCCCAATGTTACGACTGTAATGTCCTTCATGTTTGCATAAGGCTTTCCACTCACACTTGCTCTGGAATGATGCAACTCATCTTTTGTAAGATTTCATCAGTTGTAAGAGTTTTTTTTTTATTTTCATACAAATCATGAAATGAACCACCTCTTAGACCTCTAGCCTGTTACAACCCACTTCCCACCATAGTCACTCATGTCCTCTGATTACTTCGTCCACGATGTTCCTCCATCTGAGGAGACTTTTCACTTATAAACTCTGAATCACTACCTTCTGCGTGGAGTTGGTCTGTTTAAAGACACTGGCCAGCATTTCTAGGGCTTTTTAGAGATTGTTTTACTTGACATAATGCTAAAACATAGTGGCCATAGTCTGTGTATAGTGTTGACACTAATGTCCACGTCAAAATACTGATATCTTTCAGATGGTTCCAAACGCAGATTTCACCTCAGTCCTTGCAATTTAACTTCCCGTTTGAAGTCACAAATCTTTCCTTGCTGTTATCTTTATTCCAAATAGAAATCAGCTAGCCCGACGCAGCATTTTTTAAAGAGATGTCACAAAGCACAATTGGAAGTGTGTTGCTTTATTGTATTACACAGTACATCTTTGTATGATCATCCACTCTTGAATTATTTTTCTGCTCTTTCCTTCATTCGTCACAAATCTATGTATCTTTTGATATTGATTGAATGCTCTTGCACATCAGATGAGAAATTCCACAGCATGAGTATGAAATGTTTATTTACACCAAACCCACACATAGTTTCATGATAATGACATACCTTTAACATACATTCAATATGGTATCGGCTGTCACGTCAGTAGTTTTTCTATAGAACAATTAATTGCAAGTCCATAATTTGCTGGGGGCCATCTAATCAAAAATCACAAGTACTCATAAGTTGTACTTAAAGCACATATACTTTAAATTGCACTTAAAATAAGCAATATAAATATGGTTTGCTGTTAAACATGCATTTTATCACAGTTGCACCACTTTTGTCTGCTAAAGATCTAAAATATATAGATTGCATCGTTATATCAAGCCTTTTTTTTAATTGGAAATGTAGAGTAGAACCACTGTGAATATTTGTAGGCTCATATTCTTGTTTTTACTTGAATGAATACCACTCTTTGCAGAAATCAAATGGCCAAATTGTAAACAATAATGATATCAATTAGGATATCTATCGTATTAATACTACATTATACAACATTAGATTGGCTCAACTCAGGAGCCTCTGTATGCATTTTCTTTGAATTACCAGCAACCTGGCTTGTAGCTTGCTTTCACAGCAAGTCTACCATCTTCATCATGTTCATTTATTCTGGAAAGAAAATGGAGGCAGTCATTAGCTTTAGATTTCCAAAATCAAAACATTCCTGCATATGCCGCTTTGGACTTACCTCTTACTGTCAGTTTAGTGGAGCATTCTGCCCTTCCCATAGTGTTTTCTGCAACAACCTTGTACTCCCCTGTGTCTTTGGGTCCCACCCTCAATATGAGCAGAGAGCACACTCCGCAGGTGTTGGAGATGAAGTAGTTAGTGTTGGTATTCAGACTAATATTGTTGCGGAGCCATGTCACATGAGGTGTTGGGTCTCCTTTTATAGCACAGCTCATGTAACATTCGTACCCTTGAGGGGCACTGTGCATTTTCAACGGGACAATGAACTTGGGAGGACACTGCAGGTCACAGGTCTTTGATTCTGGCACGTTCACAGTGAACTTTGCTGTAGGTGAAGAGAGAAATGCACCAAATTAAATCATTATTGATACATCCTGGACATGAAACTCAGGTAGAACAATGTTGGAATAGTGCTCCTTTTCTGCTCCTGCCACTGCACAAGCAAACGTGAAAGTTGAATTGTTCTATGTGTCAGAATTAAGCCATGGAAAACATGTTGAAAGAATTCTTAATTTGATGGATTGACAGCCTTATCATATTTAATTGGCTGTATTGTGGCAGATATTGTCATTGATCCCTTGACGAGAGAAAGGTTAAAAGAGAAAATGTTGTGTTGCATGATAAATGTATCATCTATGAGCCATTTTAAAGTTGCAAAACCATTGCAAGTGACCCACCCTGCAGGCTTGCACAGACCTGACTTGGCAGACAAATCAACATTGCAGTTTTATTGCAATGCCATAGATGATATTGGTTTGATGTTGTGTCTATATATATATGTCCCTATAAAGTTTTATTAATTCAGATTAAAATGTGACTAATATTTAAAGCAGCAGTATCTTTGACCTCTGATGTGCAATGTAATAATATGCAGGGTTGTAAAATCTGCTTACTCTTTTTTGCAGTAATCATCCACTTTGGTGATTCAGTGGGTTTGGACAAGCCCATATCATTCTTTGCGTAGACTCGGAACTGGTACTCTCTGCCTGGCATGATGTTGCAGGCTGTGAACTTGTTGTTAAAGATGCGATCTGCAACGGTGTGCCATGTTCTCTTATTTGAATCACGCTTCATCACCATGTAATGCAACCTGTCGTCGCGCTTCTCATCTGGAGATGGGTCCCAGGAGATGGTCACTGTGCCAGGCACATTTTCATCTATCTCCACAGGACCAGTTGCCTTTGGCTCATCTACAGTTCAGAAACAATACAATTTTCCATCATTATTTAGAACTATTATTCATCATCAGTTATTTCAAAACTTTTACCAAACTCACCTGTGACTCTGATTTCAATACTGAATGTTTCTTGGCCAACAATATTCTTGACCACAATAGTATAGATTCCGGTGTCTGAGCGTTCAGCAGATGGAATCAGAAGCTGGGATGTACCCTCTGCATTGCTGATGGTGACTTTTTTACCAACAGGCACGCCATCTTTCAGCCAGGTGACATCAGGCCAGGGAGAGGCCTACATACAACATAAATAAAGCATCCAGGACAAGATCAGTTTCATTTTTGCGCATTTATGCTTTGCAATTTCGCCTAAATTGATTAGAAAATTACCTCAAAATTCATAGTGAATCGTGCAGAATTTCCTGCTCTCACCACCATGAAGCTTTTGACCTTAGCATCTGTGAACCGGGGCCTCACTAGGTATAGAAAATGTATGTTAGTTGGGTAAAGTTGTGATATAGTTGTGTGACAGTATTGATCTGTGAATTTTCTCACCAGGAGGTGGCATAGCAAGGATATAATTATCCAGCTCCTTTGACTCTCCCTCTCCTCCATCATTGGTAGCAATGACTCTAACCCAGTACATCCCCATTGACTTCATGCCTTTCACAGTGTAGGAAGTCATTGTGATTGCATTCGAATTGCAGCGATCCCAGTCTGTGTTTTCTGCAGGTCTAATTTCCACGAAATATCCCTTGGCTTCATCCTCAACCCCCTCAATGTCCTTGGGTTTGGTCCAAGCCAGGGACAGGGTTGTGTAGGTGGAGTCTGTCACTTTGAAGTCTATGACTTTACCAGGAGGCTCTGCAACATATGATTTGTTTTCAGTGCTGCAGTTTCTGTGCTTTGTGAAGTATTTGTATTATTTTATAATAACTGTCCCAATATTTCTAAATGAGCACCTACTTTTAGGATCTCTGGCAAAAACAAATTCAGACGGTGTGCTGAATTCACCCGATCCGGAGTTATTGACGGCTGACACACGGAATTCGTACTCCATGCCCTCAACCACATCTTTAACAGCACATCCTTTACCTGTATTGGACATACAATGAATGGCAGCAGCAAATAGTCACTCATCATCGTACTGCGACATGCAGTCACTAAAGGATCATATAGAAATGACAAATACAATAACCTTTGATCATCTCCTCGTGTGAGTTGACCTGGCCCCAAAGATTGCTGCCCTTCTTGCGTTTTTCAAGGTTGTAACCCAAGATATTGGTTCCTCCAGTGTTTGAAGGAGGCGACCAGGTGAGGTTGATGCAGTCCTTGAAGGCACTGACAATCTTTGGTGCCGATGGAGCTCCAGGGTATGCTATATAAACAAAATATGAGCATGTATCATGATTTTTCAATTTAAAAAGGTATTTGCACTGTGAGAATGAATGTAATGATAGGATGATAATAAATAACTGCTTGTTTTCGGGTGATGTAAATATAATATATCGAAGACTACCTTTTGTGCCAGCTTGAACGTCCTCAGTTTCCATCAGCTCACTGGTGCCCATTTCAGTCTCGACCCTGATGCGATAGCAGTATCTTCTGCCATGGTCTACATCAAGGTCCCTGTATTTGGCCTCTGAACCAATTGGCCCGATCTTCTTCCAAGTGTTGCGACCGACTTGGTTTCTTTCAAGAATGTAGTTGTCGATCTTGCAGCCACCATTGTCTTTTGGGGCTCTCCACTTGATGTCGATAGCAGAGGAAGAAGCTTCCACAATCTCCAGAGGTCCCATTGGAGGAGTGGGTTTATCTGTACAAACACAAGCACTGAGGTGAACATGTTTATTTGTAAATGATGTTACATGATGATTTTAGCATTTAGTTTCCAACACATACCCAGTACAACGAGCTGGGTGAAGGCCTCAATAGTGCCAAACTCATTCTTGAGTTTCATCTTGATTTCACCACTGTCTTTGCGCTGCAGCTTCAGAAGAAGCAGGCGACTGTAACCATCAGAGTGCTCAATCTTGACGTTTGATTCATCAGAGAGCTCTTCACCCTCCAGGTACCACTGGACTTTGATAGGATCCCGTCCAATGTAAGGTAATTTGAAGGTAGCTTTGTGTCCCTTTTTCACAGTAATAGGAGTTTTAAATGCTTCCAGCTCCTCAGCGTCAAATCTGGGTGGATCTAGAATTATTGCCATACATACAAATATCTTAGGAAGGGTATGTACTTTAAACGTGCAGTGGTCTCAAGGTCATTCCATTATGAGCATGTCTCAGTTTTACTAAGATCTCTATATTTTTTACATTAAATGTAAAAAGCAGCCGTCTTTCTGTGATGAAATTGTACCTTACCTTCAACGACAATCTCGGACTCTGTCTTGCGTCCATCAGCTTCAAATTTGTATTTTCCAGCAAATTCCTCTGTGACATTGTGAATTTTCAGCTTGTGGAAAGTTCCCTCTTTTGTAATGGTTATACCTTCAGATGATTTAATCTGGTGAAATGCACATTATGACTAATTAACAAAAGTAAAGTCTCACCTGAAAACTCCCACTCAGTATACACGGTATGCCAACCATTAATGCCTGGACTGTGTCAGTGCAATACCTGAACTGACTTTAGGCCTGGGTCTTACCTCCTCTCCGTCTCTGTACCAGACTCCTTCACAGTCTTCACTGCTCAGTTTACACACCAGCTCTGCTGGTTCTCCAACAATGGCTTTGCAGTCAGAAAGACCCTCATGAAAGTGAACTCCTGGATCTGAGAATTAATCAACCACTTAGTTAGTGAATGCAATATTCAGTGGTTTGCATCAACATTTAAATGAGTGGTGTTGATCTAATTGTCGAAGATTAAGAAATATTTCATACATTCATAGATGGATGACTGCAAGACTGTATGACTGTATTTTAACTGTCCAAAAACTTACCTCAAAACATAAATTAATTAGCAGTTCTTTCTGCATTTCTGTTTATCATGTATTTGTATTTGGGAGGTTTTTGACTTTAAAATACATGTTAAAATGTAGGTTTGGTGACGTGAAGTATGTATAGAATGGTGGCCACAAAATCCTTCTAAAGAACGTAAGAGGAACAAAATTGTAGTGGAACTTGATGAGGAGGTCTTGTTGTTTAAGCTGCTCCGTGATTGTCTTGCCTTCTTCAACTTCTTAGTCTGAGGATTTGAATTCTTGGTACAGCTCAAAAGAAAGTCACTGCTGAGACATTCATTTGCCTCTGTTCATTTGTCACCAGAAAGGAGGGCATACTCGCAAAATATGCAGTTTCCCAGTCACAAGAGACAGCTCCTTGGCCATGGAAGAAAAGTGCACTTGAGCGTGCATTCATTGTGTCAGGGCTTCAGGGTTTGGTCATCTTCCATCTTGAAGTAATGCAAGAGTGTGTTTTTTTTTTTTTTCCGCACACAAGCGTTTCTGTTCCAAGAGCACGAGCAATTCGTTCATTTGAATAATTGACCTCAATGCACCGACTCATCCTGATTCAACATTTGAAAAGCAAGCAAGATTGTTAACAAAGATGCACAAAGAGCACAGGTGCATGGAAACATTACACACACACACACACACACACACACACACAGTCTGCAAAACACTACATATGAGATGAAAGTGGACACATGATGAATGGCTGCTGTAATCCATCCTGTAGGCCATAGAAGTAAAATTATTATGCTGATCTACTGTCTGTGAAACATAAAACTTGAATATGTTTTTGTTAATTACTCTATTATTGCATATGAAGCAGTAATTACACTGTCATTAGTGCATCATCTCTGATTAGCATTTTCTAAAGGCACTCAAGGTTAAATCCACTCTGTTTGAACCCGTGATCAATCGGGGAAAAAAAAAGGAACAAAAAAGTTTTTAACCAATTAGAGAAATATTGCACTCTTGGCAGTGGTCACACACTTTTGATGTTAACCCTCAAACCACTGTGAAAGTCATTCACTCAACAAATGACTTTGTTGAGTGATGGTACTCCTCATGCAGCAGTTAATACAGCGCCCATAATCTTACCACTAACTTTCTCCTCGATCAATGGGCCTTTGCGTGCTCGGCCTGAACGCCTGCCAGCTGCTGCTGGCTGATCGCTGGCTGCACCCTCACCATTTTCAGCAGATTCATCACAGGCTGCTGGCCCGGTGCCAGTATCACCACTGGCACCACTTGCTTCTCTGTTTTTTGCTTTTAGTTTTAGGGGATATCATGGTAATTACCATCAATCCAATGTTTCTTATTTGCAGTTGGATATGCCTTACGAATAACATTAATAAAAACAGTAACAATAACAATTAAAATGTCAACAAGGAGCAAAAAACAAAGATCAGCAACAACAGCAAGAGAAAACATCAGAGCAGAAGAGGAGGGGGTTGGAAAAGGTGCTGTTCAAAATTGATCATGTAAAGTGACTTGTGACCGTTTTGCAGAATTTGCTGATGTGTTACACACCGATCATTGGTCTTTTCCCACTATCAAGTCCCATTCTTATTTAAATAGTCTTTAACATTATATGATTACTTCAGTCTGTTATTTGTAATTTTTCCTGTCATCTGCTGGTTAGTCACCGTTTCCATCGCTTACCCCTCTACACAACAAACCGATACATGAATAATACAAAGCATTAAAAACAACAAGAAGACAAACATGTCTACAAACACAAAAGCACACATAGTATAGACAAAACACAAATACATCTTTATATTTAAGTGCCTAAGGATTAAAAAGAGAATGCAGAATTGTCCATTGCATTTCTTTGCAATGTAAATTTTTCACAACGTGTTTCTCAAACGAGGGACAGAAACACTCAAATTAAGATCAGAACTTTGGTTGGCTAAATTGAAAGAAATTTAGGCCAAGGTTAAATGTTTTCATCCCAGGATATGTAACTTTTAACTTATAGTTGTTATGTCATTGGACATTTAATGACAAATGTATTACATTACAAGGGGTTTTTCCAAGAATTATTTGTCATAATTCTAAACCCGTGCCTCCTAATCCTGGGTAAAACAAGGTGTCTCACTGAAGCTCTTTGTCCTGGCAAAGTGATTTTTTGATATCCAGGTCCAAATGCCATGTTCAGTAAGACAGAGCAGTTTAGAGCTTTGTCAGTGTTTGACACGTTTAATGTTAATGCAGCTGCATCTAAGTTAGAAAGTGATGCTGCTGTGGTTCCGAAGTCATTTTCATTCCCAAATGACTTCCTCAGTCAGCCAGTCTTCACGGCATGCAGCCTCTGATATCTCTTACCAACAAGAGCTTCTTCAACCTCTTCAACGTGTTTCTTTTTGGCACGTTTTCCTTTTTTCCCAGATTTTTCACCTGGTTGGTTTGTTGCTTCCTCATCATTAAAATCATCTCCTATTAGTAATAATAAATGGCAGCTTTATACAAAATGTTACAGATGTGAGAATCAATGCTTTGCTTTCACTTTTATCACAATTAATGTTGACTCTTACTAGCATAAACGTGAGATACTTACTGAACACTTTGAGCTTCCTACTCTGAGCAAACTCATCATCACTTCCGATTTTGAAAAATACGTTTCTAAATTCTTTATTAAAATATTTTTCTTCTTCTTTTGTATATCATTATCATTCTTTGTTATATATTGGTCCGCTTTTACAATATTTCCTAAAGCCCGTGGAAAAGACAAACAACAATGACATCATAAGTATCAAGAGATTTTACAAATATTGACAAAAGAAATGGGAGAAAGAGGAGAGACTAAATATCAAAACAGACAAACATTCACATGAACAATACTGTTAATACGGAATATTAAAATATTAATCAAGATTTAATACATGTTTCTAAGAATGTGTGTGTTGAATTCAGTGGAATGTGGAGTTTATTTAATGTTGAGTTCTCACCTATCACTGTATCTGGAACAAGGGGACCATCTTGTGCACGTCTTCTCCTTCTCTTTCCTTTTCCACCCCCTTCTCCACCTTCTCCTTCCTCTCCTTCGTCCCATTCTTCTCCATCTTCCCCGTCAGCGCCTCCCTCTCCTCCTTTTCCTTTTCTGCCTTTTTTGCCTCTCTTTCCTCTTTTTCCTCCTTTTCCTTCTCCACCCTCAACATCATCATCTGAATCTTCAAACGAATCATCGAATGAATCATCAAAGTCCTCATCAAATTCGCCATCTTCACCCACTCCAACTCCAGCTCCACCTGCGCCAGCAGCACCACCAACACCACCAGCCCCTCCGGCGCCTTCAACTCCACCAGCCCCTCCGGCGCCTCCAACTCCACCAGCTCCCCCAGCACCTCCAGCTCCCCCAGCCCCAGCAGCGCCTCCAGCTCCACCAGCGCCTCCAGCTCCAGCTGCACCTCCAACTCCAGCAGCACCCCCAGCACCAGCTGCACCACCAGCGCCATCAACCCCGTCTGCGCCAACTCCAAGCTTCTTTCTCTTGGCATCTGCTGCTCTCTTTGCCCTGGCAGCAGCTTTAGCTTTAGCCTTGGCTTCGGCGGCCTCTTTTTTAGCTGCTTCTGCGTCCATCCGCGCATTTGCTTCGGCAACTTCCCTCTCGGCTTGAGCCTTTTTGGCCTGTTCAAGCTTTTCTTCCATTTCTTTCTGATACTTTTCTTGCTGTTCCTTTGCTATTTTCATCAAATCTTCATCATTGCCACCTCCGGCCATAGTAGTCTTGCGAGCCGCTTTCTTTCCTTTGTTAGCAGGATCTTTGTCAGCTGTGGAAAAAAATATTTTAATGATTATTTGATATCAGGGATTCTGTCTGATGGATATTGTTTGTCTGCTTGATTCAAATTGTAAATTGAGGAAGCCCACCTTCCACAACAAGCCAGGCATTGCATGATTTGATTCCTGCCACAGCTGCATAGATACCACCATCCAAGGGCATACAGTCCCGCACGATCAGCTTGTGAATCAGCTTATCCTCAGAAACGGTGATTTCATGTTTCTCACTATTTGTGAGCGGGGCGCTTTTGCCAAACCATTTGACTTCATTCAGTGGGGCAGTAAGGACACACTGGAAGAGTGCATCCTCTCTTTCTTCTGCCTTGACCTCTTGTAGTTTGACAGCAAACTCGACCTCAGGCACTGCAGAGCCGCAAAAAGATGAAAAAGAGAGAGTAACAAAGGCAAAGATGACATCAGATCATCGAAAGGCCGCGTCCCCCCTATGCACAAAAGATAAACTTGTGTAAGTCAAGGTTTACCTTTAAAGTCTGTGGAGAACACGTTGACACCTTCCACATCCACCGAGTAAAGTCCAGCATCATCTGCTCCCAGTTTTTTAATCGTGAAGACATATTTCTTGCCAATTTGCTTCAAACTATGCTTCTTTCCATCACAGTCCTCTTTTGTGAGTGGAACCATCACACCATTCTGACGAAATCAAGTCAGTTGGAAACATCATAGTAATGAGAATGATATTATATAATAGAATAAGTAATGAATTGGAAAATGCAAAATCATTCAACGATGCTGCGAATATTTTGAGATGAAATAACATTTAAACCACAATCGAAAGCTGGTCATTGCGCTCACCTTGTACAAGAAAATTTTGCTAGCTGGGTCTTTAAGGTCCATGTCCAACTCAATTGTTGCACAGTCATCATCTTTAACTTCAATATGTTTCAGTGTACTGATGTGTGAAACAAACTGAGGTAAAAAAATCAAAATAAAAAATAGAAAAGAAGGGAGAAAGAAAGAAAAAAGACAAACCACAAAATGATTGAAATGACAGACCTCATGACAGAGAAGATTGTAGAACGCCATAATTATAATTTGAAAGGCCACGTACAGTTGCAATCTCCTCCTCTCTCTCTTTTTTCATTTCATTTAGTTTCTTCAGCATGCCACGGAAGTCGGTGATGCCGTAGTCGGAACAGATGCGCTCATAGTCTTTCTTCTCGGCACTAAGAAGGATTTCCCAGACCTTCTCCTCTTGCTCCATTGGCTTTGCCTCACGCGTTCCATCCGGATTACTGAAAAAAAATAAAATAATTTTAATTAAAAATCTACATGGAAACAATTACTACATCACAAAAGAAAAAAATCACAGTGGGATTCACAAATATCAAAACCTCTGAAGAATTGAAAATGTACTCACCGTTTTTTAAGTTTTTTTCTGGCTTCTGTTGCATCTGTGGAATTTTCAAAATCATCAGTATGATTGTGTACCTGCACACACACAGACAAACACAAGCTCAAACAAACACAAAAGGCAAGCATTTCCTGACAACTCACCTTCCACTTGCGGCTTTTGAAGTTCTTTGGTTTTGGAGAAGCCAACTGCAACACACAATCATTTAAAGTTTTCAGTATCTGCTACATTGGAATGCAATATTTATCTCGAGGCTTAATTACTTTGTAAAATTTGTAATAGAAATGGTAATTCAAAGAGTAATAATGGCCATACCTGCAATAACATTCAAGACAACAGTGCAGACAGCCCGTCCATGTTCATTTGTAGCAAAACATTTATAGGTATCTGCATCCTCTGGAGACACCTTTGGAAACTAGTGGGACGTGTCGCAAATATTTTGTTATCGGGTTTAGTGTTTCAGTTTGCTGAACATAGTCATTGCTTGTACATTTTGACTGTAATGCTTACCTCCAGGGTATGCTCCTGAGATGCTTCATCATACTTTTGTTGACAGACTTCTGGGTGAAAAAGTATTTCTCCATTTGCTCTGCTCCATGAGACAGTGGGTGTTGGTGTGCCCACTACTTTGGCTTTGAAAACGGCTAATTTACCTGATGAAAAGAAGTTATGTGATTCACACACACAGCTGATGTACATACAGATAAATAAACTCACTTTGGATATTAGATTTAATATGGAGATACTGTAATTGGGGGGTCATAGCAAATCAGGGAACTGTGAAGGTGTGCTGTAACAACTGTAGAGTACATAGATGTGAAAAGTCTACAAAGGATCATCGAGTGGATTCTACCTTTCATCTTTCTGGAAACCGTAAATACTCACCCTCTTGAATAGTAAGAGCAATGGGTTTGCGGGTGAAATCTGGAGTTGACACTCCCTCTGGAAGTTCCTCCTTAAACTGTGTTATCATGACACCGGGCACCTTCGACTTCATCCTGATGCCTATTCAAATTCAAGAAATAATTAAACATACGTTATATGTTGTATTAAAAGCTGTTTGAATTAGAATTTACATAGTAAACACAATGTGTCTATATAATCATGGTAAAGCGAACAAAGTATAATCATGAAAACACAAATGTTTAACATTGAGGATTCTACAAGAAAATAATAAGAAAAGAGGAAATAAAGTTTGAAGAAGTTTAGAACTTATATTTAGCTCAAATGTCGATTTAAAAACACATTTAGAACCCAGACAAGTTACCCGGTAGACATTTGTCAGTGTGAACTTCACACATAGGCACATTCAGAAAGCAGTTTCAACCACTGTCTGAAGTGATGTGTGAGCGACGTGCACGGAAATGCAACAGATAACAGACTTGGCTGCAGGACTGGCTGTGCAAACTCTGCAATTTTCATACATTCAAGTTTTCATATATTATAGTATTGTTTGTTATTATGACAGTCAGGTGTACTATAGTTTCTCTCATTCTGGTGTTTCTATTTTTGGAAACGACAACAACAAAAAACCCCACCAAGAACAAAACCTTCAAGTTTACATTTCACCTGCTCTGCATCTCATCTACTCTCTGAAAGGTCTTTATACTTTTTCATCTTTGACATTTACAGTCAAAATATTGAGATCATACCGTAAGAGCCAAGTGTGGGTCACACATATACTCTGATAGAGGTTTTCCCTCTAACATTTAAACGTTTCCTTTTTCCATTAGTAAGTTTGCTTAATGTCAGTTGCAGAACAAAAAATAACACTGTTACAATAAATTCACTATTTTTGCCATAAACATAAATTTTTATGTCATGTTGAAAACAAGTTAAAATATATTGGAACAACTGCCGGTATTCAGCTAATTTCATCGCAATCTACTTAAATAATTAATGGTGTATTTCTGTGGACTAAACTGCAGCTTGGCTTATTCAGTGTGAAATCGTAGTTATTTTACCAATGTTGCAAAAGGTCTGTGGCCTTTCAGGATCATGTTTACCTTTATTTTATCCATTTTACCCGTATCTGCATGTAGAATTTTAACACAGTCCAGTCTAAATGAGTGAAAAGTCAAACTTGGGGAAATTTACTGAAAGGGTTATTTGAAAAATCAAAGTGAATCTGCCCTGTACAGCGGGGAGATCTATTTGATTTGCGATTTGAATCATTTGGTTGCGTGTGTTTCTTAGCCCCAGCCCATATGCATGAAATATCAAGTTTTTACCAAACGGCAATACCAAAGAAGTGATAACATTGCCACAGTCTTGTCATTGTAAACAAGCTGTATGTTTATGGATAAGGTGAGATATTTTACCATATGAAGATTTGTCTGCCCTTCCATCGAACCCAGTGATCAAAGCTGAACGTTGAAGCTGGGCATCACTTTTATAGATCAGTCACAACACATATTTCATGAAGTGCAGTTGGCATAGACATTGTACGTAAAAGCTCATAGGTATCTCATGTTACATGTGTTTGAGAAATCTGTGTAAATTCATAACTAATGGTTAATAATTTCTCAGTTTGGCTGTTATAGTCAGGCAGTTGATTCTTCATGTTCATCACGGATGTGGTAGTGGGTGGTCTTGTCTTGGAGAGAATTCTGTCTCTAATTTTCTTTCGTGTATGGAAGTAGATGAAACATTGGACGTATCTCGATCTGATGCAGGTAAGATGAATGCTCTAGTGAACTGCATCCTCTGTAATAATAATATACCTAAATTTGTGCTTCTCTGGTAGTATCATTCAATACTGACCACTATTATACTTATACAAGCGAGCTGGCAGCTGTTGTATTCGATCACATTGGCTTGTGTGAGTGTATCTAATGAAGTGGCCGGTGAGTGTGCGTGTACTGTATTATATGACTCATAATAGATTTGAAATCATCACCAGACTCTTGATATCTTAGTTTTCAAGAGATCTCGACAGCTGTGAGCCTGTACGTGGGCTCCTATCACTTAAAAGCTGAGCTGGCAGTTTTTTTATTCAGTCGTCATCTGAAATGCCCGTGGCTGAAAATACTTAACTGCCCTTATCATGTTTCTAATACACTTTCAGTGGAGGACTGTGTGTTCTGCTTAAAAGCCGCCTACCAAACAAGGTGGTTATGAAAGGCTGTGTCTATATCTGTGCTTTACCGTCACTTATTTTCAGAAATGTATGATTTCATTAATTGGCTTTTGCGAATTTTGGATTTAGCACATACTTTCCTTACGGTACACAGTATACTATATGGCTGAAGTTATTTTGTGGACACTAACACACACGATGGCCGCTTACTCTATTCCCTAATGCTCCATGTTTCCATCTTTTTAATGTAGTTATAAAGTGCACTTTTCCTAATTCTCGTCTTTTAAGCCATTTTTTGTCATGCTTTGCAAACATACCTGGCCCAAAAAGATGTAGTTAGAATATAGAGTATAGTCATGGAACCTTTTTTAAGACTTGCTGATTCTCCAAGATGATGCTACTGTTGTGTTTTCCCCTCGTCGTTGCAGCTTTAGTTGCCCTCAGCTATTTGGACTTCATAGTTCTTTTCTCATTCAGCTGTTCAATATGCAGCCGGCTTTTTGCTTTCAGTTGCTCAATGATGTTACAGGGATAACTTCCTTTGCACTACTTTGAAGCTAATTAGTTGACTAGTGTCTTTTTAACTTAACAGTGAACCTTGAAATAGGTTTAATGCTCAAGTTTCTGACCTTGCATTATTGTGGCGTGTTTGTGTCGCCCCAAAAGTCCCTCTCAGAGATACAAAAGAGTCTAGGATATCTAAAGCTATCCAGATTTGTGTGAGGCTTAAGGGCCTCCCGGGGTCGTGGGTGTCACAGCAGTGTGTTAACTTCAGACCTCAATGTTCTCTGTTAAGTCGACAGCACATGGTTCTCTTAGACCTACTTTGAACTGCGAGGATCGTAAAAATTGCTATTTTCTGTCTGTGACAGTCCCGCTCGTCACAGTGAACTCAAGGAGACCATGCAGGTCAAACATGAAAAGACCCGAAATCTCCGGGGAATGCAGAACTTTGAAGGAGCATCGCCTTCTTTTGCAATGTGTAAAAAAAAAAAAAAAAAAGTGGCTTTGAATATCGAAGGATCTATATCATAGTTTTTACCCAATTTTGCAAGTTTCACTTTTTGAGACTGAACTGTGTGTACTAAGGACTAAGCAGTATGTAGACACAAGAGAGGAAAAAAAAGGCATTTCCCTTAAATTGGCAAATAAAGTCGGCACATGGAAATCGACCTCAGTGACTCTAGTAACAGTCTGTGGTGAGTGTTCGTTCATTTGGTGGGACTGTCACAATGAAATGCATCTGTTGTGACGCTGAAAGTTGAACCATCCACTCTTGGATGACGACTTTCAGGCGGGATGGACACCACATCATACATGCAAGTCATCCAACATGGAGTCATGCACTTACACAGAGTGAACCGCTGGTGGGTTTTGCTTTTCTGTTTTCGCTCGCATACCTTTGTCGTCTGGGTGACCTCCCTCAGAACCGTCGACTTAACACGCAACGTGACAGCAAGGAGAGGGAACAGGACAATTAAATATTAATCCTGACAAAAGCACCATGGCAGGTTGGAACTTCGACAGGATTATGGAGACACATATTGGACAAAAACACCACAATATACAGTGTCACCCAGGAGTGGGGAGCACAGACAGACACGTACCAAGACACCTCAGACACACAAAACATAGAAAAATGGTTAGTTTAGACAAGAATAATATACAGTTTGTTAGCAATATGGTAATAACTGCAGTATGTTGTGAAAAATGCGAACTAGAAGCTCACTCAGGCATTTTCTCAATGGTGACATCTCAGGATGAATTCTTTGCAGTGCTTGAGAGAAATATTTGCAAAGGATGTTGCAGGAAATTCATTTCAAATAAGCCTTCATTGTTGTTCATCAAACATTACATTTTCTATTTTCTCTTCAATTGCAGGGTGCTAGAAAATGATCTTCAAGGGCGATTTTTGATCTTTACCTTCAGCAGCAATACTCTTCTGACCGCGGATAGCGAAGATTTTTTATTTCTTTTCCTTTTTTAGTATCTTCTTGGAACTGCAACATGTTGTCCTTATGAATGCCTTGATGGTCGGATCCTTTCGAGGAAGGGATGAGTGAATGATATCGATGGTTATTTACCACTTTCACATTTGTTGCTTTAAAAAACCCTTCCATTTGGGGAGAAAAAAAAAGCAAAACCGCTCCTTGCTGACTGAAACCTTGATGTCGCTGATGGGTTTTCTTGAAGTCATGGTGAGGTACAAGTGCAACGTGGGGATTTGTAAAAACTGTGAACATTATTTGACTGCTTTTGTTTGACGAAGTGGTTCTTCATTTTACTGGGCAGAAAATCACCAGCTCTTCGCAGTGTTATTCAAAGCCTCAGGTTTTTCCACATCTTCCAAAAAAAAGATGCATATTTTAGACAAAGTGTCATCGACTTTTGGTTCTCCTCAACATGTCGGGCCTCCCGGGTGTTTTCATGTCTGCAGGGTCCTCTTGAATACTCCGTCACATGAATTTTTATTGTGCTTGCAGATGACTTGTAGATGAATTGTCCCAGTCTTCATGCCCTGATAAGAGGAAATCCGGGCACACACGGCTGCAAAACAAACACTTTGACCGACCCGCCTAGTGAGGGCGTCCATCACTATTCACTTACCCGCCTGCCCAGCGGCAGTTTGATCGGTCACCTTTGACCTTTTCCACATCTTGACCTCTGCTCGAGCTCTGCCACCTCAGAAAGCTCTGTAGAAATGACGAAAAAAACAAACAAACTTAAAAGAGGAACCTTTAAGCAGAGATTGACATACAACTCAAAAGATTACAAGACTGACATACAACTCAAAAGGTTGCGAAACTGACAGTCTGACAGGAGCTGCTCCCGTTTGCTCTTTCTCTTTATGAAAATTTTAGCAGTTACCCAACGGCTGTCAAAGGGTTTATTTTAAAAACAGTTGGAGGAAAGTCAGCAGCTCAGATGCCATTTCCTGAATGTGCCTGCTCACCAGTGCAGTTGCCGCTACCAGTCAGTAAGGGGCAGCCTCATGTGCAATGTTGCCGATGACCTCGACACACGATGAATGTCTATCTCAGGAATCCTTTTTGAGGAATGTGTTAATTAAGCACGGAACCCGCCAAAGCCTTAAATAAACAAGGTGAAGAGTCAGAGAAATGTTGTCCAGTCCCCACTGTTGCACCTCACGTAAATTTACAGTGCAGTTTAGAAATGTATTTAAGGATCTAGATGACGTGTGCCCCCCCCCAGTCCACAAGCGATTACGTAACCTTTCATATTAGCTCTGTTCAAACAAAATCAGACTTTGCCGCCGAGCATGACAGTGCAGCAGCCGGCGGCCTGAGTTTTTATTGAAGATGCCACCAGTGTTTCATATCGAATCGTCAGGTGTAACGTGAGTCGACTGACAGTCACAACTGCCTCATGTGACGGCGTCGTTGTACATCACGGCCCCTCTGTTTTGAAAGGTCACATGCATCACTTCATGCCATGCCATTTTTGTTCTTGTAAAATTTGACCTAATGACTCTCGGGTTTTGTAGGCTTTAACCTTCCCATTGGACGCGGGCTGGGAGTAGGTGTGGCAATTAAATTTATTGTCATTATTTCTTTGCAGTGGAACAAAGATTTTTAGAAAAAGTTCCTGACTTGGAGAGGTGAGTGGTGTTTGCTGTGTGCTTTGAAGGCTCATGTCTTTTCTTTTGTTTTTCTCCTTACGTTGCTTACTGATTGAGTTTGTATATTCGTAATTCTGGATTATTATAACAGGAATCCCATCCTGGCCTGTTTAACAGAATGATGCAGCACTAATCACCGCGGTAACTGAAAATATGTAGTGGATGCCTCACTATTGACCGCATGATTCTTTGAACGGGTTTATCTCCCTGCTTCCCTGTGTGGCACGCACACTCTCATGCTACCTGCCTCACTGGAGGGGTTTCTGCATTTTTGAAGGTGTTCAAAGAGCTTTTGCACTCCACCTGCTCAACTTCTCTCACCCCCTAAAGCCCCCGAAGACTTCAATTTTTCCAGACTACTATATTAATTATTCATGATTGAGTAGGGGAGTTCATGTTAAAAAAGAATACATCCTGGGTTATCATTTATTTAGAGACTAGAAAGAATTAGCTTCTGCGCTCTAATAAAGCAAAGCACTTTTAGAGAGTTTAAACAAAATTGTCTGGAAGCTACTTTGCCTGTTTGAAACTAAGAGACTTTTCTGTGACTCGAGCCACGGTTTTGCAGATCCCTCAACATTTCACCTCACATTTTAAGCCGCATATCCCGAGGTCCATTGGAAAACACATCCCACCGACGAGGAGAGCAAGTGTTTTATTTTTAGGCGTACACATGCTCGAGCATATGTTCAGGATGATTCTGGGCTCCGGCAGCAGCAATCTTGGCTGTGGCCGCATCTTGAAAATGAACTACACAACACATATGGTAAAAGCAAAACACCCCTGCAACAGGAGACATCTTGGCAGCGGTCCGCTTGCATTAAAGGAAACCCACTCCTCCTCCCTCCCACTGAATAGTTTTGCCGTTTTAGCTCATTACATTTATAGTCTAAAGTTTGGCCTGGGCCTCACGCCTGTTTTTAATGAATTCTGACTTGAGGGGGAGGAGACACTGCAGACAAAATGACTGCCAATGCATCCTGGGATCCCTTGCCAGTAGCCCTCCTTTAGATTTCAAAGATTTTTCTGCTGGAGGCTGCATATAGTCGATGTGTCTCTTGTTTAAAAATAAATATATACGAATAAAAGCCACGCTTTGTCACATCATCACACATGACTTGCATATAGGCTTTGCTGGCTGTCACTGCAGGCAGCAAAACAAATCGGCAGGCTTGAGAGGGGCGACGGGCGATCTGGAAATGTTGGATGACTGTTGTGTTGTGAAGACGAAAAACATCCGGCTTTGCACCCTCAGTGATCTGGATTTGTGCTGACACAATGCTCGCCATGTTGCCGCTTGACAGTATTTTGCTGATATTATGTTTATACGTCTTGTTATTATGATTATGTCCTGCGCACGATTCCCACGGGACGATGTAGCTGTGATTGATTCGTTTGTTTTCCTTGTGCGAAGGAATGAAACACATTATTTCCCTCCTTTGGGAACTTTGTTTTGTGGCTAATTATGTGTCCCAGATCGGGCAGAGACTGACTTTAACAGTGTGATTTTGTGTGTGATTCTGTCGCTCTCCCTGCCCGAGCCACTTCAACAAACTTTGACTGAAATTTCATCTCCGCATGCCTGCTTTGGCACGACTTAATTTTGACCTCTTCTCGTTTGAGAAATCGGGGTCCGCAGAGGTGGACCCGAA
>CAESWR010002627.1:375643-389350 GCA_903171835.1 Mullus surmuletus | reverse complement strand
GCTTTGTCTATAACAGGTCAGTAACTGGTTGTTGAGATGTTGAGATGTTAAGCTTTTTCAATCTCCCATGAGGTGTCACGTTTTGTCCACACAGCTAAGCTAATTCAATTAACTCATTTTGATTGGCTTTACTTCCTAGTATCATTTTACCTTCAAACGCCCTCTTTCATTATGCAAAGCTTAATCAATCTGTCTCTGCAACTTGCATATGTCGCAAATTTGCCTTATCCACTGCCCTCCTTTTTTGAAATCGGAGAGGCATATTTGCAATTCAGATACTCACTGCCCTGTTTCACATGAAGAAAACATACCAATTCCAAGTTAAATTGCCTTTCTAAATGCATTCAAATGCTAATGATGATGAACCAGTTATCTATTCTGCAATTTATCGTCTGGCATCTTGATTGTTATCATCGACCAAAATAGCCATAAAGTCGCCAGTGTCCTCCTGTCCTCCCCAGCAGATGATGGATGATTCACTTGTCCAGAACGCCTGACCCATCTCAACCCGACTCCCCTGCAACAGTAAACAGGGGCGCCTTCCAACATTTGAGCTGCATGCATATTCTCACACGGACGGC
The DNA here is from genome assembly GCA_903171835.1 of Mullus surmuletus. Classification (NCBI taxonomy): domain Eukaryota; kingdom Metazoa; phylum Chordata; class Actinopteri; order Syngnathiformes; family Mullidae; genus Mullus; species Mullus surmuletus. Next base: position 388,769 of record CAESWR010002627.1, on the reverse strand, counting down.
CTCCATTCTGGAACTCCAGTTTCTTGAAGATGCTGCGACAGTGTTTCCGCGACGAGTTGAGGAGATAATCCCTCCCCCCAGTAGCGGCGTGTTTGCTTTAAAGGCAAACATCCAGTCAGCATCCATATCACAGTGGAGCTTTTACACTACGCAGCTCAAGTTGACAATGTGGTTGGAGAGACAAATAAAAGAAAGAGCAACAGAGAATTGAGAAGGAAGTCTGGCCGCACGCTGATTATTCTCTCTCGAGGCGTTGTGTCACTTATCAGTGCTTTGTTTATTCAGCTTAAATCACCCTTAAATATCCCCAAAACATGACAAAGGCGGCCCCACTTAAAAGCGCTCCGATAGCATATTCTCCCCCTCATTCTGTTCTCCTTTGAATAGCAGACAAAACAGCCTGTTTGTTCAAGTGTGGCAGCAGCAGTTTATTTGAATACAAAATTAAATCACGTTATCCTCACGACACAAAACATCAAAACACTCGAGCCAAATTGACCAGACAGGTTAACAAGCGCTGATGCCACACAACAATCACAGCTGTAATTAATAGTGCGTTACATCACCAATATGTAATTCTAGATATGGACAAAATGGCGGTTTCTCACCTACATGTCATTTGTTCGCAATGTCTGACAAGAGACATTTATTATGAGCAGTTTTCATGGGAGAAAAAGACACGACACACTGGTGGTGTTCACAGCTGCTGATCGACCACATTACACGCCGTAATCTTCCAACGATTCCAAATGTGATATCGCTAATTGCAGCACATTTGTTTCCGAAAGACAAAAATTGACATGCTTTAATCTTGCCAGGCCTCTGCATACAATAGTTAGTCCATCGCACCAAACCTCTACATCTCTCATGTTCTTATGAGAATTGAAGAAAAATGTAAGTTCATTGATCGACGCTCAATCATAAAAATGGTGGTAAAGTACATCTTAGTATACTTAACTTGTTTTGTCTTGTCGCAGCTGGTGCTACGTTTGCTCAATGTTTACACATAAAATTGAAAACCGGAGAAGTGATTTTTGAAGTTCGACTGTGTATGTGGGTCAGCGTTTCTCTTTGGGTTGAGAGTGTGACTTGTCAGCATAAACTCCTGCATTTAGGAAACACTCTTCCTGACATTGCCTCATCCATCAAGAACAGACATAAACTGGGATTGAAGCCACTGGAGTGTTGAAAAAGGCTTAATTCATCCATGGATGTTAGATGAAAACAAAAGTCACTGGACCCAATGCCGAAAGAGTGGATTATTGCTTTTATCATGAGCAAAGTCACTCACTCGAACCTGCAGAGGTACAATCTATCAGCGCCAGAGATGAGCCGGAGGCATGCTCTGGTGTCCCTCCCCATGTGTGTGGCCAGCAGGGTTTAAAATAGTCCCTGGGAAACTGATCGGCAGTGCTGAGCTGCAGTGAAAGCCACACAGATCAGATTTCCACTTGGTGTCAAAATGAGGACAAGACGGTAAGGCCCATGTCAGGATTATAAAACAAAATCACAGATTACCCGCTGAGAAGGGATCATTTGTAGATGATTGATTTCAGTGTCTTGCATAGAAGATGTCGCCATGCAGCACTCACAGGCTTGGCTTTATTTCCTCTGATGTGTTGCTCCCCATCACTGTATCTCGTGATGGCTGTTGCCACTAGATGGCATTGTTACACTTTATTGCGTCGACCCGCCCTCTGAGGACAACTCTGCCAAGTAAAGGATGAACTCAGTACATTAGAAAAATAGAAAGTTGTGAAGTCATCTGGAGCGCACCAGACGGAATTTATAGACCCTGAATCAGGGTGCGGTTCTTGAGGTTGGTCGCCGAGTGTGTTGATGCAGTCGGTGTGACCGTGAAGTATTGATTGCATTATGAAACTCACTTAGATGATAAGTGGTGTCTCAGAATATGTATATTCATAAACAGAGAGACTTCCATTTCTTAATGGCCATCCATTTCTGAGCGGCGCATGGAAGGCTGGGGGCAAATTGGATTGCATCATTAAGGGGATTTTTCTTCGTCTCCCAGCCTTCATCAATGGGGAACCCATACGGTTGCTTTGTTTTTTTAGTATTAAATCAGCCAACGCTCATGGAATGGCCGCACTGACTGATGACCAAAACAAACTTGCTTTGAAATAAAACTACCGCTATTCTCCAAAGTGGTAATACATAAACTTTACTGTACTGGAAAACACCTGTGATAGCTGAAAAATAAAACGTGTTATGTTTTTGAGTTTGCGTTTTGTGTGTTTGTGTTTTGGGAACATCCATCCATTCAACAATGTCCACTGGAAGAAAGGATTTCTCTTCGTAGAATCGCAGCCTTTGAAACATGGCGTCTCCCAGCAGGTGGGGTCATTTCAGGTGAGATTGAGTTTCCAGGAAACGTGTTTTTAAAAGTGTTGACACTCATTCAGGTTAAAGTGAGACCAATGGGGTGATTCATGTCCACATCATCATTTTGTTCACAGCACCGTTTTAAGATCGGCATATTCTCCTTTTTTCACAGAGAAAACTATTATAATCACCATCCTGCTAAATTGCCTCCTCTTAGCAGTGATTCTTGACAGCAAATACTCAGGATTGTCCTATTTTGTACGGCTGTGAGCTGGTTTTACAATCACGCTTTACCATCTTTACATATGTTGGTTAAGATTTTAATTAACCACCACATTTTCAAATTGTGCTTAAAGCAGTACATTACAAGGCAGCAACATTGTCTTTTTAGTGTTTTGATCCGACCAGCAGCATATTCCCAATTTACTTGACCACAATGCAGGTCAGTGAAATGCTCACAAGTTGACAGTGTTGTGCCATAGCCCCCCACCCCAACAAACACAGCCCAGGCATCACAGCACCACGAGGGAAGGCATCAAGTGCCAGTTAATGATTATCCTCACCAAGAAAACCACAGCACTGGTCACTGGTTCAGATGCTTAAAACAACCATGGTTTTCTTAAAAGGAAGCTTCCTTCAAAGAGGGAAGTGTGATGTTTTTATGGCATCGTGTGTCAGGGTTGACAGATAGACACCATGGTGTTGCCTTCACCAAATGTTCATTTATGTCACTTATGAGCTGTCACACCAAAATACTGCGTGAGTCAGTGAAAGATCATAATGACGTCAGTGTGAAAATCAAGCACACCAGCTCCGATAATCTAGAATTCTATACTACATTCTATAATATTCTATAGTTATTATAGTAGCCCAGTGTTGATGAGAGCGGGGTTGAGTTATTGTATGGTTGTTTTAGAGTAAGTACTTTGTGGTGCTGAGAGGATAACTCAATATTTTGACACCACCAATTCATATTAACAGATAAAAATACTGTGATGCTACAAAGAATAAAGTGCAGTCACCAGATGCTGAAATGTTTTTCTTATGTTGTGACTCTCAGGGTGTAAAAGTATATATCTTGGCTACATGAGCACAGTTTTGGTGGCGATGTGGCCTGATGATGGACCTCAGATGATGTTCAGCAAAAGATCTTCTTTATGTTCTTGTAATACACTCCAAATACGTTTTTTAAATCTAGATATACAGGCACTCCCTTATTTTATGTCTTGTATGCGATGCTGTGAGGAGAGCTCATACGTATGGGGCCGCACAACGGCTTCATATTCTCGTGATGGATGTCTGGCTGATAAAATAAAGCGCACCTTATATGTGGGGACTGAAAATAATCCCAACATCATCTCCTATGTTTCCCATCCTCCCGCCTTGTCCTGTCAGGTGCCCAACTACCCTGACAGACTGTCTCAAACCACTTCCGCATTGTGCTATTGCTTTTGGTATATATCACAGCCATCCCTAAGTACCAACAAATAAGCCCTGGCAAAGCAGTGATTCATCATGTGATGCTCGGCCATTATAAATCTCTCTGTCTTGGTCACCATAACTCTCCCTTATAGTAGCCATTTGAGAACTGCAGTGTTACCAGGGACAGGGGCGATAACTCTGGTGTAGTAATGGACCTCTGCGCAGCTGCGATGATGGACGAGCCCCCCCTTGTAGGAATATATTCTTAATATAACAAAATTCCTTAATAAGAATCCCCACTGTTGGAGGTCTCACATGAGAGCAGGGAGAAAAAAAACAGACACCCAGGAGACCCTAAATCCCCACACGCTTCCTGTAAATGCCTGGGCTGTCATTGGTTGTCACTGTGTAGGATAATTTGTTGCCCAACGAATGTGTGGAAAAGTGTGTCGAGGTGTTTTATTCAGCAGTGGCGATATCGGGGGCTTGAGGTCAACTTTGAGAAACTTCGACGAAAGAAGGGAAGGTCGCTGTGGCTCCACAGCAATGCACTTTGCTGGCAGATATCTCAATTCAGATTTATTTAGATGGTGCAACCCAGCAATCAGAGTTTTTTATTGCGTTTTCTGTCTGCTGCTCCCTCTCACAGACCAAAAGCATGAATATTGATTTGATCATTTGATTGTTGGAGTTGATTAAGTCGGACTGCCTGGATTGCCACCAGGTGTTGTGCCCTCCCCTGGGGATGTCCAATACTCTTTTAATTGGTTACTTGTCGACCCTTCCTGAAATTTGACGATGAGCGCCACACTTTTTGCATAATCCCTCAAATAACTGAATAAAATCGAACCCGAGAGCACACCATCTTTGATGGAGATAAGGAGTTATTGAAGGTATTTTCCTTTCAATGTTCAGTTTAATCCCACTCATTCAGATTTTCAGCATTTCTTTTTTTTTGTAGAACTTTTGTTGTACTTTCGGCCATTCCCTGCATTGAATATTTTCTTTATTATGCCACATCTGAACAAGATATTGTCACCTTCCAAAGGATGAATGTAAAAAGCTAAATATCAGAAGCCACAAACTCATGGTCAAACCCGTAATCTGCTATGTTTAGGCATTCATCAAAAAAGAGAAACTTTCTTCTTGTGGTTTCCATTCCATTTTGCACCCATTCCACCCAACTAGCCAACAAGCCTTCCCTCAGCGATGATGGAAAGATTTATGAGAGTGTCTTCAGGTCCCAGTCTCGATTCTGCTTACACCGAACACCATGGTTGTAGCTCATGAGGTAACTCACGGGCCCTTATATTGACCCAGTGGGATCGTTGGTATGAGGGCGGTGGGGAAAAGGGCAATTGGAATCTGAATGAGAAATCAAACGGTCTTTTGTTAATTGACCTCTGGACCTCATCAAGCGGCGCCGGTGTGCTTTGGTCGTTGCGGTCGTGCCCATGCAACACCTCCTCATTGTCTTCTTCCTCTAGAACAAGACAATGAATGGGACATTTCCAAGATATGTTTACATCTTGAGTGGTTTATCAAGATAACAGACAAGTGGTTCGTGAAAGTAGACAAGAGGAACAAAGTCATGAGCAAGATGGGTTTCCATATGTGGAGTTGTTCTTTTGTCTGGGCTCTCTGACCTTTGAAGCCGTCATTAATGGAGAAATAAGCAAGAACGTTTGTGTACAATCTATCAACTTTGAATTATAACAGCCATTCATCCTCTAGTGCCGTTCATCCAATGTTGCTCACCGCATGCGAAATAAAAAAGGAAAGAACAAAAAGCGAAATGAGAAAGACAATAAAAAGGGATTAAAAGGGAGGTGAGTTTAATGAGACCCAAACCCATGAATGGACATTTTTGAGACCATCTATTTGAGAATGCATTAAGTGTGAGATGGTGAGGGTGGCGTGCAGTCCTGAGGTCACAGCCTAAGAAGCTCAGCCGTCAGGAAGTCATCTCTCCCGGCTCTCCACTTGTCACACTGTGCGAGCAGAAGAGCTTCACTTATTCTAAGCTCCTCAAGCTAAAAGGAGAAAAGCGAGAAAGTGTGGCATTAACAACGGAACGCTTTTAAATGAGGGATTCCAGAGGCTGATTTCCTTCGTGCTCACTGTGATGGTGGTGCTGCTGCAGTGACCAAGAAGGTGGCCACATTTTCATCAGAGTTTGTCAAATAGTCACTTCACCCTCATTCTTAATGACTGTTTGAGATCTACAACCTGACTCATTCATGGCTGAAACAGGGTTTACAGATGGTACATGAGAGCGGTGTCCAGATCGGCCTGCATTTAAAATCTGCGATATAAGCATTCCGATACAAGCAGTCCATTCCAGACTCCGCTCCAACACTTCTATGTAGAATATTCTTATGTTTAAGGTTGAAATGTATACGTAAATTTCTGTCCTTTCCATGTCCTCTTAAGGATGTTTGGAAATAATTACTATTCTGTGAGCAGCTGGGTTTGAGATCATGCTCTACAGGTTGAGTCTCCCAACACCCGGGCGCGGTGAAGGTAGCAGCCTGGAGGGTGAAGCCGCAGCCTTTTGCTCCAGCCGCCCATCTCACAGCTCACCGTGTCTGTGTCTCTTGCTCCATTAGTCATTCTGAGATTTCCAACATGATCCTCCGTCCACAGATGCAGAAAAAAAGCCTCATTTGTTGACACCGTGTGCCGAGCAATACTGTTAAAAGTAATGCAGGAAAAGCAGCATAGCACCCATTTACTCAATCTATCATTTTTTCTAAGGTTGCGATCAATGGCAAAAACATAAAACACTTTCTCACAATACAGCCTCAAAATCTACCTCCACAATGAAGCTCATATAGAAAGATACTGTTTTTTTCCCTTCAGGCATATATTTGAGGTATAACGCAATTCCAAAGATCAATGGCTGCAATACTGTGCACAATAATTTTAATGGTTATCACCTGACCATACCATTAATTTGTGCAGAAATATTACCTGAAACATTATTTCAAACACTAGTATATTTTACTGCAATATAATTTAGGGTTTAGTGGATCCAAATAAAAATATATAGTAGAGATTCACAGGTGGCCCTTCAATGGCTTGTGCTTGTGAGCAGCTGCTCCCTGAAATTCATGGCAGTTTTGAAAATACAACCCGATGTGCTTTATACGCTGGTTTCTTTACATCCGCACGCAGGGCTGCTTATTCTGAAAAGGGTCACAGGGTGCTGAGGCCGAGCACGGCCGTCGCTGGGTTGTGGAGTGCACTCTTTTAGATGTGTGTTTTTTTCCGGTTGTAATGGCAGCAAAATAATGCATTCAGTGTCAAATCCTTCCACTGCAGCTGACATATTTCTGTGTATTATTACCTTTTGGTAAGTGTGCATCATTGTGCATTGTACATGTTCCATGTTTCCTTTTACACGCATAGACATGCATTTTCAGTTCAAGCAAATATCGGGTATTTTTTATTTTATTTTTTACAATTTACCGTGTGAAGTACGCTTTTCCTTTTTGCAAACATTAAACATGGGCACATTTCAAAAGATAGTGTAATGGATAAATAAATGAAAGGAAAGATACATCAGACTTATAGGTACAACAGGTAACAGGTAACATCAGATTCGTTCTTAATTTGTTCCTTCTTTGTACCAATATATTACATGGAAGGAGGATAACTATGTTGAGTTCAACCATGTTGACCTCAGTTCCATTTATTTATTTGAATAGTAATAGAATAGAGTTAAATTCAGTGTATGAGTTACAGTACTGGACAAAATTGGGGATCCTTCCAACCAAGCGACCTCCGTGTCCTGTGCTGAGAAGGAGCCCCAAGTGCATTCATCAGCAGCAAATCGACATTCATTTCTCCGGAAAGGGACAGCATTACTCATCTCCTCTCCCACCTATGTCTGTAGATTATGAATCATGAGGCCATCTGATGAGGTTTATTCATTTCGCTCTGTATCCAAAATCATGGTGCACCTTCGTCAGTGTCTTCGGTCATTAGAGCAGAATGAAAGCAATTTGTCAGCTTCAAGGACTCATGATTGTAGTAAAATAAAGGCAGCAGGAAGCCTCTCCAAAAAGCTGACAGGGAGAGCGGTAAATTACCAAACACCTGCACACTGTTAAAGTGATACACTCCACCCTCAAGCCCCACTGTCTTTTGAGTAGGAAACCGTTAAAACTCAGTAGACATGAACGATGGCTGTAAAGTGATTACCCTTTCATGGAGAACAAACGCTGCGGTCAGCTGAAAAGTTCCTACGGCATCCAGAGACGCCATCAAATGAACATACAACACTGTCCACTGTAAAAACATTACGCCAACTCAGTTCATTAGACCTGGATTGTTCGCGTGACTGCAAACAGAGCAGAAACCATGATGGCATTTCCACTCAGTGTCGTGTTACAGGCGCAGGGAGCGTGCCTGATATTGGCTCAAGGCATTTCAAGGTCTAGCAGCTGTAACTTCAAATATACCCCTGTTATTTAGGGATCTCCATTGAAAGGAAAGGGGTGTAGGATGAAGGTGCAAGTCAGGGGCGGATATATCACACTTTGCTGCTTCCACAACGGAAGGTTGTATGGACTTAGGGTCAAGTCCAGCCCCAGTCTGGTCCCAGCACTCCTAAAAACATGCTTTCATATTTCTTGCATGTTCCTGTCAGGAGTTCTTGTAGGAATATGAAGATGAAGTTTACTATAAGTGTTATGACCAGGGGGTTCGGACAACACGGGATAAAAATCCATCCCTGCAGTGGAAAGAAGAAAAGACTTTAGACCAAAGCCAGCTTATTGGGCCTCCCTCAAAACACAGGAAAGTGTGTTGCTTTTGTGCATTTCGAATGTTTCCTTCATTGGGTTACTCCAAGCATCCATGTATTTTGGTTAGTTTTGACCAAAGGCCCTGAAGACCCCAAAGTCCTTCTTCACAACGGAGTGTTGTAGAGAGGTGGGATCAAAACCAGTGTGTTTGGCACCTTTGACAACCTGCGGCAAGATGCTGTTTCCACATCTTCAGCATTTTCAATTCAGGAGCTTCAGTCAGACAAAAACAAACCCTAATTCCCAAACTGGAGTTGAGGGTCCTTTATTGAGGAATTCGAGTTTGGGTTGGGACAACAGAACCAAGTCTGCCCTATCGGTTTCTAGTATCAAGTTGTCCCAAGTTGTTATGACCTTTTGTTCTGGAAAAACGCCCCAATGGAATGTGTGTACTTCTGCAACGGAAACTTGTAAAGGCTCGGACCAAAAACCAGAGTGTTAACGACTGCATACATTCAACGGTCTCGTATCTTCACTCTGTCCCTGCCTGGAGTCAGGGCAACTGTGTATATAAGGGTAAGGATAATAAAAGGCATAAACAAACACAGCCAGGGCTAAACACTTAGGACTGTCCGAGTGCCTGGGGCGAGGAAACGCACCTCACTGAGTTAAACAGTTATTTTTTTCCTTCCCAGAACTGATGATGGAATTACAGAGGCCGCACAATCTCAGAGTTACACAGAAAACACGGATAGCAGCCATAAAACTAATAGCTAACCTGAAGCTTTCCTGTTATTTAATAATAATAACAAAAAACAATTCCAATATAAATGAAGGCGACTTGAGTAAGTAGATTTCTGCCCCATTTGCTTGCATGAGTGAGCAAGTGATTAAATAACAAAACAAAAAAAAAGCCCCTCACCGTGGAACCTTGAAGGCATCAGTCTTGAAGGCCTTGAAAAAATGAAAACTTCAAAAACTAGCCTATAAATTTTCCATGAGGAAGGAAATGCTTCACCATATTCACACAACCTCGAGAATCCCGACAGAAGCTTTCGGAGCGTGTGTGCGGACCTCCAACCACATTGGAAGAAGATACAGGGTCTTTCAATGCCTGCATTCAATATACTGCTGACATTCACACCACACTGTCAGAGATAAGATTTTGTTATTTGACGCACGTCTGGAAAAAGGGCAGATCTCCACGCAGACTGTGAGGCTTAGCTGGTTATAAATGTCTTGATGCTATACGAATATTAGGAACCTATCAGGAGCAAAGAGGTGTGTGATAGATGCAGCTTTCTTTATGCTTTGATTATGCAGATTATCGACGACCGGGGCTTAAAATGGCCTGCACCATCTGTTGTGTGTTTGTGTGTGTGAGAAAAGATGGATTCAACGCGCTGCACAGAACACAGCAACACTTTTAGTTTGAATGTCTGTTCAAACTGGAGCCCTTTTCATCCTGCTTGTTGTTGAAAAGCCGGCTGGGTCGAGGAGTTTACGCCGAATGTTCCTCCTCCTGCGCTTCAAAGCGTCTTCTTTTGGCAAACTTCAACTCAAATTCATCCCTAAAAGCAGCTGGCCGGTGTAAATGTGCAACTGTAAACTCAACGTAAAAGGAGTCATCTGTTTTCACCGGTCTGATTGTCAGAGAACTGAGACAATATTTGCTGGTTTAAGCCTCCCGACTGCTGTCCAACCGAGGAGCCACGAATACGTACAGATTTATAGCATCCGTCAAGCTTAATTTTATTTCTATTTCCTCACAAACGTACGCATATTTATTCACATTTCAGCTACTTGGTGAGACATTTCCTCTGTAGAAAAGCTTTTGTAGTAATGTAAATTGGTGTGTACTTTCAAAGCACTTTGAATTTTTGTTCATTTAGGCCCAAATATTCAGACACAAACACCATTGATTCAGTAATTTGCTCACAGACAGACGGGTTTCCCATTTGATGTGGAGTTATTTGTAATCTATAACCTAATTGCGAGGCGACTCAGACTAAGGGCTGTTTTCCTCTGCTGGATCCCCCCCCCCCAGCAGCTATAAACACCCATGTTGTTGGCGCGAACCGACACCGTTTATCACCCGTCCTTCAATTACTGTATCAGTCAGCTGGTTGGATGTGTCCGATCCGCGCAAATACAGCCGCGACTATGAGGAGAAAAAAGGAAAAGGTAGGATGTGGGGGTGGGGGTTGGGGGGGCAGGGGGGGGAGGGGTGGCAGGAAAATGGAAAGCACAAACATTTATTTTGGTTGTCTGCAGATGCCTGCCTGCCTGCCTTCTCGACACGTATTCCCAATGCTGCCTCCTAAGCAGGTCTATAGGAGGTAATTTATATTGGCAGCACAATTTTCAGACTGAAACCAGACAAATCGAGTGCCGGGGAAACACGTGTCGGGTGTCACACCACATAAGACGGAACGGCAGGGACTTTATCCGTGCGCTCGGAGGTGGAGCTATGCAGAGCAGCCTCCCCCAGCTCGTCGCCTTTGGGTGGTCCCAACTACTCTGTGAGATTCAATTGGCTCAGGGAGTGAATGTTTTGTATCACTCCAGAGTCTTTTTTGGACTCCTGCACGGCGCTTTGGCTTAGAACCTTTTTGGAACGCAGGAGATCTTTGCCCCAAACTGCAGTTTGTAGGATTAGGTGTGTTGAGAAAAAGACGTTTCATTTTTCTTCCAACAAATTGGCCAAGATGTTTGCTATCACTCAAGCTCTTGCTTTAAACCAACTATTGAGTTAAAAGGCAATTATCTCCATTTAGCATAAAGCCTAGAACACAGCAAGCCCATATCTCTCCAAATGTCAAAAAATCTTGTTTAATCCTTGCGAGGGGGGGGGAGGCTCTTTTTTTCTCTTTTAATGGGAGTTGAGTGTCACGGCAGGCTGAGAGAAGCACAGAGGATCTGCTCTGCACATTCCCAAACACAATCACCACATAACTGTCAAAACAGCTGTCAAACAACTAATTACTTACTATTCTGAATATCGGAAACAACCTGGAAAGATTCTGCTTTAAATGAGCCTTCCACTCACTCGGCGCGCCCAGCGCAAACCTTTACAAACATCTTTAGGTCTATATTTACAAATATTTTAGCTACAGTTAAGAACGTACGATGAACGTACAATGCTGGAAATAATATTTTGGACATGCAGCCATCTTCCAGCTTGCCTTCCAAGGTCCTGACAGGATGGTTGGAAGAGGAACTACGAAGTCTTCTCTCATTGGTCAGAGCATTTATCAATCAATGACTTTGTTTCCAGTCAGGCAATATTGAGGTTAAGCTCCATATTCCAGTTAGTGAAACATTGGGAATAAGGCGTTTCCATGGTGAGCAAACAGGGTTGTTCCTGTCTCCATGGTGATTGTATTCAATGGTGATATGGTGATCAAAGCAGCCACGCACGGAGAAGGTCTGCTACAAACCCTGCTTGGCGTAACTTTGCGCTCCCCTTTATGTGGATCTTCTATCCCGCTACTTTCTAGCGTCTCCAAATACCAGGATGTTTGTGTCTTTCATCACACTGATGAAGTGATTGGTTTCCTCCTCACTCCAAAAGTGTGGCGTTGTGTCGCTCTCACCTTTGGCCATGTTTACAAGGAGTTCCTGGACTCCAAAGACCAAGATTCCTTGCTGATAGAACATGAGCACAACACTAATTCATCTTCCTTTTGAGGTGGAGATCCTGATAGGAGGAGACATCATCACATATTCACCTTAGAGAAGGAGGAACCCAGGGGGAATATTCGGGTTTTTTAAAAACAGAATATGAGCATATTCTGGTTATTCAGTCGGGTTATTGGTGTTTAAATGGCCGCACGCAACCGGGTCATTGCTAATATTCTGGTTAGAAAAGGCTTATTGACTGCATGTGAGCGTAGCCACATTGTCCCATCCCCCCAAACAAAATTAAACTTAAGCTTTACATCATGGTTACGACTGAAATGGAGTAAAATCTCCTATTCTTCACAGGAAGTTTTCATTCCCTTCCTCCCTATTTATGAGATTGTTACTGACATTTCACGCTTTATGTCGTGTTATTTAGAAGCATAACCAGCCCTTCACTTCCTGCAATTCAGCCCTTCGTTATCTGTGACCTCATCTCACCAGTGGCGCCGTTTTTTTCACCCGGCGATACAAACACCTCACTTATTGTCCAAACAAAGACAAATATCAAGCATATTATCGCCTCTCCTCGCCGCCGCCAGTCTGCTCGTTGTTTAGGAATCCCCGAGCAAATCAACATAATCTCCCCGACAATATGCAGATGGCGGCTGATAATTAGAGAGCTGAAATATGTCACTTATGAGCTCTTTGCCGCCACACACAAACACACACACACACACACGCGCGCTGTATTCCTCACACTTAATTGACAGATCAGCATGACCAGGGCGGTTAAGGTTTTGAAGAAAGGGGGAGTGCGGTTACCGTGCGAGCGCCCATTACTCGCCGCCTCAGCTGACAACGACTTCATCTGCTGTCTTTATTGGGGCGAAGCGGTACATGTGGTTACGTAAGCCGCCACCCTTTTTTACCCAGCGTTCTCGGCGGTGTCCCATACGAGGGGAAATCAAAACACTACCGCTGTATTT
>CAESWR010002627.1:362713-373676 GCA_903171835.1 Mullus surmuletus | reverse complement strand
GTTTTGTGTTTTTAATTATACCTCCAACCACTAGTTGGCAGCAGTCTCAGCCATTTCCCCTCCTTCCACTCCTCTCCTCTCACTAGACAAAAAGATCTTGCAATGCCTCAGGTTTTGGGGGAAAAATTGCCTTGTTTATAGGATCCTAATATATCACAATATATCGCATCACCACCCCTGTATCGGGACATGGATCGTATCGGCAGATTCTTGCCAGTACACATACTTACAACTTTTCTTACTCTGGTTTATGGAGAAATGCTCCTTCTTTTGTGAAGGCTCCTCGGGCCGGATTGAATCGTCCATCGGGCCTCATGTGGCCCCCAGCCTTAGTTTGCCCACCTCTGTCATAAAGATACAGTGCGCCGCTCATTCTCTCTGCTTTGCATGCTGGGGGTCCTGATACCGCAAAGATCCTTTGAATTTCGGCCCGAAACTCTGAAACAAGGACGTGTCCTTGCAAATTTGTATGTCTTGTTTGGACACCCAGGTTGTCTTTGATGGCTTTTGTTGTATTTTCTCCTGGCTGAAAGGACCGACAGCGGCATCCACAGCAAGTGGAAGACCCCCTCCCCCTCCCATTTGGGTCTTGTAAGCCCACCCAGATCCTCCAGTAGCGATGCATTGTCACGGCCCGGGGTGAACCTCTGCATATGCATCAGCCAGACTGTCAATTAGCCGGAGTGCCATCTCTGGTGCCTCGACCGGCGGCGGTGTGAGCGCCGCAGCGTGCGACCTTGGCAAACCCGTGTTTTTATTCAACCTGACTCCCCCCACCTAACCAGCCCTAAACCCAACCTGACCTTGACTGGAGTCGGTTGCAGTCACATGACCCGCTCAGGTCAGCGGGGAGGAAAAAAAACAAAGTTATGGGGAGATGGTTTAGGCCAGATGTGATCAATAAACGGGACCTTTGGCGTGCGCATTCAGCGCCACGGGCTCGACCTTGGTGGTGTTTGCATGGAGAATCCCTCCTTCTCTGCTGCTGCCAGGATGAGAAGGATAAGTCCTAGAGTAAAGGCGGTTTTATGTGTTTTGGATTTGGTTGAGCCGCTAATACTGTTATTGGAGAAGTGACAGAGCTGAGTTTGAATAGCTTTTTGATAAGAATCATCACATCTTTTCCCCTGTAACCACCTGAGCCGCTTTCAAAGGACGGCTAGAGGTGATTAAAACCGCTTTTTGTGACACACGTCTGGACTCTCACAAATCACAATATTTGATTGGTTTAAAAATATAGTAGCTGCCCTGTAAGTAACTGAAGCAATTTGCAAAGGTTTTATCTTATTACTGATTGTTTTTACTCTTTTCTTGCTCTCTTACTGTGCTCCACATCACACACATCCTAGGTTTAGAAGTCGGTACACTCTAATGCGGTATACTCATCGTGTGGTGCTTTTATCTTGACAACGTACTCTTGTCCCAAATCACACACTGCCATTTTGAGGACGATGGCAGTTTTTGCACTTTGCACCTCAAAATGTGATTTTAGATGTTAAAATGGATGTTTTTTTGCATCTCTACCAGGCACAGTTCCTCTGCTGTTGACAACTGAAAAGAGAGAGCTTTTCCTGCTGCTCTGATTTGATTTGGCTTCTTCATCTGAATAAGAGTCTCTTTCTTGTACCAGATAATAAACAGGAGCCTCCAATTGTCGAAACTTGGGTTTTCAGGCTCCTCAAAGTGGGCAGCCGGCCTCCGCTGCTTTGATGTACAAACTTGGGAAGCGTGTATGTGGTTGTTGGGCTCTTTGTATGATAATGAAAATGCAATGAATCACTTTCTGGGCATTATCTACTCAGGAAAACATACAAAACCTGAATTATTGCCACATTTGGCCCAATGAATCCTGTGCCAAGCCATTTCAAGTGGAGCTTTATTTATGGCTCCCGCAGACTCCTGGTCCGGGAAATATGTGAATTTGACATTAATCTCAATAGGTTTAAGAGCCCGTATCAATCCCGTAAAATGATGGTTTCTTTGGTGGAAAAGTGAGCCTCGCTGAGATAAACATTCCCTGGAAGCTCGTAATCTTTACAGCTTGTTGCCGACCGGCCTCGACGGAGAGACCCACACTTTGGTCATTAATTCTTTCAGATGGGAAGAACAAAGTCTTCCCGCCGCAATCAAAGGTGGTGAGGAGTACTACGGTGAGGAGTACTACGGTGAGGGGTACTACGGTGGGAAAGGAAAGTGTGTGTGTGTGTGTGTGTGCGTGTGTGTGTGCGGAGGCAGAACTCCCATCCTCTCCGTGACCAGACACCCTTTTTCTCATATAAAAGTGGAACGCTGTGCATCACATTTACCTACAGTGTCATCCAGTGTCAGTGTGGTGGGGGGGGTTTGGGGGTTTCAGGGGGGGGGGGGGGGGGGGGNGGGGGGCTGAGGGTTGTTGAATAGCCAGCTATAAATCATGATTTTTAACAGCTTCAGGGATTGAGCTCACCTCTATCTAGACTTGACCTACTTCCCGGGAAAGTCCACACAAACTTAAGTTGTTACCGAGTCCCTGGTGTGCCGAGACAAATGTGGATCCTCGCTGAATCCTCATCGTCCACTTTGTCCTTTCATTTGTTACACGCCGGCAATCACGGCGCCGCCGCCGCCCCCCCCGACCCGCTGCGTGTGACTTCCTCCGCTTCCCCGCCGCTGGGACGCGCCCCGGCAGAGAGGCGCAATTTTAGTCACAGAGCCTCCGTGTTAAGATGTGGTGATTCAAAGTGGTGTTATTAATGTTTAAGACACTTAAGAGTTTATACGACTAGTACTATTACTAATAATAACGATAATAACATAAGAGCACTAATTTAATTGGTAAGGTTAATTTGTTTCAGTCATATCATAAATCAAATTATTCAGCCCATTAACCAAAAGTCCAACAGTAGCATAAACACTCAACTGCTGTTCAACAATAAACGATAACAATTAAATAATAATTATTAGTACAATTCTGATGATTTGTCCAATTGTTTGAGCTTCGATCAAGATCAATAAAGATGGACAGACTCTTCATCAATAATGATTCACTCAAATTTTATTGATGGCACCAATTCATAACAAATCCAACCCCAAAAATCTCGCTTTAACAGAGGAAACCTTCAAGCTAGAACCATGTGAAGGAGGATTTTAGAGAGAATTTGCTCTGTAATTTTTTTTTTTCATACCTTTTGTGCCTGTTTAACTGACACATTTTGCAGCCACTCGGACCCCCGACGTGCCGCCAGCTTTGTCCAAATTTGGTTATCGGGCTTTTCCTGTGTTTAGATGATGAACATCTCCATCATCAGCAAGTGGTTTTAACGCATCCGGCTCAACATTGCTGCATTAAAACAAGAAGTTAAGCCCGTTAAGTTGCTTAACTTGGGTGGTTGACCAACTTCAGGTGGTTCCTCTGAGGCGTCGGTGGAGCTTTGAACCGAGACGATGTCGTCATGGCGACGCCCGATGGAGGCACAAAGTACACCCATATTAATGAACAATCACCCGGCAGCTGGTTTTATTTAAAGAGGAAATCAGTGTTCTTTCTTTCTTTCTCTCTTTGGCGTCCAGTGGCTCAGACTGACTGGCAGCGCGGCGGATCAATAGTTACGCCTCACCTGGATTGCAGAGTTTCAGTCTTTTGAAATCACTCCCCTCTTGCCGCCAGCAGCTACTTTCACTCGCTCAGCAGAGAAAGGAGGCGCTGGATGAGGTTCCTTCTTCTCCGCCTCCGACGAGACGGGAGTTTGTGTTGGTGTGTTTAAAACACGACTCGATGCAGAAAGAGGTGTTTGTTGTGACTCAGACTGAGATCCTCACCTCGTCTTTCCTCCTTTTCTACAGGAAGTGATGCTGAAAAGTGTGTGGAGAGAGTGAGTGTGCGTGAGAACGCTGATGCGCAGTGATGTCGACCCCAGCGGATGTTCACGGGACCGCCGGCCCCCCGGGTGAGTCGTCACACACTTGGTCTGGCTACAATTACATCACATTGTCAACCAATTTGCCCCCAACGAGCCTCTTACACCACGAGACCACCTGCAGAAAATACACACGCTGACTATGATTACATGCAGTCAATGAGCCTTTTCTAACCGGAATATTAGCAATATCCCGTATTATCCATTTGATTGGTTTAGAAAACCCCAATATTCCCCCTGGGTTCCTCCTTTTCTGAGGTGAATATTTGATCATGTCTTGGAAAGTTACGCCAAGCAGGGTTTGTAGCAGACCTTCTCCATGCGTGGCTGCTTTAATCGGGATATCACCATTGATTACAATCACCATGGAGACAGTGATAACCCTGTTTGATCACCATGGAAACGCCTTATTCCCAATGTTTCACTAACCGGAATATGGAGCTTAACACCAGTATTGGCTGACTGGAAACGTAGTCATTGACTTTGTAGGCTACGAGGTGCTTTGAAAAGGAACCATTAACCCTCCGAAGCCTAACAGCCAGTTGATCAGAACCCGGGAGGGGGGGGATCATGACAAATTATCGATTTTGATAATAAAATAAGAATGTGAAGTGGAATAAACCTCTTAATAACACTAATCCTACAGTGTGTCTTAAAAATACAGATTGATATTAAATATTAATATGCAAGTTCAGTTTCTGCAGCTGGAGCTCAGAATGAAGTTTTTCCCACTCGTTTCTCCGCGTTGGTGGTATTTTGGAGGGAAAAGCTGGAAGTTGGTGTGAAAAAGAATTAATTTCATGGTTAATCTGCTCCTGGGCTGCCACAGATTTTCACCCAATTCCTGCAAACCAAACTCCTGCATCACCAGCGTCGCTCGGCTCCGTCCCTCAGCAGGTTAGAAAAAAAAAAAAAAAACCTTCCGGGAGCAAAATCTCATCTCGAAAATGAAAAAAAACCCCAGCTTGTTTGGTGATAAAGAAGATATTTTGAAGGGATTTTTTCTTCCCGCACTCCAGCAGCGGAAAATTCATTTCCGTTTCCTTCCAGCGACAAACGCCAGGAATCGCGGCGCCACCGCCGCCTTCGTGGCACAATCGCCCCAATGGGGAATCCGACCAGAAAACAGGAATTGATTAAGAACAACGCTGCGTTTGGGGTCTGCGGGGCTTAAAGTGAGACGGGAAGCAATATTGGCGGCGGATGTGAGGGAGACTCTGGCTGTGCGGCGCCGAGCCGAGCCGAGCTGAGCTGTACTCGCCTACTGTCACACTCTCTCCCAGTCCTTGTTAGGATGGCCTAGTTTCAGTGTAAAGGCTTCACCCACCTCCTCACTCTGGTGTTTTCTGCCCCCCCCCTCTCCCACCGCTCTCCCGGAGGAAAACGCGAGTGTCGCTCCTTAACTTGTGGATCTAAGCGGGGCGTCGTCCTCCCCGGGGCTCAATTAGCCGCCGAGTCCCAGCGACGGCCGGCTGTGTTTTACCGGCAGATAAGCGCGCCGCTGGTTTTAATACCCCGGGCTGGGAGATAAGAGTGGCGATGACATCACCGCCCGCTGTGAATGATGGGTATAGGTATTGTACCACACGTGTGGACTGAAACCACCTCAAAGCGCCGCGTTTTAATTGTGAGCTCGGGATAGCGTGGCCTTTGCGGCGGCGTAATCACGTCACCTGGAATACAGAGAAGAACAGGACGGTCTCTAATGCGGGAAAACGCGCTGCCGGAGGAAAATGAAATCGACCGAGGCCTCATCGACGCCTCAGAAAGAGGTGATCACACAGGGAGTTCTTGTTATTTATTTAACCCTTAAGAGTTCCTGGGGACGTTTTTTGTCCAGAGTACTTTTTATTTTTAAACCATTTTGTGTGCAGAACAGAATGCCTCAAATTCACTGTTGCTGCTGATCATCGACTTATCTGAAGCTCCAATAACAAAAATAATCATAATAACAATATAAAAAAATCCTCCTTGAATTGCATTTTATGGAAATTTTAGTTTTTGTTTTTTTCCCAGTTAAAATACTGTGGAGTTAAGTAAACAAACTTGCTAGTTGATTAAAAAGATTAACTCATTTAAAGTGGAAAAAATATGAATATGTGTAATTTTACAGCACTGCAGAGGGGACGTTTTTGTCCCGAGGGACAATTGAGAAAGCTTTTTTTTTGAGGAACTCTCGAGGGTGAAACAACAGCAAAAAATAGCCTAGCTGTTATTTTTATCGAAGCAGCACGATACAAGAAAGCAATTTTTTTTGTTTTATTTTATAGAAAATTGTTCCGTTTCTTGGCTTCTAAGCAGAAATCACATGAAGACATTTAAGAAGAAGCAGAAGCTGCAACTTGGGGGGTGACGATCAATCCACCAATTGGCTGTCGGGGTCCGTCAGTGGCAGTGGGGGCTCATCTGGTCTGGTCTGGAATCCTTCTCCTCCTTCTCCATGTTCCTCCACTCTTTACCTCCTCTGGAGCTTCTGACTTCATCACTTTAACTTCACACCTGGTTTCCTGGTTGTCATGGAAATGTCCAGGTCCCGCATGCAACCCCCCCCCCTTGCATTGACGAGCGTCCCTGACCTCCGACACTTCGGCGCCGAGACAGAGAGCATTGATTCTTACCTCTCCAGTCTGCCGAAGGTTCCTCAGCAGCTGTTGCTCCTCTTCTTTTCTTCTTCTGCTTTTTTGTCCCGCTGGCGAGAAACAATCCAATAACGGAGAATAGACGGCCGAGCTCCGCGTCATTGTCCACTGACACGTCAACGTTTTCAAACAAGATAAAAGAAATACTGAAAATAATAATAATAATGGTGATAAAAAAAAAGTCCCTTCGTGTTTTTCCTAATTATGATGTTAAAGTTGTTCTTTAAAAGGTCCAATAACCTGCTGGTGAAGAAAATTAAAATAAAACCTCATCAAAATCGAATCAGTGTGGCTCAACCTCGCTTAAAACTTCATTTCATTCAAAAGTAAAAAAAACAAAAACTGAAATATCAGCGCAGAAATCTCACTGCCTTGAAGTAATAAAAAATAAAAGTAATAATTTTTGATGAATCCCAGAATGATGCTGCTGTCAAACTGCAAACGATGAGACACGTGCAAAGGAAAGTGGCGGCTGCACTCTTACATTTAACTTATATTCCTGATTTAATTTATTGAAATCATTTCACTTCAATTTATCTTCATTTCCATCCCGTGCGAGAGGAGCCCTTCAACGTTCGCCTTCCGCGTTCCCGCCGAGCCGCGAGAACACACTTTGATTGTGTAATAACTGCAGGATATTCATGAGCTGCTGTTTCCATAGCAACATGGCTACAGCATATGCGGCGCACGGAAGCCGCAGCCTCTGATCGGCCGTCAGCGTCGCAGACCAGTTGAGTATTTGCGATGTCGGAGCACAAACACGTTGAGCCTGCGCCCTCCGCTTCCTCGTCACGCACCGTCGCCCCTTTTTTTAGAGTTATTTTTTCATTTCCTTCATCCATACATCCGGGCGCCGCTTATTTCCCTTAAGCCGACGCCTCTGTCAGCGATTCCTCTGCAGCTGTTATTGTGTCTTCTCTGGTGGGAGGAGGGGGGGTAGCTCGGTTTATGGGGGCGCATTCGTCTCCATTCGTCCAATCACGTGGAAAAAGCGTTTTGCTCCAAAAAACGGCACTATTTTCCCTCCCTTCGTATCACTGCGCGCACCATCACCAGCTGTTTCACTGCGCTTACATGCTCAGAAGGAGACTGCGACCGGGCTTTTTGGGCAAAGCGCTTTACCTGTGTGACCCCAGCAACTAGACGGAACTACTTTCTGCAAAACCAAAACTGGGCCGAAACTCGGCTCACGGGATGCAGTGGGGGAAAAGTCACTAGCGATGAAGCTCACTGATGGTGAGAAGCTCATACAACTTCATGTCAAAAACTATCCCCTTTAATTGGTTAATGGAATTTAATTGGTTTGTGATGACTGAACCCAAATTCAATTACTTTTCCCCCCAGATTTTCTTGCGCATAAAGACATGGTTTTTCCTCGGGTGTTTTTTTTGTAGGCTTCGACATGGTTCAATTGTCTTAGGAAAGTGTGCCGAGACCATCTCGAGAACATGTGAGGGGATTAATAATTACTCTGTGATCCGACCCCCGCGTGCCGGGGTTTTTGTGGGTATTATTACGTTGATGATTCGTCTCCTCGGCTCATCCGAAGCAGTGTTCACCGTGCATTTTTTTCTCCTTTATTTTCTTGGAATTTGTCGGCTTTCGCGTAATTTCACATGAATATTTCACCGCCGCCGTACATGTACGCGGCCCTCGTTTACTCTCGGAAGTCATTAGCTCCCCTGCATAAACCTTTCAGCCTCTATCTGAGGACCAGGCTTAATTACACAGCTGAGCGCGCCGCACTGAGACCCTCGGCGGCCCGCAGGAATCTGCCTGTTGTGCCATTCCGCCGCGTAACAGCATCTTAAGTTGTCCTACATCGTCTTCAAGTTTATTGGAAATTGCCATGTTTTCAGATTCATTGAAGCACGGCGAGGCCAGCTGCTTGTATAATAGATACTCGCCGCTCCTCCGCGCAAGGGGGAGGGGAGGCCGAGTTCGGGGGGGGCGGGGGGGGGGGGTTGCCGACTGGAGCTGATGTGCAGAGTGAGAGTCGTACACTCATCACTTCATTAGCTACAGTCTGATGTAATCGCGCGGCCGTAAATTCCGCATTCACAAAGATTGCTTTAATTGATGCCATCAGAGAGGTAATTTAACCACCTGTTCTTTCTCATGCCGCCGCCGCTGCCGCCACCGCCGCTCGTTATTTTCTAATATTTTTTTGCCGCCCGATATCGGAAACGGCTGCGGGGAAGAGATTAAGTAACGACCATCACCTCTCCGCGTGTCAACAGGCTCTGACAAATTATAAGCATCATTAAAAATAGATGCGGTGGACGTGCTACAGGTGCTCCTAATGAGCGCTGGGAGCGTGTGTGTGGGCGGAGCCTCTGACTAATTAGGCGTTTCTTGCATTATCTCACATTTCCCAGCCTTCTTAAACTCTCGAACCGCGTCGGGGAGATCGACAAACGTGCGGTGTTAATTAGCGCAGTATCTCCTAATCTCAGAGCTCGTGAGGAAGAAGTCGGGGTCGGGGCGGAGCGCGGCGAGGCAGCAAAGGCCGTTTACGAGCAACGTGCTTTCAGCCAAACAGCTGAGAATGTTTCCAGGCGAGGACGCTGAAAGTCACGCAGAGGAAGTTAGAAGTTCGAAACAACCTTTGTAGCATCTCTGGCATGTTCTGCACAACACGGCGGCTAAATTAAGAGGATATTTATTGGCATGTTTGGTGTTAATTATCTGCAGAGGTGAAATACTCGTTCATCTTTAAAAAGCAAACCCCAATGAGCTAAAAACCAAAGCAGGAGACTCTGCAGAAAAACATGATTATGTGATTGCTTAACGGGATCGTTTTTTTCCCCGCCTGCATCCTTATCCGTGTGACTCCAGCAACTAGACGGAACTACTTTCTGCAGCACCAAAACCGGGCCGGAACGCCGCTCGTGGGGCAAAAGTCACTGCTGATGAACCACACTGATGGTGAGGAGCTCATACAACTTCATTTCAAAAAGTCCCAACTATCCCTTTAATTCACATTCGGCGTGTAAATGATGCAGGGACTCGCAACATATCGGCCCCAAAAGAAAGTTGCAGAAAGTTAAAATATGCAGCAGGTGTAAGTTTAGCGTCTGCCTCCCGTCGCCGTGGGAACATTGACAGAGTGATGATTACATGACCTTCCCTCACGCACAAACACGCTTTAAAAATCAGGC
Source organism: Mullus surmuletus (assembly GCA_903171835.1). Classification (NCBI taxonomy): domain Eukaryota; kingdom Metazoa; phylum Chordata; class Actinopteri; order Syngnathiformes; family Mullidae; genus Mullus; species Mullus surmuletus. Next base: position 363,980 of record CAESWR010002627.1, on the reverse strand, counting down.
ATATTCCCTCCTTTCTTTATATAATGAAGGATTTCTGGCCACATTAATCACAAAAACGAAAAAAACCTCAAATTTTCCTGAGGGACCGACCATTTCATTTCATCACACCACCGGTTTTCCCTCCAAAAGGTCGGCAACTTCTGAGAAGGGAAGGCGAACATGCCGGCTTGACTCACTTCCCCGTAGGACTCGCTGGCAACGTTCTCCTGATTCTGAGAGCGCTCGGACGAGTTGTAGGTGGACTATTGGGGACGAGATGTACCATTAATTGCACCTCGCCGAGCTTCTCCGCGCCAGACAAGTGTTTTGTTAATCCTCGGGAGGCGGCGACGTCGGCTTCCCAGGCCTCGTGTACGGTCGCCACGATGGAACTGTTATGTATGTGTGTGTGAGAAACTTTACGAATACTCTGATATCAAACTTTTGTGATTTTGTTTGTGGACGTCACCCCGAGAGGCTGCCACGAATTCAATCATCTTGGTTCCCGGATAATTATGAGACCCCGTCGGGACCCATTACTACAGTCCGGTGGGGTCCTGATTAACAAACACTTATTTTTTATTTAGCCACTGTCACTTGTATTAATAACCCGTCTGTGTTGTGGATCTATCGAGTCGGCGTCCACCTGCGACTTCTTCCTTCCTCTCTTTTACCCGTAAATTACATTTCTCTGTTAGACAGCCAACACATGAAGATGAAAAACCAGGCATTGAACAGTTTTAATGGTACTGAGTGTGTACCGTGTACTGAGTGCTCCGATCATCTCAACACACACACCACGACTCTGTCCAACCACCCATCTGGAGTCTAGTTCTCCAAGCTCGAAATCTCGCGTGATCTAACAAAGATTTCTGGTCGTAAATGTATCTATATAATATCTATATAATGTGCAGGAGGATGTCGACTTACTGCATAAACACCCACACACACACCATCGTACATCGTGAGGTCATCTTCGGCTATGTGTTTAGCATGCTTGCCGCCAAACCACTGTCATTTCCTTTTGTAAAGAGCGCGTTGGCAGTAGGGGGGGGCGGGGGGGGGTGATGGATCCTGAGAACCGGACGCTCGCAAAGGCCACGGATTCAAGTGCCGACTACCCCTTCATTTGAAATAATTTCATGTTTGGCTCCACCAATTCACTGTCCTTCCCGTGTTATTATGGGAGCAGTGCTGGCAGCGTGTTATTCAGAGGGGAGCCGCCATTGTCTTCTCTTCCTTCAGGGCGGACAGTCGCGTTTTAATCTGTGTCGCCTCTTTACAATAG
>CAESWR010002627.1:319497-350346 GCA_903171835.1 Mullus surmuletus | reverse complement strand
TACACAATTCTACTGTGTCATTGTTGTACCCCTTCGGCTTCGGACCCTCGGGAGGCGGGGGGGGAAGGGGGTTCCCCTCGCATGCCAAATCCAAGCCCCGTCTCGGCCTACGCGCTCGGAATCCCTGTCGACCCATAGCCGTCCGGGGCTCCCGCTGGACCCGGTCCAGGTCGGCGGTTCACGAGGTCGCGCACATCGATTTGACACGGGGATTCGCGCGAGGGCTTGTGTTTGTGTAAACAGCTCATCCTTCCCTGATGCGGTGTGGCACACGGCCGTCACGTGCGTGCGTGCTACTGTGTGTATGTCTGTGTGACTCACGGCCGGCTGCGGAGTCGCGGGGGAACAGAAAGTTTGTCCACGGTTAGAAGTTTGTTAATTCATTAGCTCTAAGTTATTGGTTTTGGTGGCTGAGGTTCTTTTTTAATATTGTCATCTTAAAGTAAAAACAGAGTGTGGTATTTCAATAAGAATATGCGCATATTAATTAAAGTTGCAGTAGCGAGACAAACACAAACTTCGGAAATGTGCTGGCTTTTTTTCAGCTTGTTTTGCTGGTGACTTGGAAAAGAGGGGGCGCTGTTCCAAACATGTAGCTCCAGTTTACTCACTAAAGCATTCACACACTGGTGTGTTTCCTCTCAAATACAACAGAGTATTCAGCCTGTTTAACTTTAAACGCTTGACTGCATTAATGAATTGTTAAATTAATGAATCCTGGTGATGTGAGAATAATAAAAAACGAGGAGGAGAATTCTTGCTCAGGTGTGTTATTAACATGACGTCTCTGGCTGCAGCGAGTAGCTCCGTGAAGCTGAGCAGTGCTGTGAAACACTAGTTGTTTTTTTTTCTTCTTCTTCAATTCTTCTTCTTCAATTGTTCTTCAGAAGAATTGTTTGGGAGTTGAGGAGCCTGAAGTCATTTAAATTCTGCCGTGATGTTGGTCAGCTGCTGCTGTTTGTTTACTCCTCTTTCTAACATCAGCGGGGGCGATGTTATAGAAAGGTCATGTCGTGCTTGATGTTTACCTCTCAAAAGTAATTAATGAGCCATTAAATCAAAACAAGCTCACTAGACACTGACTTCTTTTGAATATGAATTAGGAGATAACGTACTTTCAGCAACTCGTGGAAAAAACATTTTTGGGTGATCAGAGTGGAAGATTAGAACTGGAATTCCTTTGTGGATCCCTTTTGAACAAACAGATTTGGTAGATTTAGAAACTTCATCACACCAACAGCTGCCATCTTACCTTTTCCGTGGACTGGGAGGTGCCGAAGAAGATGGGGATGAAGGCCAGCCAGATGATGCAGGTGGTGTACATGGTGAAGCCGATGGGTTTGGCCTCGTTGAAGGTCTCGGGGACCCCTCTGGTTTTGATGGCGTAGACGGTGCAGGTGACCATGAGCAGCATGCTGTAGCCCAGCAGGCAGATCAGGGACAGGTCGGAGATGTCGCACTTGAGCACGCCGCGAGCCATAATGGGGTTGGACGTCCTCTGGTCCTCATAGTCGATGATGGCCTTGGAGGGGTCCACGCCGAACCAGATGCACACGCCCAGCAGCTGCACTGAGGCCAGGGTGAAGGTGATGACGAGCTGCGAGGCCGGAGAGATGAAGCGGGGCGCGCTGACCGACATGGTGCCCTGGTCGAAGATGCGGTAGATGCGGTTGGTCTTGGTGAGCAGGGCAGCGTAACTGATGCTCATGCCGAGGCCCAGGAAGATCCGCCGCAGGGAGCAGATCCCCATGTCGGGCGTGGAGATCATCAGGAAGGTGGTGGCGTAGCAGAGGAAGATGCCCGTCAGCAGCACGTAGCTCAGCTCCCGCCCCGACGCCTTCACGATGGGTGTGTCGTTGTAGCGGACGAAGGTGACCACCACGAAGAGCGTGGCCATGATGCCCAGCACGGCGATGAGTACGGGGATGACGGCCCACGGCGAGCTCCACTCCAGCTTGACGATGGGGATGGCCACGCAGCCCGTGTGGTTGTGGTTGGGCCGCAGGTCGAAGCGGCACATCTTGCAGGTGTAGGTGTCGGCCTGGTACTGGTAGCCGTCGCAGCGCTCGCAGTGCCAGCAGCAGGGGATGCCCTTCACGATCTTCTTGCGCTCGCCGGGCTGGCAGGGATGGCTGCAGATGGAGGCCGGGATCTGACGCACCCCGCCGGGCCACTGCATCGAGCGGACCTGCCGCGTGAGCGAGAGAGAGCGAGAGAGAGCGAGAGAGAGAGAGAGAGAGAGAGAGAGAGAGAGTGCGTGACACAAAAAAACGAGACAAGGAGAGATTTGTGATGTCCAGATTCTGTGAAATGGCAGCGTGGAGGGAGGGATGCTTTATTGATCTGGGAGAAGAGAAAAAGATGCCCGGGACCCTCGTAGCTCAAGGACAATCTTAAAGGTGATTGCTTGCCGTGTGGATGCACCTCCACGCTACTTGACTTTATTTACTTGGGTGGAGAATGAGAAAGGGCTAAATAAGTAAATAAATAAATACAGCTGGGGTCAAATGAAGCGTTCCTCTCAGATTCAGCACAATTTTTCAGTGGGAGGTCAAATTAATTAAAGGGCAGGACACTGGAGGAGCGGGACGGTCTTTGTTTGCTCTGCAGGGAACCGATTCTCCAGAGCTTTCTTCCTTTTTTTTTCATTTGGTTGGGAGTTGCTTGCATTCAAAAATCAATACATGGCTGCCCACGATCAAAGGTGCACAAGATTCNNNCCCCCCCCCCCGAAACACACACACACACACACCCCTTTGGTGGATTTTCTTCCTTTACGAGCGTACTCGTTAAGATAAATTAAATTCGTCATGCCAAACGGTGCTTGCTTCCCTTCCCGTTATCTGTTCGCGGCTCATTCAAAGCCGGTAAATTTGTCTCTAAATGTGCATTTAATTAAAACTCAAAGCAGACTAATTAAATACAGTCGGCTTTAGAGTCGGAGCTGGTGCGCTCCGCAGTAGGTGCCCACCGCGAGCCTTACTTTTTAATTTTTTTTTTCTTTTTTTTTTTGTTCACGGCACATGTTGTTGAAAGAGGTAAAAGGAGACAAAGCTGCTCTCAAGCTGCTTCATGTGCTCAAACGGCGCCTCTGTGGCCCGCCCAAGGCCTCTCCTTCATTTTGTCAAAACATAATTTGTTTGGTTCCTTTATGTAATTTACAGTTATAATACCATTAGTTCATCACACCCCCCTGCCCACAGTGTTTTTGGAAGTCAGTGATGTGCCGTCTGGAGAGATGATATTAAATACGTCTGTCCTTAAGCTCTTATGGCTTTCTTTTCATCACAGCCCTCCCTGTTAATCATTTAAAGCGCCCTGTGGATATTTACACCTTTGAAGACGCCACTAAGTGCTATCAAATGGTGAGGGAGGAGCCGGCCGAGCAAACAGGCAGCCGCAGAGCAGAGGGAAAACAACTTTTCAGATGTGAGGTTCTCCACCGCAAAAACACAGACAGGTCGGGCGAGGCCACGCGGCGGATGCTCACGGTGAGATGAAGCTGGTCCGTCCAGTGTCCGATGATTTTGTACTCGGCCGTTCGGTTCCGGATCTGGTACTGGTAGATCTCGTAGCGGCCGGGAGCGTCGCCGTTCTCGTTGAAGAGCACCGGGTTGCCAGCAATGCCTAAATGGGAAAATAATCACGCTATTTAACACACATTTATTGGGCTATTTTTCCGTGACGCCAGCAGAGTGATGCGGCGCTGTCGTTATTGCGCTTAATGCAGTTTCCCTTCCAGTACATTAGAAACCAAAGTGATGCTTGTGAAAAATGTTGTGTTTCTTTTTTAATTTCGCAAGATGGGAGACGTTTTCCCCATGAAGGCGCAGGCAGGAATTAGCCTCCAGTTTGGACGGAGGGCCGGCACCCATATTTCAGATTAGCTACGGATTTCACACGGCTCTCATTAGCAGCCGTTTCCTCCGATTAGAGAAACAATTGGCCGCCATCACTGCAGGTTTGCAGAGGAGATTAACAATGAGGATGTTATCTACAGCGGTCAAAGTGAGTGGCAGACAAATGGCGGCCATCGTTGGAGGAGCAACATGGCATTTACCTACAAAATAACAAGCCGGTAATGTATTCTAAAAAATGACTTTGAGGGAAGTTTGGGAAACGAATCCCTGCCACACTTGAGTTACGCCGATGTTACCAAAGTCAAAGTGATATTTTGAATAGAAATTGGACATAAACCTTCATCATCCCAGACAAGAGTGCGTCATAATTTCCGGCAGATAAATTCTTGAGTTACGATCCAAAACACATTTGGAGAGTCAGAAATTAGAAATGCTACCGTTATGAGGATGGGACAACCTGAAAACACAATGACCTCCATCCAAAAGTTATTCTTAAACTTACCTTTTCATTACCCAAACTTGAAATGAATCACTCTGCAGTTGATGTACTTAAATAATAGAAAATAATTAATTATCATGCATTTTCCTTTGTAATGCATATATATTTTTATATCAATATTTTGTACATATTTTTGATATATATTTTTATATATCAGATTGAGCGAAGAATAATGTGTGCTGTTTGGACCCGCCATGTTTTTCATTCGGTGTCTAAACTGACATCTCTGAGCGTTTATTGAAGCTGGAGCGCATCGCATCGCAGCAAAGAGCTGAAGAAAACCCGACGCGGTTTGATGAGCCGTGGAAGGCCCGGGGTCTCCGCCCGGCGCTCTTTTGACCCTGAACGCGCTCGCCTCGCCGCCGTCCGCCCGACGCGTCCGTTCTGTCGTTACGATAACAAGGTATTCCGGCGTGCCACTTTGAGACGAGCCATAATGATGTGTCACAAAGCAAAGTTTCCTCTGCGCGCTATCCCTGACGGTAACAAGGCGAGCCCGGCTGCCAGTCCGGCGATCTGTTTAATCATTGCGGAATGCGGAGAAGGGTCTCCTCAGAGGGAGAACAAAGGGCCGTCATGTCTAATTGCTTTTCCTATCAACTTTCACAAGCAACTAAACATTGAAAAACACTGATGAAAGCGTCGCCGCGTGCCTTTTTATTCCTCTCCCAGCCACAGATGGTTTATTATTAAGTCCCGCGAACCACAATGAGCATCCCAGTTAAGAACAAAAGGGTGAACGCGGCCAATTCCTGCTGATGGATTTCTGCTGATGAATTTTTTTTATTTTTTTTTTACTTTCTCGCTCTTTGTTTCTGCTGAAGGATGCGGCGGCCTAATCCACATCTTGATGAGTCAGCCCCGCTGGATTACGGCATTACCGCTCTTCCTCAGCCCTGCCTTGGTGACAATGCCGCCCACATCACAAAGCAGTCAGTGATCATGGGAGGATTACAGTGACTTTACCGAGCAAGAGCGGCATTATGTTTACATAAACATATTAAGCACACTGACACTGTCCGGAAACTGATTTATTTTCTATCAGCGGTTTTAATCGCTAAAGATTTCTTTGCCTTTGTCTCTGGGTTTTTTGAGGGCTTTTATTCGAGCTCTGAAGTGCTGCGCTTTCCACTGTCACAGTTGGGGGTTCAGCGCTGGAGATTGTAAGTGCTCACACGGACTGTGCTGTCACTGAAAAGGAGGGAAATGGGGGTCTTTTTGAGAGAATAATACAGTAACACGACGAGCTTAACACTGCTGATGTGTTATTTAACAGCTTGTGGTCACACTCTCTGATTAAATGATTCTATTTTCATTGACGGCTCTGTCACCATGGCTTCCAGATAACGTAATCTGGCCTCTATATGCACAAATTCTCATCATTTTCCATTTTCCGACTCCGTTTCACTGGCTTACATATGAGACTTTACTCCTTTTCCTGATATCAATGATGGAAAATTGACACTAAGCGGCGATAAATTGTTGTTATTAGCTGCTGTCTAAAGCTGCTACAATACCTGTTAATCAATTTGCAAGGGAGAGATGCATTTCGGGCCGGAATTATTGAATCCTGGAAGCGAGTCGGCCCTTTTGATGGTAGCTCGCGCTGGTAACACCATCCACGGTGCGGGACGGCGCTGTCAGCCGCTGTGTCTGCATTTTCCATCTGTTCACAGCTTGATAAAAAGCACTCATCCAGCAGCCAGGTGACGAGAGCTTCTCGCGCTAAGATCATTTTTCTCGATGTAATGTGCCAGAGAGGATTTGGCATTGTATATACGCATGTGGCGGCAGAAATAAATCACAGGAGTTTGTAATGATTAATATAAAACCCACCATGAATTAAATACTGGTCTGATCAGATTGTCGGACTGGGATATGATTCTTTGAAGAGCAGCCCAAAAACAACAATATATGTTATTTGTGTATTTTTAAGTATTACCACTCACATAATAATTCAAGTCTGCGGTGTAACTGAGGAGCAGGATTTTATGAATATTCAAATGTCCACGCTGCTGTGATTAAATGTTGTTTATCAGTTTTGTTTGGTTCCGCTCTTCCATTTGCACTTGCTTGCGACTGGAGACTTGCAGCGGGAGAGAATCAGAGCAAGTGTTCCAAAGAGCGCCTCCGTTTCGGGAGGAAAGGTTGCAAATGCTGCCGCCGACTGTACAGTTATTGTTTACATTTACACTACATGAGCGCCGTCTCCAAAGCCGTGTCAGCTTTCCATTTAATCCCTCCATTGATTTGTTACACAGCAGCCGCCTGCACACAAGTCAGAGATGATACCAGTTGTTTTTTTTACCTTGTGCAGTATGCGGGTAACTTCAATAAGTTGGTCAAATGAATTAAAGCTGTTCATTTGAGCGCAGTAATTGACTAACGTCTAACAGAGTTATTACAGCGCTACTTAAGGAAGCTCTTTTCATGTTCCCAATCCGCTTTGGTTTCCCCCTCTGTGTATCTGTCTCGCACACAACTGTCTTTGCGGAATAATGCATGTTGATGTGCTTTCGCAGAGTAAAGAAGTAAACAGCAGCTCTGTAGGCTCGGGTGGCTTCACCAAGCATCTTATTCTGCAACATGAGCTTAAGTTCCCAGGAACGCCGTGTACATGAAACTCACGTGTCACTGCCTCCCCACCGGAGCAGCACATCTGTAGCCCCGCGGACTGGTTTTTGCAGATTTTTTCCCATTTTTATTCCCACACAGCAAATTGACTACAAAGGAATCGGTGATGGATTAGAGCAATAAGCGGAATCAATAATGGCAGCGGTATCAATAAAATCTCTGCTATTTCCATTCCCAAGCCAAAGCCTTTTTCGAAAATGTATCTATTGGATCCATCCCCCCGCGATTTAGAGTATAAATCGTCCTTCTTTTTTTAATAGCAGTTAAAACAGAAAAAAAATGATACCATGTATAATGTTATAACCTTTGAGATCACATGTCAGTCTGCCATAGTCGAAGAAACATCATCCGTTGGCCTGTGAATTATTTAAACTCACACGCAGGGAAAAGGACAGCTCAGAGAAAACTAGGATTTTTGTTCGAATCAGACGAGCAGCCTTTCGACCTTTGGATCATTCTAATAAAGTGTTCCACGAAGCCTGGGTCACATGATTATAATAATCGCATTGGGTGGCAGTCGCCCGCTCCCGAGGCAGCGAGACCGCCTCGATTGGCACCGACCTCCCGCCGAGCTCCGGATCAGCTCCAAAATGTTTGGAAGATCAATCAGCGTACATTCACGAGGTGCACGTACTTTGCATTCCAGACGTCCCAGCGTTTGAGCAGTTAACCTGCGTTTGACTTCATCGCAGTTTTTGTTTGCCGTTATGATAAAGCGAAGGCGGTAGCCGCCGGAGGGAGAGTGAAAATCAATGCGCTCTTGTGAGAGATAACAATCATTCACTAATAACTACAGTGACGTATATTTGGCTTCTCAGGCCCGACGCGGCCGTCCCGTGATCCGCTCCTGATGCAAGAAAATAAATCACAGACGCGGGGATTGGATTGCCGTCACCATCTTGATCATCGCATATGGCTGGAGCGCACCTTTATTACCCGCAGCGCGCATACGTCTGGTTTGCTGCTGTTTTTGCCTTCATAATAACCGCAGTCCCTTTTGTTTCGATAAAATCAGGGCCTTCTCTGTGACGTTCGCATCAGTCATGTCATTTTACATGAGGATTCCTTTATTTTTACCCGTTCTGATGCTACATCGGGACGCCCTCTTCTTCCCGGGTGATGAAATTTGTTAAGGGACTTTGGGGAAATATCACCTGGCGTACCTGTCGTTCCCCCAGAGGGACCCGTGTGTCCTCTTCATTAAGAGCAAAGAGAGCAGCGCATTCTGGGGGCAGTATGGTCAATGTTTGAGTTGCAGATGAGGAATTAGGCCTGTCATGTGGCACAAACTGCTTGTCTAAACAGTCTGCTAACTAGTCAGGGCCATAATGAGTTCCACTGAGACCTCTGCCACCGCTGCACTCTGCTGTGCACTAATGTGACAAGCTGCCCCGGGGTCGCACATGTGTGTACCAAAGCGTTTGTTGAATGCTTTGTGTGCATAAGGAGCTCTGGGGTTAATGAACTGCTTGTAATTATATGTAATATTTAATAATTGTGCTACTGCCTCGCTCCCTTTTCCCCCCACCGCCACACATACACACACACAAACACACACACACCTCAAGACTTACTGGGTTATGATCATTAATCCAACATGTGCTTGCTCCGCATGGATGAGCAACCGGGACACCTTGGTGAATGGCAGCACAGCTTGCTGGCCCACTACACCGGTCATTAACTCTTAATGACCTGAACATGGGCAAGTCATGCAGAATATAGCACAGATCCACTTCACTCACGGAGTGTGTCTTTCCTGACCGTCTGTAACCGTTGTGACATGTCCATTAATGATTGAATCATGGTACACACTGCAAGTCTCCCGGTATCCCCTTCTAATGTTCTAAACGGTCTGATGTTTTAATTGAAATGGCCATGGCGCAACAGGGTTTTGGAGCTACAAGTTAGAGACGTGTTATATTATAGAGTAGGGCAGTGATTCCCAAACTGGGGTACTCGTACCCCCAGGGGTATGTGAAAAATAACAATAAAATAAAAAATACAAATATTTTGTTTGTAAATAAATCTATTTTGTGAGAAATAATTCACTTTAAGAGATTTTATTTGTATGTTATGCATGCTAAATGTGGGAGGTGGGGGTGGCGGCGGGCTTACAGACACACTTCTTTTGTGTGCGCTGCTGTAAGTGTGTGAGAGTAGGGGGTACATGGCTGGAGGCCAAATGTCTGAAGGGGTACGGGCTGTGAAAAGTTTGGGAACCACTGGAATAGGGTATCAATTTTAGATAAAAAGATAAAAACAAAAAAAACACTGCAATGCTCATACTGCAATGTATGAGCACAACTGACCATTCTTGACCACTAGTCCAGTTCTAGTTCAATAGTTTTTTGGGGCTTTTTTTTTTTAGCAAACTCCATTTCGAATGGATCATTTGAGGTGCAGGTAGACTTGAAAGGATGTCTGCACATGAAAGTGTTGTTATCCCCGAGGCATGTACAGATGTATTAGTGTCCCTTGTAGATAAAATGCGAGCCCTTAACTTGTGAGAGCATTATTTCCGAGTTAGAGCAAACTTTTGTTTTTTTACGTCTGCTGTTCACATCATCAACTTCCCAATGTGTCGATGACGTGTGTACACTAATGAGTTTTGGCTTGTTATGGCCGTGCAAATGGTCCTTATCTTTTTTTAATAGGTGTAGAATTACAGAGCTGTATTAAGCCTGTGTTTAAACTTCTCACTTGCATGTGCATGTTACTTGATGAATTAGATTTTGATTACCTTTATTGCGAATCAGCACTGCGCGTGAATGGCCGATTCCATACAGCTGTGCGTGCTTCAAATTACTATGGCAACATGCGCCAATTGTGCAGTCGACCACGCATTTAATACCACATTTGATGTGAGATGAGAAGATAATGTTTGCATTTTAGCTGCCCGGCCAAGTCATTGTTCAGACGCCAACATACAGTGGGGACATCTGGCTAGATGTCATCATTATGATGAATTGTACCATGTGGGCTCAGTTTGATCCGCTTTACTGATGATGATAGTGAGCTAGTTTGAAAAGTGGGAAATGAAAGTGCACAGACATAAGTATTGTGGAAATGCAAAAAGCAAAAAATCCCACTTGAGGGTGCATCTACCCACTTGCCTACCTACCTGCCTACCGACTTACAACCTGTCTATCTACCAACCTTCAATCATTGCCTGCCTGCCTGCCTGCCTGCCTACCATTCTACCTCCCTCCCTACCTACCAACCAACCTGCCAACCTACTTACCTAGCTACTAACCTACCTAACAGACAACCTATCTACCAACCAGCCAGCCTACCTACCAACCAATCTACCTTTCTACCTACCTGCCTACCATTCTAAATTCCACCTACCATTCTCCCAGTCTCCCTACCTAAGAAACATGTTGACCATAAAAGTCTCTCAGTTATACTCTATAAATTGACCCAGTTATTCAAATTCCCACCCCAAAAAAACAGCAAAAAATTGTACACTTGCAAAACACATGGTATCTTTGGAAAAAAATAAAAATGTGTCCCCTGGAATGATCTTTTGAGTTCCTCGGCTGGCACTTGAGAAACAAAACAAGAGAGTTTTGGCTTGATGGAAAACCTTGTGAGCTCGCCTTGTCCCCAGCGAGGACAATGGCAGAAAGGCCATTGCTTTTTAGCCTGCCACAGAGCGGGAACACTTTTTACCTGATGTGATAGCAAGAGACACGAAACACTGATGGGGAAGCTTCATTCAGCAGCGACTCGATTGAAGTCTGAACGGCTCTTGGACACGTCAAAATGCCGAGGTGGGGGAACCAGAAAGGAGGAAACTCTAAAGAGAGTCAAACAACGCGTAAACGTGGTCCGGAGGTGGTTGAATCCCCTCCTTTGTCGAACAGCACTTTGGCTCTGGCAGAACAAGCCGAAATTGAGCAATTGAAAAGCTGATTTAGGAGAAAGAGCCATATCTGTAGACGGTGTATGATGTGATAGGTAGAAATGCGGCAGCGGCAAATACCTTTGTCGTGTTACTTTTCATCTTTTCTAAAAGGTTATCTGTCATTGGCTTGCTTACTGCCGTCCCCTGCTGACACCTCGACAGTCCACAGAGAGATCACAGATAAATGGTTTTGTGTGCACCGGGCTGCTCGGTGGGCCTCTAATTTCAGTCGGGTTTGGTTTTTCGAGAATTTTCTTTGACATTTGACCTTTATCAACCAAGCTTTATTGCAATGTGCAACCAAAGAAAAGATACATCTGATAAGGATACGGTCATACTGGTCACAGAGTGCCGTGCGGTTCCGCAGATGGGGAGGGTTGATGTGAATTATTTTTAGCAGATGTCCACAAAAACTGCTGACAATGAACAGAAACGTGTAACAATAGATTCTCGCTGCCTCAGTTTCAAGAATGATTCATCACAAAGCAAAGAGCCACCTTTACATAAATATGTCGGTTGTGCTTTGTAAGGAAAAAAGCAACGACTGATGTTGGTATTTACTGGTGCGTGGAATACTAATATCGCTATACGGACATAAATATCGTCTGAAAATATAACACCCACGGGCCCAGTGTGTCCAGTCTCGTATATATATTTTGTTTTATATATCTGGACAAGTTCAATATACTGGTGTACTGATGCAATTAGATGGAGTGGAGTGTAACCTCAAGGCAAGCCCGACGGTTAGATGGTGTTGTAACATTAATATAGTTTGCCTGGTAAGAGGAAAAAAAAATAGCTCAAAAGGGCGGACTGAGCTGTGGCTACTCATCCCTGCTTGCAGGTTTTTAAAGGCTTGTTGAATCCACTTCATAAAAAGCACCACTTAGATAGTATTGTAACAACAGACTTCAAAGACCTCTATTCCTTTTACATTATCTGCATCTTTATAATAGTGCTGCTTCAAAACCCGTATACGTTCCTGACCCTACATGTGCACGGAAAAATAAAATCAACCTTTACAGTATTTCGGTCACACCCACTCACCTCTCTACCCTCACTGAAAACCAACGGCAGCTCATCGCTCTCCTTCAACACCTTGCTGAAAGATGGCTGATAGATGACTGTACATGTTTGTATAAACTTTCACATCAGCACTTGCTAATTTATTAGGTGCACCTGCTCAAAACCAATACAGCATAATAGAGCAACCTGGCCATAAATCCTCCTTCGTGACGATGCTCTCATCTTATTTAATGTCGTTGTGTGAGGTGTTGATTTATCTTTATGGGCATTTTTAGTCGCTGCAAATATATTAAACTACACAGTGTTACTCTGTTTTCCCTTTGCCTTTCTATACATGTTTACATTTATTCATGCACATTACTGACAAAATACATTGTTCGATAAGCTGAACTTATTCATACCTGGACTAGCAGGTATAAAAGTTGGCTGAATCCAAAAGCTTTCTTCCAACACGCAACGAGAGCCACTGAAGCAAACATTTTTCATGCTGAGAGCAGCAGCCCATCAGTTGTTTTTCTCCCGCATGCTATTGGATTCCGAGCCGCTCGGTGGGTGCGGTTGGGGGTTAAGGGTATCTTAATGGAGACTGTTTACTTTTTCCACCTGGTTTCTCACTGAGTCCTGGGATTCTAATCAGCATTCTTCCATTGACAAAACCAGTTAGCAAAGGTTGAATCAAAGTTGAATATTATATGAGGGATGCTGTTGAGACAATTACCCCCATTGGCAGGCGGAATAGCTTCACGGCCTTGATTCGTAACAAATTCTGTACGCATTCTCCCTGCAACAACTGACTCTCAATGCTGCTTGATTGCCTCAATAAGAATCTCTGAAAGTGACCTGACTATAAAATAGGGGTGAGCAACATATTTTTCCAAGCCAACGGCCCCACACTGAGCTGCAGGGCTGGAACATGAGTTGTATTATGCTTTGAATTTGGTAGACATGACAGATTTCCTCGACAATAGGCTATTTGCCAGCTCAGAGGGCATGTTTCAGAAAACAAACTCACTGATGAAAAATGTCTTTTTACTGATGTATGTGTCAGGGTTTCTGTGGGTTTTGTTTTATTTGTAGTTGCCCATTTGTGTTCTATTCTACTTTCTTCCTTAGATTGGCTTTTAAAATGTATCTTAAGAAATGACCAGTCACCAGCTTGTGATTTGTATTCATAGAGCAAGAGTATTCTACACTTCTCTATAAGGACAGCTGATCTGATAAAAGATGTGAAGGTTGGATGTTAGGCTCACATGTCCAGTCACATCCTGGACAGAGGGGGTGTGATCGGCTCTGACAGCCGTGCTGCAGTCCAGATGACATTCCATTTCTCAAAAGAGCGACCGGTGTGTCACTCCCCGATGTACATTACAAACAAAACATTCACTCATGGTGGCACCCTCTTTCATTATAAACCCCCTCGAAAAAACGACCCCCCTAAAAGCCAGCAAAAAATATCATCCATTGGTAGTTCTTTTCAAAGAATATATTTCCTTTTTTGTCTCAGAATTAAACATTTCATTGACATTCTGCCAATGCAACAAGTAGATATTAGAATGACAAATTAACTTGAAGAGCAAGAGTTCGAATGAATAATTTATCTGTACAAACACTGCATACTCAAGTCTCCATGAAAGAATTCTAATTGTCTTCAATTGCTTTCCTTAAAAAAAACCAGCATCTATATAATGAAATGTGGGATATCTGGCGTTGGTGTGTGAAAGCACTTAATTACTATGCCAGCTGTGAACTTGACTGATAGCTTTAGCCTGGTTTCTACGTGGAGGGAAAACGCTCCGTGCCAAAAATTCAAAACATGATGTCTTTCCGAGGATGTCTTGCAGTGCCACTAACGCCACTGACCGTGACTCACAGCCTTGAAGCAAGTCTATTATTTTTGCATTTTACAGATTCTTTCAGTATCTCTCCACAATTGTGAATGGACAAGAGGATTTTGGACACAAACTTGAATCAAAACCAGGCAGCATCTTCCTTGTTAACATCTCATCCCACCTCTGAGAAGAGGAGCAGCAGCCAGAGTCAAGGGCCAACAGGGTTGCTTTGTTGAATATGTCCGGTCTTCCCGAATCGCAAAACCTTTACCTGTGTAAGCATAAGGCTCTGCAGACAGATGAGAAATATCAACAACCTGTATTATCAAAGGGTGCATTTACATTGCAAATTTTTCCTTGTGAGTAGGTGTAGTAGTTTTAGAATGCGTGCTTTGGCGTGTTACTTACACAACCTTGAGAAATCTCAGCCCAACCATTAAATTATTTTCAACCTCTTCACCTTCAACCCTGGTTAACATGTGTTTTGGCATGCGGACACAACGACGTGTGCATTCGGTGGGTTTCACACATGCGGCTTGTCTTCTAAAATGACGGTTGCTGTGTTTGCTTGTCCACAGAACAACATCTCCACGTCATTGGAGGAGTCTGCTGGTGGGGAATCTTGGCAGACAATGGTCTTGCCCCTTCTGAGCTCCTGTGTCACCACTCCCCAACCAGAGCCTTCAGGTCCTCTGACCAGCTGCTGTTGGAGGTCCCTAAAACTAGAGTCAAGTCTAGCTGTGACACTGGAACAGTCCCCCCCCTCCCAGACCCTTGAGACTTTTAAACCTTCCCTAAAAACCCACCTCTTCTTCTTTGGTGTTTCATAAATGAGCACAAGCTAATCTCCTTCTTACTTGAACTGTTCTTATTTTACTTTACGTTTTCATTGCAATCTATTTATTTATTTACTGTATTTTTATGTATCCAGTGTTCAGCACTTTGATCCACTGCTGTTGTCTTACAGGTGCTTTATAGATAAACTTGACTTGACTTGACACCTAACCTCTGTGTTTGAAATGATTTTTTCAAGCTCTCTCATGATACATGCAGAGAATCACATCCTGGCTGAACAGCCAAAAGAGAAAACACACAACTCAATGTTTTCTTTACATTGATTACATCATGCAAATTCCTAAGATTTTGCTAATAAATATAACATTTTCCGACAATAGAGTGCAAATGGGTACGTCAGGGAAAAGTGAAAAATAAAAGTCTCACCTGCGAAGTTGAGGCGCCGTATGTTCTTGAGGAGATGAGTGCCATTGATGGGGTCCATCCTGGCGCAGAGGCCCACCTTCCCCGGGCAGAGCTCCTGGTGCATGAGGTGCAGGGCGTGGGCCATGGCGTACACGGCGTCGATGACAAACTGCACCTTTCCCTCCTGCTCGTAATTGGAGTCCTTCCCGATCCGCTCCTGATCTATAAATTCATGTCACACACACACACAAGTTTCTGAATGAAGTCGGAAAGCGTGTGGCTCACGTAGTCACTTCTCCTCTGGCTGGCAGAGAGAAAATGTAAAGATGAATCAAATCAATGTGAAGGAGTCTGACGAGGATTAATCTATTCAATCAAAAAAAAGAGATTAGCCATTTATTTTTCTATTATTCAATCAAGGACAAATTATTCACTGAAACACTCAAGTGGCTACTATGATTCCAATTCTGAGACTTTCCGCTCATGAGAGTTCCTGGAACTTCATTTCAAGGCGCATGTCCAGCTTTCATTCTAAACTTCTGATATGCAAATAAGCGCACCACAAAAAACCATGGACACACCATGATTCCACTTGTCAACACTAAACGTAACTTTTCAACGCGTCTCTCCTGACTTTGTAAAGCAGCTCGGGTTGAGCGGACTGTTCTGTGCTAACCACCTGGAACGCGCTGAGCGCTCCTAAATGGAGAGCGTGGCGGGCGTCCAGCAGCCACGGAGGAAAATGCATTGCCTCTCTGTGAGCCTTATTCTTCCTGGACCGAGTGGGTCTTGCCTCTTGCAATTAGCTAGAAGGTAAATATCTGGATCGGTGCAGAAGAGCAAATCAATTCTAATATCTGGAGTGCAAGGTTCTCTCCTCCGGGAAATCTCATCAGTTAAAAACAAAAACTCTTTCTTGTCTCTGCAGCAGGAACTGATGGATTTGTCTTTGATTGATTTTGTGAACATTGGGTGTTGGGACCTACATGTCTATACCATAAACGTGACTAGGGCTGGGTATCGTTCAAAATGTTTTGATACGATGCCAACTTCGGTACCCTTGTTTCGATACCGGTTCCAGAACACTACTTTTTTTCGTTACCGGATGTTTGAAAACCAGTTTGAAAAACAACAAGATACATTGTCAGTACAACACAAAACGTTTATGTTCTATTAAGTTCACGCCTCTATAGTGTGAAAGCCAATCACCAGCAAATCTAGATCTTCACACAGGTGACATGCAAATGATAATTGGCTCACAGACACTCGGGTCATGACCACACGGATGGACTTCGTTTTAAAAAAAGGGAGAAGATGTTGCAGTAATTGCAATATCAAGCTCAGTAGCTTCTGCAGCACGAGCGTGACACTCTAGGCCATAACAGTTGTTGATGTTGGCGGTGGTGGTGGTGGTGTTACTGCGTTTCAAAAATTTGCGTATACGGACTCCTGAAACGCTGGTTCCGTGTGGAAAACTCCTAAACCCGTCTTCGTGTGGACATTGCCTTGGGTATTGGAATTTGGCACCGAAAGATGATTCATTTTTGGCTAACATGATCGGATCGGAATTTTTCGGTCGGTGCTACAAAAGTATTGAAGTTCG
This sequence comes from Mullus surmuletus, assembly GCA_903171835.1. Taxonomy (NCBI): domain Eukaryota; kingdom Metazoa; phylum Chordata; class Actinopteri; order Syngnathiformes; family Mullidae; genus Mullus; species Mullus surmuletus. Next base: position 333,788 of record CAESWR010002627.1, on the reverse strand, counting down.
TTACCCTACACCTGACTGATGTACACAAACTGTGCATTTTCTAATTTCAAAAAATCTTGATATTCCTGACTTGCTAGACAGACAAACTCCTTTCTACACAGGTGTATTTCACCGCCAATCCAGAGAGCATTAGCAGCTCCAGAAATGAAGACACCCGTTCACAGGGCGGTGATAATCCGCTCATAGGCTCGCTGTAATAATTTGTGATAGAGGAGTTTGTTAATCCCGGCCCATGCAGGTTCTCTGTCGGTTTGTGTTTTTGCAGTTGCTAATTGCTCGGTGGAGGTGGGCCCTACCACCTCGATACAACACGCCAATCCCGCTACCACCGTCCGCCTGACATGCCTCAAATCTCTTCTGCAGGTGTTGTTTAAGAGATTAACAATATCTTTATTAGCAGGGATGAGTTAATCATGCGCCCCATATATTAATATACCTGTCAAAAGTAATTGTGTTAAGCGCTGCTGGTAATCAGGTGAACAGCGGGGGGGGTTTGAAGAAACATTTCTGGCAAAAGCTGCCGCACTGTTTGTGCAAAACTGCCTGGTGGTGCTTAATTGGATTTCTTGCCACCACATGAAGGAAAAATGTGGCAAATGTGTAAATCCAAAATTAGCAGCAGAAGCTGAGAACACATCGTACATCTGCTAACCTTGGAATAAAACCTGTGGGTGATTGCTCTTTAATAACATGGAAATATGGCCAGTTTGCAGGGTACAAAATAAAACCAGCATCTTTTTAAACTAATTTCATCCAAAGCAGGTAAATTGAATAATATCAGGATGCATCTGTCAAAAACAAAGTATAAATGGTTGTGTTTAAAAATGTGGTCTGCGCTGCAATTGAGGTTTGGAGACTTCATCATTTGAGGTGCAAAGACACACTTCGGCGAGTGTTTTTGAGCTGCAGTCATCGATATCTGCGAGTTATACATAAAAAATACACACTGATTCTTACCAGTTCTTACCAGTGCAATTTTCATATGACACCAGCAGCCTTAATCACACACCAAAGTTAAATACGTTGGCCAATTATTGAGCAGTGTCACGACAGGAGGCTCTGTAACTACACCTTCCACTCCCCACCCCATCACTTAAAATTAACGTTTTCAAAATCGACTCGTGTAATTACCATATTGAGCCTATTACCTGCGGTGAGGAATTAAGCAATTGTAATTAATTATTAATATATTTCAAATGAACTGGAGATATTTCTGTGCGATTCTGTGACAACTCAAATTTTACCTTTTTTATGACAAACACTGAGCGAGTGTTTTTTCAATTTACTGTCTCTGCAGCCGCGTTTGGTGTATTAATACAATAAGTTAATGGAATGCGGTGCAAGCTGATCATTATTAAAACCTCGCCTCACTAAGCCGCAATAACACGGAGGCAGCCGGTTGTTTTCAGGCGGCTGCCTCCTCCGTTTAGGGACTTCCACATTTTTATTTTTTGAACATATGAATACTCAAGCTCCGTTTTTACGCTTTTGCAACAGACAGTCATTTATCATGCCACATCTGTCCCCTTAAGGTTCAAGCAATTTTCAATAGCCACTTCAATCTGAAAGAGTGCTAGACCCCAAATCAGCAGAGGTCTCCTTCTGTCAGCCATCTTTCATTTGCCACATCTCCAGCTCCTCGCAGCCGACCAGAGGCGTTTTAATGTCCCCGATTATCTCGTGAGCTTTTGAAATGCATGAATTACTGTTGGAGGTTATGGCTCGGTAATTAAGGGCCGCGGAGCCTTGATTGGAGCGAGATTGTCACAGTTTGGCCGACATGCGAGTGCCATGGGGGATCCTGCGAGCCAGAGTGGGTGAGAGAGTGATATTTTTCTCGCAGGCTTGGCAGGCCACCCACGCTAACTTTGTAATGTGTTTTCTTTTTTGCCAAACCGTTTCCCTTCTTTCCTCCGTCTCGCTTTTCCCTTCGCAGCTCCGTCCTCACTGGCATTTTGGCTTCCTTTATGTGTTTTTTTTTTTTCCTCCCCAGAGCTGGCTTTGTGCTCCAGAGGACTCCACTCAGATTAAGCAAAGCGGTAGCAAAGTGTGGGTGTTTTCCACTCTGAAGTGTCACACAAGACATTTCTTTGACAGTGTGTGGGCTCAGACCTTTGACCTTTATTTCTTAGGCTTGTGACTGGCCACAGGCCATCCAGGCTTTTTCTGCCAAAGCTGTTAGTCCGACTCTTAAATTGTTCTGACACCCATGCGATGTGTATAACTTTCCTATCCCCAGTTATGCTCATGTATTAAAATCGATCAGATACTTCGTTTTTTTCTAATTGCCCTTATTGGCGCTGGAATTAGCTGTGAGCATCATCAGATTAAAAAGCCTGTTCTTCAAATTTCAGTTAAGATTCCAGCAATTCGTCTTTTCTGCTACCTGATAAAGGCTAATAAACAAAGCCATTTGCACTGATACAGACGTGCCGAATAGCTGGACGGTCCATGAACGAGCCTTTAAATTTTACGCAAATCACAATTTGTTCTTCAATTAGCAACACCGTCTCGATTGTGTGTTTTATTCCGTCGTAAAAAAAGAAAAGAAAACCTCCCCTGTAATATAAAGCCCCTGCAGCCCTGCACAGGATAAGTAGTTTAGCAAGGCACACACACACACACGCACACACGCACGCACGCACGCACGCACGCACGCCTTCCCCCTGCATCACCGTGTTGTCTGCAGCTCCTCGCGATCGTTAATAAGCAGCAGAAATACGGAGCCGGTGAGCCGGGCCTCTGCTCTGCCTTACCTCTCCTTTCAACAGTAATCAATATCAATTTTATATCTCCTTCATACACAGATAAAAGACAAGTGTCACTCTTTTCCCAGTCACTCATGCCCTCCTTATCCTTTGATCACACCGCGCAGCCGAACCCTCTCAGGACACTGATAATTCCCGCGGCGCGCCCCATGTGGTTCTGGAGCGGCCGCCTCTCCACCGGCGGAGAGGAGCTGGGAGACTCGCGCTTTCAGCTCAAACAAACGTTGTGAGTCTATCTCTCAGCGTCTCTCTCTCGCCTCCTGTGAAACAGAGGTTAGAGTCAAGTCTCGCGGTTAAAAGGGCTGTAATGAGAAAGGCGAGTGACAGAGGAGCCACTTGGAGCATTAAACGAGTGCTGGCTGCTCTCAGAGACGCCGTTCTACAGTCGCCAACCACACGCAGGTTAAACACAGCACGGTTACAACACAGAGCCCCATTTTTTTTTTCTTTCATTTTTACAAACATGGAGGATCGCTTCACTTCGTTATCTGTCTGAGGATGTAGCTGCTTTACTCATCCTTTCTGTCTCAACCTCATTTTTGTCATGTAAATCTGACACGAAATCTAAGTATTCTCATCTGGGAACACTCTGTACTTCTTTGTCCGTGATGTTCTCAAAATCTTCAAGAAAACTCCAACAAAGGAACGGCGCAGCCTGCAGCCTCCAAAGTCACAGATAAACAACATGGCTATGTTGCTAACTGAGTGTCAGTTATAGATTAAACACACTGCCTATGTATTTACATTATTGACATTGGTGATGGATGTCTTATCTGTCCTTCAGTCACTGCTACATTCTGCTACACTCAGAGAATAATGTAACACTATCATGTATAAAACAGCCCAAATTAAACTGCTATTTCCTTTTTGCGGAAACTCTGAGTTATTTCTCCCAGGTTAATTATTTACCAATTTGAAAGCTGGCAGACGCAGGCTATAAAAATCACTAAATTAAATGATAAAAATCTCCCAAAAAAGATAACAACCTCCAACAGCAAAGATATGTGTCCAGGCAACACAGGTATCTGGGGTTTGATGGAGCTGGTTCCTCGATTTAAATGTTTTTTTGGAAAAAAAAAGTACCCCCAAAAAATAATTACACGCACAACAACAAAACGGCTAATTGCGCTCTGCAACCTGTTCCGTGATTGTGATGAACACCGCTGCCGCAGCTTTATTTGAAGTTCCTCAATCCATCTTTTGTTAATGCTTAGTGGTGCACCAAATTAATATCTGACAATTGTCCCCAACAGAAAGGTTTGATTAAATCCGAGGTGCCCAGCTATTTTATGAAGTCGGTGAGCCTTAAAAAAAACAATCAACCTTTCAATGTGTTTGTTTTAGAAGTGCGAGGCCAACCTGAGTGTGTATGTTGTTTTACATTTACAAACACTGAGGTTGGGACGCCGACTGTCAGCTCTGGTAAGAAAAGTTCCGAGCTGTAAAACTGCAAATGCAGGTTCTTCACTTTGTTGTTTCTCTGTAAACTGATAAAGATGCATGTTACTTTCAAGAAGTCTTTTATATGAAGACTCCGGGGAGCGCACGCACGCACGCACACACACACACACTGTACAACTTTCCTTAGATGTTAGATCAAAAGTCCCTTATACACAAAAGCAAGAAACTCAAACGACGTTGTGCCAAATTTACAAACGGCTGTGTGCACATTGTTCCACGTTTGGCATGTTGGGAATAGTGGAGGGGGGGTTTATGCAGATACCGCGCTCCCCGATGAGATCGCCAGTATTCCCACTGGCTGGTAAACCCAAGGTCACGGCAACCAGTGCCGAGACTAAGCCATCTATCAGCGCTCCCCGCCTGAGTGCTAGCCCACATATAACCCTCCATGTTCCGTCTCCGGAGCGATGAAGACGCCAGTTATTGTTTTTTTTTGCCGCCTACCTCTTTAGTTAAATTTGTATTTCTTCTCTTGTGTATTTAGTGAGTTTCCACACTTTCAGCACTACTGCTTTGGCTGCTTATTGTTTTTGCACAGATTGGCTTTATTAAATCCTTAATCTGTGAATAAATTAAGATCATGATTCTCCTTTTTTTGTGTATTTTTTGATTATCTACACTGGGGTGCCTCATTACCATCCCCCAATAAACCAAAGAAGAGAATGAGATGATGAATTTTGTGTTTCTTGTAATGATACTGTGCATGCAGAAGATGTTATTGGTTTTCTCCTCATCCTTGCAAAACAGAGCATTCTATTCTCTATTCCCTGCTTTATCATTGGAGGGTCTCACATCAGGGTGCATGTGTGTGTGTAGAAATGGGTGACATGATACACAATCCTGCTCTCACGCTTTCAGTGATCTAAAAACGGATTTAAAATCCAAGAAATGCAGCCAAATGCCTGCAAAGAAGAAAGCTGCAAGCTCATGGAAATGGATGTAAACCATCTGTTGTTTCAACCTAAATCCTGAAAAAAAAAATTGTCTTTGCAAATATTTTATGGGGAAGAAAATTTGATCTGTTTTTTGGGTTATTTTTTTCACAAACAATCAAGGAAAATATATGTTTTCTTCATGAGAAAACTCCTCAGGCTCAGTTTAATTAAGCTCTCAGAACATATGATGTTTTAAACAAGTTGATTCTGGTTAAGGGCCATTTCATTTATAAACAAGTGCCTCTACTATTTTGCATAATATGCTGCTTATCAACAATTATAAAAAATAAAAGTACAGTCACATCAAATCGTTTACTCCAGACTAATATGAGAATATAAAACACTTGTGTGTTGCTAAAAAATCTGCCATGAAACCTGTTTTAAAGATCTGGAAACACGTGTGTGATCTACTTTACTCATAATGTCACAACATCACACCACTGTGTGTGTGTAGGCGGCCGCGTATGCAAATGTCCTCACACACACACGCGGGCTCAGACCCGTGTGGCCTCGGGCAGCGCGGTGGCTCGGTGGCACTGTCATCTCACAGCAAGACGGTCATTACTTTGATTCCCTGGAGTTTGTGTTTGTGTCTCCGCCTGAAGACGCATAATCCAGTCACACAGGAGAATCTGGCCTTAAGTGAGAATGTTAGCGCGAGTGCTTTTCAGACTTTGTGTCCTGCAATCTAACTGCTGCTTCTCCTTGCTTTGCTGCTTGTATGCCCACAGGACTCCGACGTGTTATGTAACACAGGGTAATAAAATGCTGGTTTTCTTCAATTGTTGTACATCTCTGTCCACATGGACCCTGTATGGCGACCTTGAATATCTTGCCGATAAATTAAGTTGTTGTTATTTCATGTTTGCTTGGATATAATCAACATAACTTTTACAATGCACTTAAAAGAATCAGATATAAGTTCGATGATGCTAATTTTTGATTATTGAACAGTGGCTACGTTTACATGCAGGCAATAAGCCTTTTCTAACCGGAATATTAACAATAACCCGCTTGTACACGGTCAAACCAATAACCCAATTGAATATTCAATTCATTATTCATATTCCAGTTTTTAAAAACCTGAATATTCCCCCTGGGTTCCTCCTTTTCTAAGCCTAATATTTGATAATGTCTCCTCCTATCAGGATCTCCACATCAAAAGGAAGATGAATTAGTGTTGTGTCCATGTTCTATTGGCAAGGAATCTTGGTCTTTGGAGTCCAGGAACTCCTTGTAAACATGGCCAAAGGCGAGAGCAACACCACGCCACACTTTTGGAGTGAGGAGGAAACCAATCACTTCATCAGTGTGATGAAAGACACAAACATCCTGGCATTTGGAGACGCTAGAAAGTAGCGGGATAGACAGATCCACAAAAAGGGGAGCGCAAAGTTACACCAAGCAGGGTTTGTAGCAGACCTTCTCCGTGCGTGGCTGCTTTGATCGCCATATCACCATTGATTACAATCACCATGGATACAGGAACAACCCGGTTTGCTCACGCATGGAAACGCCTTATTCCCAATGTTTCACTAACAGAAATAGGGACCTTAACCCCAATATTGGCTGACTGGAAACGTAGTCAGCGTCCCTGCCCTCGTCTGGACAAGCATCACAGTGAAAACTCAAGGATTCAGAGTGCGGCTCGGGCGGTCCAGTGACCCGTCTTAAAATTCCATGGTGCCCTCCGCCTCTGGCTGTCTGACGTCCAAGGTTCTGATCATATCTGCGATGACTGACAGTAACTGACTGGGCTGATGAATCACTCGGAATAAGCTACGATTTAGGGTTGGGTTTTTTTATATATATATTTTTTTTTTCCCGCCTCTGGTTGCTGTCAGAATCATTGTATTGTCACATTATCCATGTGAATCATGTGCCGGGAATCAATGGGATTATCCACAGTGTTCCTTCTCGAGTTTGTCTTTGAGCGTCTGTTAGTCACTAAATGGGATCATGTGTCACAGAGAAACATCGCTATTACGTGAATGCAAGGATCAAACTACTCATTGCCCTCTGTTACGTACATGAAACACATTCAGTGCTTAAAATGTCACAGCAAGCTAATGATTACTCTGGGTATCCACCGTTCTGTGTGCTTTGTTCTCACTTTAACATTCGACAGCTGGGATTTTTCAAAATAGACGTGTCGTCAGCTGTGCAGGTCTGCTCACATCAGACGTGATTAGGGGTTCCGCGCCTCTGCTCAAGGATGCCTGCTATGGACGCATGTTGTGATGTCACGCCTGGTAAAATACTGCTTGGGCTGCTTTCATGATTTGGTTGATGTTCCTCAGACATGTGTTTAAAATAAATTTAAAATTTAAATTTAAATGTCTTTAAAATATTGACAATCCGGCTCTTTGAACTTAACAAAGGCAACAGTTTGGGTTTTTTTTAGTGTTGTTTCAACTGCATGATTGGTGTTCGGAGACGAAGTGGTAAGTCTACTTGGGTTTTATGATGACTTTGTCTTATCTTAATTCATATTTTGCAGAGTGATGTTTTGTCGATACTGTGTTGTTTGATTGTACATAATTGCAAATTTATACACAATCACAGACCACCTTTCAGTGGAATTGAGATGGGTGTTTATTTTTGTATTTTATTTTGTAGCACTCGTATAACATTTAATGTAATCTATGTTTTATATTAGTAATTCATTTTGCACATTGTTGGTAATAAATACATTTGAGAAACAAAAACAATCAGAGGAGCCACTCTCTAAAGAGAGCTGATAGATTAGCAATTGCTGAATAGAAAGACAGATAGACAGACAGACAGATAGCCAGACAGATAGCCAGATAGATAGATAGATAGATAGATAGATAAATAGATAGATAGATAGATAAGCCTTTTATTCAGACTCAGGGTCCATACAAACAAATACATGCCATAAATAGCACACACGCACACACACAAAAATCCCTGAAAGCTGAAATTTCCATCACTATTTTTCCAAGTACCACAGACATACGGCTATGTGTATTTGTACATTTGTACTTTATGCTGGGATAACTGGGATTAAATCAAACAGTCCTCACTCGGAGGCGTTCACCCCGGTGCACCCACATCAAAAACCCACTGATTTGTAGGTTAGCACTAAATGTATTCTGGCGAGCTCACATGGCGGCTCTGCTTTATCTGCGTGTTGGATAACGACTAGAAGCTAGAACAGCAGCCGCTCCTCCCCCGGGGGCCCAGCATACGTGTGATGCAGGCTCTGATATATAGTGTCAGGTAGATCTTATAGCATATAAGCTGCAGCACTTAATTGGTTTTTAAATCTCAAGACGGAGCATTCCTGCCGCAGCTGTGTAATGTACGGCGCGGAGCCTTTCAGCGCCCGCCCCAGCTGAGCCATTCACTCATTATGGACGTGCGGGTAAACACATCGGACTCAGCAGAAGTGTAGCTGTGGGTAGAATATGAGATGTATAGCCGCTTTGCTTTTCTAATCGCCGGGCAAACGCTTTCACACCGCTTCACCATGAGCCCAATGTGTCACCTCCATCAAAGCATCAAAAGGAAGTTGGTTAGAAGTTCTAACAAAAGGAGCATTCAGTCACTGTTTTTTAAACTAGAAGGGAGAATATCTTACTTGTGCACTTTTTCAGCCCGGACCCTTTCTTCACGGCGTGACGGCTGAGCTTGCAGTTGAAGTTGTTCTCCCAGAACTCGGCAAACCAGATATTCCGTCTGTTGTTTTCCAGAGTTCGGCTGATGAAGTAACGATCAAACCCTGGGAGAGATCAATGGGTTTGCCGTCATTGGAACAGTCAAGTGTCAAGATAAACAACAGTGCCGATCAGAGCTCACGCGTGTCCAAAGGTGCGACTGCCTTCAATATACTTACCCCAGCTTAAATATGATTAGAATTTCAGTTTTTAGACCTTTGATGATCAGTGATAGTGGCAGAGCAAAGCCACCCTTCAAACGCACCCACGCCACGGCCTCACATGAAAAGAATATCAGTGGAACATACACATGGTTTTTAATAAAAAAATCTAATGAGAGAGCACATGTGGATACGATACCGATATTGCAGTTTTGAGTATTGGCTGATACGGATATTAATCCCATGCGATATCAGCAGGAATCATACATACTTTTATTACTTATTTCGTAGTATGGAATGTTAGAAAAGCCTTGATTAAGTGATATTACTCAAACAGAGTCAGAGTTTTCTTGGGACCTGTTGTCTATCTGCCCAGCTGTGATAGTGGGGGCAGAATGGAAGTGCTGGAGCGGTCTGGAATGGTCTGCTTGTATCGGAGCGCTTATATCAGAAATTTTAGATTTCTTGCTGAGATCGGACGTATTTCCGATATCAATTTTGGATTGGGACACCCCTACATGTGGGTACCTTTGATGGACTGGCGCTTTGGCAGGATGGTGACCGCGCCCTCGGCCATCTCCTCCTGGTTGAGAACCGGGGAGATCTTGGAGCCCCAGCTGTCCGAGCCCACCCAGATGAAGTGACCCGTCTGGTTGGCCTTCTTTGCCGCGTGAAGCAGCCGCCTGCAAGAGGTGGGGGAGGAAACAGATGTTGCCATCGATACGGGCCCAACAAGCTCCTGTTTGATTTGGTTTTGCGAGTCATTACACGGTGGAGATTTGCCCCGTGTTCGCTTTTTCCTTCTCATCTTCAAAGCGGCCTCACCTGATGTCGTCCTCGTTGGCAAAGAGTATGACGACTCTCGCGTTGGGGTTTTCTCGCAGTCTCCTGATGACCTTGTCGAACTCCCCCTGCTTGGGCTCACGGGGGATCTTGACCGACTGGGAGATGCACACACCACCTATGAAAAGACACAAAAAATGACAAATGATCGGATATAAGCACTTTGTTAGAGAGGCACAAACAAACTGTGGAATAATCAAAACGAGGAAGTGAGCTGCACTGATTAGTGGACTAGAGTTGAATCTACACTTAATTAGATGTAAATAAAATATCTTAACTGAGGTAATGAAATTGAGGGCTCTGTGGCCACTTCATCACTTTACCCAGGGAATTGTTAGAAACCTGAAACCCAGATTGTGAAATGTTGCATCTCCCCAAAGAGCTATCGGGAAGCAGAAGCGTAATTAGACGCTGAAAGAAGGAAACGGCCTTAATGTCTGGGATGGTAAAGTACATTTTTTTATACTCATCCACAGTGTGATAACTGATCTCCCTTGGAACATATTTCAAAAATATTGCCACTTTTATGCTCTGTAAAATATTTGGGTTGTAATTTTTGCGTGCATATATAACAGCACACGGAATGATGCGAACACACCGGAAATGATCAGCACTTCATAGAGAAGTCCATAGAGAAGGCAGGGGCGGGGTACAAAGGAATAGTTTTTGTGCAAGCCAAGGAAAAGTTCCCAACGTTTTTACAGGACATTTTTTCAGCTGAGATTTAGAGAGTACGATGTTTGTCTGAAGGATTGAGCTTCTCTGCAGCTTTTAAGATAGCGGGGATTTCGTGACAAGAAGAACCTCCGCACGCATCTTTCACTCTTAGAAAATGGGTCTTGTTTAGGTGTAAGTAATGCTGCTGAAGGGAGGATGTGTTTATATAAAAGTGTCAGAAGAAAAAGAAAATCTGTAAAGCCTGACAAGTTGTTCTCCAAAAGGCAATCAGAGGGAACACATTAACGGGGCGGACTAACAGCAATTCCCTGCTAATTAATATGACATTACCATTTTCATTTCTTGGGTCACACACTCCGCCCACGGGACAAATAGATACACAGTTGTCTGTACCAGCCTTGACAAAAAACATATTTGGGCTTTTGTTTGTGTAAACCTTTTTGAAATCATTCAATATAAGAGATGTACATTACGTACATTTCATGAAACAGATTGTGAAATAATTTTTGCCAACACAAATTGCTCCTTTGGTGCCATATGGTGCTGTTTTTTGAATGCAATGTTTTGTTTTTTAATGTGTATAATTCTAAATAACTCAGTTTAGAATAAAACTAATGCCCTCATTTACAACAACACAAACTGTAAAATAACAAAGAAAAGTGAGGATCTAAAATGACCTACAGGGACGTCAGTGTTTCTCCCACAGGGTTTATATTGTTGTTCCTGTTTTGTTCGAAGCATATGTTGCTTTAAGCGTATAAACAGAGACAGGATGCCGGGAAAGACGACCTTTTGTGAGGATTAGTGTTACTTTGCGGTGTACCCTTTCACCGCTCGAATTATACGAGACGACGGCTGTTTGTTTCATCCTCTTAAGGAGCTTCTTGTTGACTGCTGCCTTCCTCAGGTGCGTCCCGGCAGTAACGTTCCCCGACAGCTCGGCCTCAAGCACATTCAGTCTTCAGCATTTGTTTAAAGCGTCTCTCACATCTCAGGAAAAAAAAATGTTTAAAGCAAAGTGGAAATGGATGCACAGCAGCGTGATGTCTGGATCCCTCCAGACCCCACATCCAAGCACTAAATCTTTTAATGTGTGACCCCTGCCTGGGCTGCTTCACATTGGTTTGCTCATCACTGCACTCAACACTTGGGCTGTCAACACATTAGGCTTTTTATAAATTGTGGACGTATTCCTTCTCTACTTGAGTCCAAACAAAAGCCACAGCGAAAAGTCATTTTTTTCTCCCAATGATGGAATAAATATTCTGGTGTGGACATCTCAAGGGTGACTCACACTAATCTGCTGTCAATCTCATTTGTTGCTGCTTTTGTACTCATTATTGTTGGTCATCTCTAGCAACGCCGGCTCTGAGGAAAGGCAATTTCTACTACCAGACAAGGTCTATTGTGTGTGTGTGTGTGTGTGTGTGTGGGGGGGGTCAGCCGTCAACGAATATATATGAATTAAGCTCCAATACAGGATTGTTGATTCAGAGGTCTGGAACCAGAATAGAGGACTTCTGCTTTGTTGACAAGTCAACACGAGAGGCTAAACTGTATTTTATCGGATCCCTAAACAAACATAACAAGCAGACGAATGTTTTGCAAAATATGTTTTACCCGTCTTTGACACATCATCTCCTCACAGTTACAACAGATTTGTGTGTGATAAAGAATCGCGCTTCGTCCCCCTAAAAAAGGAAAAAGATCACACTAACTTACTGCTGCAGGGTGTGTGTGTGTGTTTATGCAGTAGGCAGAGCATTTCATCACTTCAGCCGCTTGTGTGTGATGACCTATTTGTCCACTTGGCTCAAACAGGCTCCATTATCTGCCATTTTGGAGCTCGTACTTAAATGGATGCGATGGGAGAGGTGAGAAGTGAGCAAACCTCTCCCTCAAATTGCTGTTTCTCACCAACAACTGTGAAGAAATATCCTTGTGGAGGTTTTCGTTCCTCTCAACAATGTTAATGGAGAATTGTATTGACAATGGTGTGTGTCACATCCAGCCACACTCCCATCGCTCCTGGTGTTTGAAAAAATGTATGAAGTCTGTCATAAAGTACCACCAAATGGAACATTTTTCAATCAATCTTCGTCATTCACAGTGTGTACAGTGAATTAACGGCTATGCTTACGTCTTCCGGTCTCATTTCTTCATAACAATGAACAGAATGGTGTACAACAATCTCAAGTGTTTCCAGCGGAGTCGGCTCAGTCAGTCAATCAACAAGCTTCCCTTTCCTCACAGTGTGAGATTTTCTCAGAATTGTGGTTTGGTAAACTGTAGCTTAAACCCTGCTGAGATCAGGTGTACGACATCCTGACTGTACCGAGCTCGGGAACCTGAAGCAACAGAGACTAAACAATCACAACATTTAGAGAGGGGGAAATGTAGAAAAATAGGGTAAGTACTAACAAATTAGAGAGAACACTTAAGCAATCCTATTTTCTTTAAGTCGCAGCCAACACTGAGATACAAAAGCTAACCATCATAACTCAATTTCAGTTTTCTGAAACTTTTGAGAATCTTTCATCTTATAAGCACAAATTCAATGTTTTGGTGTAAACCGTAATTGGTGCAAAATGCCAGCTCTCTTTTTTGTGTACTGATGAAAAAACACCACATGCTCACTCAGAACAAAAATGGCCAAATGTGATCACATTTGTGTCCATTAAGTCCCTGATTCAACAGAATGGGATTAAATACCAACTAACTGACTCCCATGTTGTTTTTGCGTGATGTGCCTTCTCACCGTCCGCAGATCGTATGAGTTGCACTGATTAATACCTCAATACCAGCATGATTCAACCTTTTCACTCCCGATACTATACCGAAATTACAGCCTTGAGTATTGGCAGATACCGATATCGATCTGATACTATATCAGGACGAATAATACATACTTTTATGACTTATTTTGTAGTATGGAATGTTAGAAAATGCTTGATCAAGTGATATAACTCAAACAGAGATCAATAGTCAGCCACAGCAGCTATGAGAAAAACTGACCCATTGATTATTAACCAATGGCTTACATACATTTGAACCTTAAACATAATAATTTTCTACAAATGAAGAGAATAAATTAAATCTGGAATGGACTGCTTGTAGTGGAGTGCTTATATCAGAGATTTTAGATGCAGCCCGATATAATCCGACACTCGGACATCGGACCGATATCCGATATTAATATCAAATCGGGGCATCCCTGTGGCACACACTCAGACTCCTAACTCAATTTGAAACTGCAAGGCTGCTGAGCTCAACATGACCTGGCAATTATTTTTTACCTCAACATGATGTTGCCGGTGTTTTACATGAGCCAGAGTCGGTTCCCCATGTCATGGATTTTTTTATTTTATTTTTTACAAATACAAGGTAACAGATGTGGCAAATTCCTGCTTAAATCAGTGCTTGTTAAAACAGCAGTGAGCCTTTTTGCCTTGCAGTGGTGAGGCGCTGGATGAAGGGTGGGGCTTTTTACTTCCCCCGTGAAGTCGATGGGAACCTGCTGTGCGTCATGTAAAAACTTGACACACTGCACTATTGCTAAATCAGCAACAGCACCTTGCTACTCCATTACCGAGGCGGGAAAGTAGGAATTTGAAGGAAAAGATACGACAGGACGGGTGTAACAATGGAATAATAATAACAAATGATAGAGGTGGCGGTGCTCCAACAGCTGCACACTCTTACAAATGAACTGCCAAAAGTCACAAAGTTCACGCGGGAGTTTAAGTATTGAACTGATAACATATT
>CAESWR010002627.1:277163-305720 GCA_903171835.1 Mullus surmuletus | reverse complement strand
TTTCTTCACCCTGCACGAGTGAAAGGAGGGCCGGCGCTTTGCAGGGCCATTTTATGTGCGTGTCCTTCACAGGTCTGGGCCCCACGTATGGTAATCCTGGATGTGGCGGTCTGGCACGTGGAGCAGACCCTCTCAAGCAGGACGACAATTTGAAGTTAGTGGGTCAGCACAAGGGGAGTGATGTTAAAGTGGGCTAATCCCACCGACATGCTAGCGAACCTCCAGGCGCCGACACCGCCGTCTAATCTGCAGAGGAACCAGGGAGAGCAGAGATCCACGGGGACGAGCAGGGAAAAGCGCAGCCAATTTCCTCGGCCAACCCTTTCATGGATCATGAGGAGTGATAATCCTCTCGTCGTCTGATTGTTTTTGCAATTTGCACTTTTTTTCCCCCCTTAAAGGGATAGTTTGGATTTTTTGACGTGAAGTTGTATGAGATCCTCACCATCAGTGTGGTTCATCAGGAGTGACTTTTCCTCCACTGCGTCCCGTGAGCGGAGTTGCAGCTCCAGTTTCGGTTTTGCTTCAAAAAATAGTGATCCATTTGCATCACAAATTCTTGGCACTATTTTCCTCCCTTCGTGTCACTGCGATCACCTATCCATCAGCTGTAGTCGGAAGGAGACATGTCACAGCGCTCTCCTTCCGAGCATGTAAACGCCATGAAACAGCTGATGATGTTGCACGCAGTGATACAAAGGAAGGGGAAATAGTGCCGGGTGATTGCGAGGTCGGACTTTTTTGTGGCCAAGAATTCGTGATGCGAATCTTTTATATGCTTTTTTTTTTCTTTCTTTTTTTGGGAGCATAACGCTTTATTGGTGTGAGCCCAGCAACTAGACGGAAAACAACTTTCAGCAACTCCGCTAAAGGGACTCAGTGGGGTAAAAGACGCTGCTGATGGTGAGGATCTCATACAACTTCATGTCAAAAAAATCTGAACTATCCCTTTCAAGGTTTCTGCCGTTGGTGCTGGATGGAATCATGTCCAACAACATACAGTACATCTTCCTATCGCATCGCTCCCCTCTGCATAGATCATAAATAAAGAGCTCAGAGACGGCGGACCTATTTCCCTTCATCTATTACCCAGCATTCAGTGCTTTATTTGACAGTCGGAAAAATGCTTTTGCGCTGCCATGATATTTGAGTGAACGGAGACGTCACTCGCCGTAGGAAACAAGTCAACCACCATGAAAAGCTGCATCTTTGCCTCTAGCATCTAATGTAGTAGATTCTGCAGTGTCTTATGGGGAAAATGGGGAATTTCCAGTCAACCTCTTTAGTGTCTAATGGGAAAAATGAAGGAATTTCCAGTGTGTCGCACGCTCGGACAGCACCTGTTGGATGGAAACTTGCTGCCATATTGCCGCATCTCGCGTGACACGTGGTGCGTGCTGATTGCCGGCGGTGAACAGGTGGATATACCTTTTAAAATTCATGAAAGCGTATTGAGTGACAGCAAACGGGGGCCGAGCGGCAAGAAAGTGAATTAAATCGCGCCTCGCTCAGTCACTTTTGCTAGCCTTTAGACTTTGACCCGTTCTGAATCATTTGTATATCTTGGCAGCTCGGCCACGTAATTGATGTCATTCATTACATGATTGAGGGGGCTGTTTTTGTGGGGTGAGTGGAGGTAGCCAGACCACTGCTGCAAGCAACCGCACACTGTAATGATTGATAGGAAGCCAGGCAGCATAAACGCCCGAGTGTTGGGTTGCCTAAATGCAAGTGAGTGTTACTCTGCATGCCGGCTTGGAGCGAAGTCATTAATAAACCCCGCAAATGATGATAGCTGTTGTATCGATTGGAGTTTGCACCCTCCATTCCGCCAGCCCCTCTCACTCCAATACTTTGCCTCAGTAAACACAGGCATTGAGATTGTTGACCCGAGCTGTCTCTGCCATTGATCACGGCGCTGATGTTGGGACACCACCTTCTCTTTGTTTGTTTGGTAGCTTAATCCATTCGCGAAGCTTGCTGATGGTACAAAATGGATCAATAGCGGAGGAAAAATGGAAGTATGAGATTAAAAATTATAGATTTATGCCTGAACAAATGCGGCCACATTCCTCCCTTCTCCTTTGCAAATGATTGACCTGTATGCTATGAGCGAGTGGCATTATGTACCAAAGCAGAATCCGTCTGGAAAACAGTCACAAATGTCCAGATGTGCAGAAGCTCATCAACATCTGTTTCGCTGCCTAGTGCAAAATGCTTCTTTAAAACCAAATGCGATCTGCTTTGTCTCAGCCACATGCCTCTCGATCTTATTTTTTTGCCCCCCTCTCCCCCTTTCCATTTCCACCGGCTGTTGGGTACTTTGTCATTCGTAATGGAAATGACACACCCTGAGTCAAAGTGACATTATGTCAAAATTTTATCCTGTGATTCCTGCCAGGCTAAATCACTCCTGCTCTGTTCCTCATTCGGGATCAAATTAGAAACACTCTTGCGGAGCCTCCATAAAGCACAAAAAGACTCCCTCGTAACGTCCTCAATAACCCCTGAAAAACCTGAATGTCTCTCCTGAAGTTTGGCTGAGGAAGCTGCAAAACTTTCTTTAATGACTTCAAATATGCCAGAAAGGCAAAGGTTATGCTTGGGCTTTTAATGGTGATAAACAAACAAAAGGCTGTTTGTTCTCTCAGAAAACGGAAAGATTTTTACAGCATTCCTTCCTCACGCTGTGTCTCGGAGAGTGATGGGCAGTGTCACATTTTTATGAAGCTGTGGGAAAGTAGTTTCTTTTGAACCCAGGTTAGAGAAAGCCATATATGAAGTGTGCCTGAAGGCATGGCTAGTCAGGAATGTAATACAGACTTTTTAATAAACACATTAATCAGCACATTGTAGAGCATGAATCCCTGGAGTCTGCTGTTGTCCTAAAAATGTATTTTTAACCACATGCAGAGGGAAATCCCTACACACATACAATAATGCATACCAGAACACTTGCTCTCTGTAGCTGTCGGCAGAAAAGCGAATGCCTTCGGTCAGGAATAACTATAATTCATTCTCCTCTACCAATTTGGTGTGTTTAGTCACGTCTCTATGTTTTCCTGATTTCATCAAGGCTAATGGGACAATTGGAATCCTATTTGTGTCTCACTGTGCAGCCTATTACCATATGAAAATCTGTTTCGAAGTACAGCGTCGCTCCTATTTTTTTTGTTAAATCAAACCGTGTCTCTAGCATCAAGGTTATTTTAGCATACTGTGTATAGAGATTGCCTTTCCCTGACAGTCAGCGGTTGGTTCATGCCAATGTTTTCCCTTCACATAAGCCTCCACAAACCTCGAGCTATCCACCTCTGCCTCGCAAAAACCCGAGGGTGGCTTTCCTATTGTTTCCAAATCAACCCTTCGAGGTCTTTTTGCGGTGACGAAATTGCATTTATGCCCCATTAGAAGAAGCATGAGGTTTTAAGAAATCGGTGGCACCTAGGAGGGAGAACTGTTGGGAAGTAGAATTATTGTAGGGTTAGTTTTTGATGTTAAAAGGGACCAAAGAGCAGCTCCGGGGACTCTCGGGGAATGTGTGCTTACGAAAAAATTCTCAGTGTCTGCATTACCAAAAGTACACGCAAAATGCATGGTACCGTAATTAATGACCAGTTTCGATTCACAGGTACAGTTTAGACAATGTGCAGCTCCCGTGAATAAAAGCTATTGTGTTGTTATCTATAAGTAGGGCTGCGTGACGGTGAATAGAAATGACTTCACCTTTAAGGTCAATGAACTTTTCAGAAAAATGTACAATATATTACAGAGATGTCTGTGCCTATAACCTCACCAGAGAAGGACTTTGTGAGAAAGCACTGTTTTAAGGACCAGCTTGGAGAAGTGGGGGCTCTTTAAAAGAATCATAGAATGAATACACATCCCCGACCTCAGTATAACCCAGCATGTATTCATTTCTGACTACTTGAGGCCCTTCACACCTCCACTTTCAGTTTTCTTCTGAATAACATATGCTGGGAGTTTGCCGTGGTCATTGTAAAAAAAATTCATGTTCAAAGAATCATATGAGTAACTGCGCCCAAATCAGCCCACAAAACTGACAAAAAAACGCATAGACTTTTGGCAAATCTCCCACATCCTTCAAACATGTAATAAGATTATTAAAAAATAGAGGGTGAAAGGCCTGAATGCCTGAATTTTTCGTCAATGATTACACCTTTCCAAGAAGAATACTTTTATCTCCACTCTAATCACATTAAGGAAGTAACAATAACATTTCATGGGGGCAGTTACGACCAACTGAGGCCACCGCAGATGTCTGTTTTATCTACACCCACTATCTTGCTAAGAGGATGTTTATCAGGATAAAAATTCTACCTGCTAATTAGTGAGAGCCATCTTGAAAGAGGCATCAGCTCTAAAGGAAAAGTGGAGAAAGAGCCATTTGCTTTCCTTTCAGAGGCTGAGGGCTGCATGCTGTGCGGCGCCACACTCCACCGCTACGACAGACAAGGAGGAAAATGTACGGATGGAATAAAACTGCAGTATTAGGAAACCCTTCCATCCAGGCATTTTGGGGTGATTTATGTGGGCAAAAATTCTTGATTATGTGGCGGCTCTCGAAAAATGTGATGGAATACGCAGTTCTTGTGTTTGTCTGGAAGAGCAGTATGTAAGGGTTTGGGTGAGTTAAGGTGACGGGAAACAGACAGTGGCCTCCCACTTTGACATCCATCAAACCAGCGGTCTCAACTTGTGTTTGGGAAAGAAAAGAAATAAAGTGTGGTCTTATGCTGCAACATCTGTCAAAGCAGGAGTCTCCCACAAAGAAGTCCAGCCCCGATGACCCATTGACCACCCGAACCCGCCCTCTGAAACCTATCTGGTTCTCTCGTGGAGAATTCTTTACACTATTCTAATCTTTTTAAGTTTAGTCTTCCCTCGTTAAGTCCTCTCTATAGTCTTCTCTAGCCTAGTCTAGCTCTAGTCTGGTCTAATCAAGACTTCTGTAGTCTAGTGTACTCTTGTCTTCTCTATTCTGGTCCTCTCTCGTCTAGACTTTTCTCCTCTAGTCCTCTTTCGTCTAGTCTTGTCTTTCTAATCTAGTCTTCTCTTATGTAGTCTAGTCTTCTCTAGTCTAGTCTACTCTACTCTACTTTACTTTAGTTGTATCAGTGTTTGTTTCTTTGTGTATCCACTTTGACTTTTCTTTTGTTTTGTGTTTCGACCCTACTTTTTCTTAGAATACTTTCTTCTATTTGTCTGTTGTTCAGCTGAGATAGACAACCAACTTTTGACAAATATTCAATCCTCAGACAACTGCCGACAGGACTCTTCAAAACTGGCTGCAAAGGAAGGCACAAAACATATTTTTTCTTGGTTGGGGGTCCAGATGAAATAATTAAGAGTGCCCAGAATTCTCGCTGAGGCAAGATGATATTAGTATCCCTGGAAATAACAGCATGGGGGGAACGCTCAGGCTCCAGGGACAATTCCCAGAAACCGTTTTTGGTTTTCTACGATTATGTGTGGTTGCAGCCACTCTAGTTGACCAGCAGAATGATTTTCTGTTGACGTCAAGCTCCAGAAAACTCGGGAAATAGATGTCACTGTTCTGTCCATGTTAATTTATTACCAAGTAACTTCTACAAGGGGAAGTGCGGAAACATCATAGCCAAGACGATGAAGACAATACAAAACAAATTAACAGCAGAGCTGCTAAGACAAAAATAAATAGCTGTTTTGTAGCCACAACAAACCTGTTCCTGTTATAATAACAGGGAGTGAATGAAATGTACTCGTCACTGTGAGATAAAAACAATGTGTCCTGACCATAGTGAATGAGTCATGAGACTCGCATATCCACTTTCTAAAATAACTCTAAAATAAGACTTCGGCTATCACACAGTGCTGTTTATGTTAATAACTGCTGACGTAAAAGAGGACAGACAAGGCTACAATTGAAGCTGTTGCAGCAGTCAAAAAAAAAAAAGCTAAATGTCTAACTGAATACATAGCTGATCAGATTTCTTTCATAATTCAAGTTACATTATTTAACTCCTCCAAAATACATATTACCCTGCAACGTCTGTGTCATTTCAACTAATTACATTTAGTGAGATTTCCTCATATCAAGCAGACTTGTGAATGTTTTTACATACAAAGAGAGGTTTACGGTTTCTAATTTGGAATGAAAAACAGAAATACCCACTTTCATGATAGATCAATGTGGCTGGAGAAACACTAATGGTTTAAAAGTGCTTCATCTGGTGCCCACCTTCATTGATCCATTCCAAAATGAAGGAAAAACAGATGGACGGTATCTTTGTCTGGTCCACTTGGATTAAAATTAGAATCATGCACGCCAATCAAAATGGACTCAAGTCCAAGAAGAGCATTACAAGCGTCTGAGAGCGAGTGCTGAGTGTCATATACATTCAAATAATCCAACATTTCAATATCTGCCAAACATTACTAGGCTTTTATCTTTCTTTTTTTTAGGCTACAAAGGGAAATGAAGTCGATGGTATATTTGTGGAGGGTTTTTTCTTACTTCTATCAACTAGCAGCATCAAGTATTTATTAGGTTTTATGGTATAACTCAACACCATATGACTTTGTATGCTGCATAAATTAATCAAGCAAATTAATTCAGAAAACATGTAAGAGAACAGCAAACCCAGTTGACTGCTGAGGACCTCACAGCTAACAGATTTTACCTGCGCAGAGACAATCACAAATCATCACAAGAGGGTTTGCGCTCTGAGCTGTTTGTTCCTCCAATGGGGTCCCAGAGGTCTGCAGAATCCATGCTGACATCTATGTTCCATGAACTGTGGTGAAATAACACCTTAGACACTCAGCGTTCTTTCTTTTTTCCTCCCCCCTGTAATTTCTCATGTATGTTCATATCCATCCCAACATAATCGCCCCTCTCGGTGGTTACGTGGCGAGATTTGTACTCAGTAACAACCAAAAGCACATTTTATTTTGGGCTGTAATACCTCTTGACTTGTCACCATTGGTAATGTTTCTATATTATTCAGTGAATAATCAAACATCACTCTCTAATTCCTTCAAATACCATACTTACCTACTTTTCAAGGTTAAATATTTACTCAATGTGTAGATTTTAATTGGCTTTATTTTACAAATCCAATCCTTGAATAACCCCAATAGACATGTTATTTTATTGTATCGGCAGTGAAGGTATCAGGTTGACATCAAACTTTGAATGCCAAATAATACAATACAAATCCCTCTTCTGATAACAATAATGTGAAGCCACTTACAAAGTGCTTAGCAGAGGCTGACAATATCTTATCCCTCTGACAAAAGTAGCATTGATGTATTTTAATTAAGAGGTGCTGAATGGATTAGTAGAACTGTAATCCAGATTAGTTGCATGAGCTGGTGAATTTACATTATCTTTTTACATTGATGAAATGGAAATCCATTTTCCTCTGCATCTCTCACCCCCGACATTTGCTTTTCAAAATGTCTTATAAACCCGGAGCGTCTATTCTGACCCCTCTTTTTTTTGTTTAACTGGATGATCTGTGACGGGACATAGAATTTGCCCCTCCACACATCTGGAGGGGGTCTGGCCTCCAACATGTGGACGTCGGCAGAGCGTAACTGCACTTTGTACATCATTATTTCCAAGCTGACAGAGGGGAGAAATGCAACAAAAAAAAAAAGAATGAACAGTCAAATCAGCACAGCTGTTGCTTGTTGTCGTTCCCACCTCTCCCAAACACACACACACACACACACACAAACACCCACACGCACACACACCTACACACTGAAGACTGCAGCTGCGTATCTCTGTCTCACTGATGGAGCCCAACAAACAATCGGGATACTCTGAAGTCTGCTGTCACCATTTGCTCACACCGCTCCTTACTTCTGGTCTATCATCCGCAGACTGATCCCGGTTGTTGCATTTGCACAAGCAGCATTTTGTTTGCTCAACACAGGAAACTCAGATTATGGGCAAAGAAAAAGTGCAAACATGTGATGCAATACACTGCCACGTTGACACCTTCACCACGCAAATTTAGGTTGTACTTTTGAAGAGACTAGCTGATCTTACTGAGGATAACAATATATTGAACCTTAAATCACTCCTGTTACTACCAGCAACATGACGCCAATTACTGCCAGCTCCATTTTTAGGTTTGCATCTACACAACAGCTTATCAACCAAATGCAAATTTGGCGCGGATGTTTTGAGTCCGTTATCTTTTGTTGCCCACATGTAATTATTCATATACTGTATTAGCTTAGCCACTAACCTTATCTGTACCAATTCACATTGCTTTTTGTGGCCAATTTGTGCAGCATCCCTAGGGTACTTCAGGATAAATTAAACTGCAGCATATGCCGTAACCTCCCCCACACCCTAATCCATTGCTTTGGTTTTCCACTTGTGATTGGATCAGCAACACATAGTTTCTCTGATTGTCTTCCTGGTTGAATATGTATTAATGTGCATTTGCATCACAAAGCGCCGTGCTCCCACGTGGGCAAAAAAACGTGGTTTCCTGCACCCTGTCGGTACGTTTGACAAGATAGCGCTGTTTGTCAAATACTCCTGATACACTGAGACCTGTTCTGATTTGTGAGGAATATCTACTGCTCGAGATCAAAGTTCAAGCAGCGGTACTTGCTTGAGAAAATTGGCTTTTATGTTGGGTCTGCATTAAGGGAGAGACATCACCATTATGTCAATGACAGCGAGTCCTATAGTGAGCGAGCGAAAGAGAAAGAAGATGAGTGATGATTATTCGCTTTGCCCAATTAAGCAACGACACATAATTGTTTAAACAAATTGGAACAGGACATATCTGAGACACTCAGGGGTCATTTGTGTGATGTCAAACAATAAATAAAGACATAACTGGCTGACACGCCACGCATGGGTGTGAACTAGAGATTAAAAGGCCATATGGATGGAAGCGGGAGAAGCGCTGTGATCTCCCCCCTGGGTGGCTGCAGTGACTGGGAATACAGATGTTCAAACGTCTCGTCTCTTTTGTCATGGTTACAGCGATGGCTTTCTCTAATCCAATCGAAGCGCATCCCGTGACTTCTACGCCATCATGCGAAAATGCACACACGTGGCTATTTTGGCTGTTTCGAATGGCGTGTGTCATGGAGTTGATTCTACTTACTGGGATAATAACAAGTTACACTGAGCTCTGTGTGTGTATCTTGGACCTATTGGTTGGGGGGGCGCTTGCTTCTGTAAACAAGCTCCAGCTGTGATGTCGGCATAATGCCGCTATGAGAAGATTGCGCCTCTGTGACTGACCAGTGGGTTGTCATGTTTGCTCACCGGAGAATAAAGTGGAACTGAGTAAAAGAGAGTAAAACGTTTGAAAATGAAAGTTGATTTAGGTTCAGGTACAAAAACAACCCGGTAGGGGTTCAGAAAACATGGTGGCCTGATTTTGCCCCTCGCCCTGCCCGCATTACAGAGACTTTTTCATATTATGCGTTTCTCATCTATATTGCACAGACCATCATACCAAAAACCAATAGTACCTATTGTACACTCTTCGACTTTGTCTTTTTCAGTTAGAATCACTGATTGGAGATCATGTAAAATATCTCAGCCTCTACGAGATTGACAGGGGTTAAATTTGGTACAGACATTCATGGTTACGGCACAATGAATTCAGCTTTAACGATTCATTTACTTTTCCCCGGAACCCCTGAGAGGTTGACATCTGTGATTTCAAGTGAAATATCTCAACAATAGGCAGCTTTCACAGCAGTATTGTTCGACTTGTCAAATCATCAAATGCACCAATGGAACTGACAGGGTTAATAACGGCTGCATTGGATTTTTGGAAAGGCAGACCCAGGGCGGTGGTAGTGTGCACGCTCATTTCATGACATGCCTCACAGGGACATTTAGTATTACTGTTTACACCTGAGCTTTGCTGCTTTGACAAGTCAAACTAAAAAGGCTAATTTCTCCAAATTTTATTCATAAATTCATGTCATGTTCTTAAAATCATTAGTAGTAGGGTTTTTTTTAAATAATCCTCTGACCTTTCATCTTGTCATAACCACGCTGTCCAATCCTGCAAAATATCTACAAAAGGATAGGACAGGACAGGATAGGACAGGGTAGGGTAGGATGGGATAGGATAGGATAGGATGGGGTAGGGTAGGGTAGGATAGGATAGGATAGGACAGGATAGGATAGGATAGGATAGGATAGGATAGGACGGGGTAGGGTAGGGTAGGATAGGATAGGATAGGATAGGTTAGGATAGGAAAGGAAAGGATAGAGTAGGGTAGGGTAGGGTAGGATAGGACAGGAGAGGACAGGATAGGGTAGAGGGATAGATCCTGTATGTTTTCTCACTAGCCTTCTGTGCAGCAGTAGCCGCAATCGTGGTCCAGATCAAAAGCAAAGCTCTGCACAGCTTCCTGTACCAGTTAGCAAGCGTCGACTACAACTCTTGTTATTAAAAGATAAGACTGGTTCTGTTATGTTTCTAAATAGATGGTTTCGATTATTCCTGACTTACAAAATACCTGGCCCATCCCATGTGAGATTTCAAGACGTCTGTATACTTTCAGAGGAAACATTAGACAAAAACATATACCGAAGGCCACAAGCTTGTGATTTATTTAATATGCAAGGCTATTCTCAAGCACCTTTATTATATATGAAAAGCTAGCTCAATTTTAAGCCACCATTTATATTTACAAGGTCAATTTAAAATTTTAATCTGATTGTTCAATAGTTTCCGTACATGAAGGGCAATGGAGATTGACTGGTGAATCTATCTATTAAGTCTGTAATACCAACATGTTTTTTCTTAAATTGAAGTATGCATTCCTGAGCTTTTATTTATTTTGTCCATGAAGCTATAAAGCAGAGAGAAATCATTCCTGCTTAAGACCTTTTTGTAGCTTTGCTTGAAAATTCTACAGTAGTTATAGTTATAGTTAGTTTAGAGCTCTAAACCTATAAAGACCGACTATATATTTTTATTATATAAGGTATTATAATAATTGTAATACCCTGTATAATAACAATATATAGTATGTGTTTATAGGTTTAGAGGTGTATATTATATCTCTATTCAGACTTTTAATGTAATACAATCTCATTCAGTGGGAAAATGTTAAATAAACTTGAAGCTCTGCCTTCTCATAGTTCTTACACTCGCTCTTACCCTGAAAAACCTGCAGTACGATCTAATATTGTCTGCTCTCTCCAAATAAATCACAGGGGAGTGATGACGCAGAGTTGTGTGTATTCCCTTCCTTTCTTCTTCATTCTACATTCCCCACATACACTTATTCATCCCCAACTCTGCGGCTAATGCTTGTAATCCTCCTTGTCAAACAGGGATGGCAGTTACTCCATTAGCAGGGTTTCTTGTGTTGATGTCAGGCAGGCCATTGGCTTTGCAAGGGAATCTTGTTAGGGTTCTTATTGACATTGTGTTTCATTAACTTGATTAATGACATCTATTGGGGCATGCTCCACAGTAATCAACATCTCTGCGGAGAAGGGCTGTCTGCACTCAAAGATGGGACTCGCTCAGCATCCTGTGCCAAGTAGGCAACACTTGACCCGACTTCTCCGTCTCCTGTTACTGGAAGGCTGCATCTTATATTCACAAAGACCAGAGTATTACATGATAAGAGGCCGTAAAGTGGACTCCAGGTGGCTGTTATGAAATTGTAGTTTCAGAGGAATATTGCAGAAAATAGGCTTTTTCGAAATTAAAGTAATCAAGTACCCTATGTCCATGTCAGTCGCAAGGTCCGAAGATTTCAGAGACTGCTATATTATTTGATGGCCCGTCAATTTGGTGTCCTTCAACATGTGCCTGGGTAGTCTGAGATTGGCGTTTCTGTCAACTACTTATCTGAAACTGTGCTTTAGATGTACGTTGTTGTCAAGCACTCAAAAATGTGTATACCCTCATAGATTTAATGCTTTTAAAAGCCTTTTTTTTGGTTACAGAGAAGGATTTCTTTCACCGTGTCTGTGCATTGTGCATCCCCCTGTGGGTCGGAAGGAGGTCACAACGAGGGTCAGCAAATGCGAGACGAGAAGCTATTCCCCTCAAATACGCCGAGAGAGGGATCGCCAAAGGCCGCTGACTCCCAACTCTCGGCACTGTTTGCCAGGCAAGAAGGATACAAAAGCAGAGATCAAAAACCCCACCTGGAATTCATATTTACCTTTCATCATCTGCTTTTTATCCACATTGTAGTTGGTTATATTTGCTCACTCTCTTAAGGGAGAGAGAGAGACAGAGAGCGAGAGGAAGCCGTGCTGATGCAATTCCAAGCAGGTGGCGGCTGCAGCGCTGCCAGTCCTGCTGCTGCGGGAGCTGACTCAGACAATTTGCCTTTTTGACTCAGTTTCCGGATGCGTTCAGCTCACAACAATCGAATCCGGCGAATTAAGTGCGGAAACTGAATTAACAGTTTACCCACAAAAATGAAATATCAACATAAGAAATCTCTCTGCAGTCAAGGGATTTGCTGTCGTAATGCTCCGAGACGACACTATGGAGAGCATTTCAATTAATAGATCAAACCGAAGGCGAGTCACTCAGCAGATAAAGTTTTCCACAATGATTTCTTATTCAGAGACAATTTGATCAGATATGTGGAGGGGTTTTGATTTAAATTAAGCTTAGGTTGATAAAGCCTGCCACATCTTTATCTTTGCATAAAAATATGGAACTATGAAATAAGAAAAATATTGCTATGAGCAAGAAATGGCAAAATGGATGGATTCAGGTTAAATAAAAGCGACATTTTTGTCTTGGTATGCGCAATCTTTGACAAGTTGGTGAGCGGTGGTGCAGCTTTGGTGCAAAGGGTGACGACATCTTGTATCGTCTGCCCACCAGCTCAGATACGACGAAAGCTTATTGTGAGTGTGCATCCATATAAAGCTCAGGCAAAATCAGACAAACCTAAATGCACCTTTTATGTGCTTCCACTTGCATTTTTTTTTCTTTGACTCCGTCGAGACTTTTTAATGAGTAGTCCTTATCAGTGTCTGGCATCCACACCAGCGAGCCTTTCCTTTACTTTGGTCACTCTATTTAAATCCTTCAGAGGACAGCAAGTATCCGTCCCTTCTGCACTCCACACCGGAGCAATTGTGCAAAGCAGAGCTGTTCGTTAAAACTGAGAAATAAAGGGAAAAAGCGTCAACGTTTTGATCATGGCAGCTGCAAATCAATATGACTGTTTACAAGGTGTGTGGATGTGTGTCGCCATGTGACAATATGAAACAACAAGCTATTTCAATTCCCAAAAGGTATTTAAACATTTAAATCTAACAATCATAGTTTTATATTGTAGGTTTGTTGAAATTTCCATTGCCATAACCACAGATGGATATTGCAGATCAAGTAAATTGTTTGTCAAACACGATGACAACAGAAACATCACTGTGATCAGAGAAGTGAATTCACCAGAAGAATACTCATCATCAGCTCATATTTGAACTGTTGCATTGCAATTTTTAAAGACTTTCCTTCACTTTGTCCTGAAAAAATGATAAATCCCACACATCAAAACATTTGCCAGTTATTTCATCCTTCCAATCTGTAATGATAACAACCACCAATGCCACTGAAAAAGTGGGACAAAGTGAACAAATGTCACATCCGGCTAATTAATGAGGGAGAGTTACTGCCTGCCTCAGCGGAAAGTCAAGTAGAACAACTTCAAGGATTTAAGTGTACAAAGTGTAATTGGTTCAATATGTCTTTACTAAAAGACTGTTGAGTTCAAGTTCTGCAATAAACTCTACCGGGATGTTTCCCCAATGATAACTGACAAATGTGATTCATTCACACAAAATTATCTCCACACATTTCTTGTTGCTTCGGTGTAAAAAAAACACCATTCCGATTGTGTTTCACTCAGCATTATTTATTTAACATCCCTCCTCTGCGCTGGACTAAGTGTCAAGGCCATTAACCATGCTGGGTGACAGACAAAACTGATGAACATCTACAGCCAAGTTGGACTCATCTGTCCAGACAGAGGACAACCCGGGACAAGATCACAGCACCTTTATGTCTCATTCTATTAATTACACTCGCACTAAGTCAA
Source organism: Mullus surmuletus (assembly GCA_903171835.1). NCBI lineage: Eukaryota > Metazoa > Chordata > Actinopteri > Syngnathiformes > Mullidae > Mullus > Mullus surmuletus. The sequence continues at coordinate 291,632 of CAESWR010002627.1, read as the reverse complement.
TCAACACTCTCACACTCCATGGGATCGTCCTTCTCCAGAGTAACTGTGGGAAGATTAAAGGCGGCAATCCAGCTCGGGAGTGTATTAGAAATCTAACTCTCTCTGGACATTCTATTCATTCCATTCATCTACTGATTTGACTTTCAGTTTCTCAGATGTCTGTTTGTAATGATTGATTACTGAAATAAAATAACAGTCTTGCAGAACAAAAGTGCAGTATCAACAAAGACGCCTAATTTATGGTTTGACAACAAGTCAGAGCATAAAGACGTTGTTGACTGAGTGTTAAATGGCTCAACGGTCTCGACAAACACCAAACACAACGTGACCAAAATACCCTTAAACAGACTTGACGCAAGTTATGAGAGCCAAGGTATCGCGAGTTAGAAGAAAAACATCAAATCTCTGTTTTAAATGACGACTCTGTGACCTCTTGTGCTTTCCTCACAACCCATTTTCCTCCAGGAGTCTGTGTTTGGATTGGTCACAGCCAGTTCTTCTGGTCTGAACCTTCACCTGGGTCAGTTCGATCCAAACCATTATTAAATGTATGAGAGTTCTGATGGATCACTGTCCAGACCTCAAAGAAATGAGATGAAGTGGTCTCGGTCCGGATTAAACCAAGCCAGCCAGTATTGCAGTCACTGAGAAAGGTGATATTTTTGGCTGCTCTCTGGGGCTACAGCAACACTTCTCTGCTGTCTGTGGAGCTCTAGAGAGAGACTTTTTTACATACACAAGTTCAATACCTTGAGGAGTCACCTTTGAGCTTGTATGAGGTGTATCAATAACAGGATAGAGGGATCTTCTGTCACATCTTCATGCACAAAGTGGTACCATGAGACCAGCTTGCACAGATCATTTTGGACTGGAGACACTTAATGGCCTCTGTCCATTTCCTGTTCTGGGATCAAATCTACAGTTTCTGTTTGCACATCTCCGAGCCTCACCAATTTCCTACAGTACAGTGTGTTCGCATGTATTAAAAGCAAATCTTTGCAAACCGGGTGTCAGGACAGGCAGTGATGATATATGAGGTCAAGTGTGCTCACCGTCCTCCCGAGACTTCTGGATAAAAGCGTCCACGCCGCTCTCGCCGTAGTTCCCCTCCGAGGCCACTGTGGAGACGTAGTTCCACCGCATGGCTTTGACGATGTCCACCATCGCCTGGGCCTGGTAGGTGTCGGGGGGCACCACTCGGGAGAAGAAGTCGTAGCGGGTGTTGTCACTGAGCTCCGGGGCCGTCGAAGCGTAGCTCACCTGGGGAATCTGCAAAAAGGGAACGGAGGATCAGGAATATTACACGCTTGAAGTGGCTTCTCGGGAAAATAGTTGTTAAGTAATGAACACCGAGACACAAAATCAATACGAGTAGAAATTGTACATAGATTTCCAGGGAGAAGCCAGATGACACACAACACAACAAAGTCGCCTCCTGATGAGACCCGAGGCAGAGCCGGCAATCTTGAACCCCAATGAACCGTTTAACACCCAGCATGAGCGCTGGTTTATGCTACAGCAGGCCAGTGAGAGGATAAACGTGGAAGAGGTCGCTTGATAATCATAAACATGCCTCAATTGTCTCGGTGTTGTGTTCTGCAGCTCAATTGCAGCGTCTCGCTTTGATAAGGAAAGATTAGATACTTTATTGTGCTCTGTAGTGGCTTTTAGTCCGGCTTTGCAAATGTAAGAAGTTGCATCATCGTGGGCTTCGGTTGCTCCCACAGCTCCAAAGATTTTACTGATGTGCGCGCAGAAGAAAGAGGAATATTACATAAGAAACTTAAAATAAATAGGTCAACTAAAGCGGAGAGCCTCTCGAGTGACCGCTATTTTGCTGCCTCTGTTTTTCAGCTGTTTGGAGAGATTAAACCTGTCAGGGTTTTATTTTTCTCATAGGTAAACTGATCATGTAAATAGAATTTTTCATGCCCGTGGCACAAAGCGATTCATCAAACGAGAGGCAGGGGTGTTTCCAGGTAATTGATACACGGCGTACCTTTTTGATGAGGATCTGTCGTCATGTTTTTGTGTCTCGCAATCGAAACGAGGAGAAGATGCACTTGGTGAAACATGATCCTAATGAAAAACAGCCCTGTTTTCCATCTACACGCCTCTTTGCCACCTGCAGCATTTCATTATCACAAACAACAGACCTGTAGGCTGGGCCACACACACACACACACACCCACGCCGACGCTGATAACCCTTGATATTAAACATCTGACTTGGAGCCATCCTACCTCCCACCTCGATGAACACCGTCCCAACTCACTTATTTGAGTTTCAAAATATATAAATAAAAGGAGGTTTTTATCTCGACTGGCTCTCGGCTACAGATTACCCGCGACGCAGCACACAAACAAAGAGCAAATACTCCTTGGAAGAGGTGGAGGGAATGCAAAACTGTGATTAATAGTTCTTGACTCTAATAAACGCGAGGTGAGAGATTATGCGTAACATATGCGGAAATCTAAAGCTCGTCTTTGTTCATTGGTATAGTTTTAAGGTCAGCCTCTCATACTTGGCAGATCAGATGTTGTTCGAATGTCTGTTTCTGACACATGATGAGGTCAAATCTTGTGCAGGCGGAATTAGCTACGTAGTTAGATAGCCGTGTTCATGTAGAATGAACACCTTGAATCAATGTAAGAACACTTTTTTGTGCATTATTGCTTCTATGATACACTGCTACGCTCTTTATGTGAGTGTATTTAAGTGTTCTCTGTGGTGTGAACGTGCCCTATTAAAAAAAACAGAATGCAGTAAGACGTAACAATATCTAATTACCCTAAGCTTAATATGCTTATTCATTTGGTAATTATGCCGTTATGATGTTTTAGAGTTGCCATGTGTTGTCATATGTGGTCATGAATGTGCTTATGATACACTTCCCTCGGGGCAATCAAGGTTTCAAAAGGTTTCCATTTCACCCCTGACGAGATTAATGATGCTTTAAAAACAAAAAATGATGGGTGAACATGGTTCAGATTCAAATCTGAGCTTTTGTCGAGGATACACGAGTGGCAGCAGGGAAGAAACAGCCAAACGGTGAACACTCCACCCGTGACCGGATTGATCAGCAGCGTCTCGCACCGGCGTCCAGAGCTCGCCCGACCCATCCATCATCCCAGCGTTCACTAGAGCATGGACTTCCTTCATCTAATATACCCTCCTTTCCCGTGTTCACAATTACGACAGATGATAGAGGACATCTGTCACATTCACGTCAGTGTACGTTGTGTTTGCCGCTTGCATTTTACCAGACATCCTGCTGGTTTAGAGAGGCTGCCTACACAATTATGCAACTATTTAACCTTAAAACAAGAGTTTCGTAATCATTATGATGCAGCAGTGATTTGTAACAGGGCTCTTTTATTCCCACACCTGTTCTAATCTAATGCTTGCACTGAACAAGGCCAGAAATCCTTTGAGAACAGGACAACACTCGAAAACTGGTTCGGAATTCTCAGGTGAGAGATTGCTGCGGAGGTGAATCAAATGTTCAAAGAAAGCACTGTGAGAACACTGTAGTACCCTCCTTACTAACGTATGTATCAGTGGAATTAAAGCCTTCTTTAATGGAAGTAAATAACGCCTGTTCGACAGAGACGATTCAGTAATCACCACTGTAGCTTCTGAGTCCACTGATGAAGGGATTTTTTTTCCTTCCCCCTCTTTGTGTGCTACACTGGGTTTGTATCATTGTATTTTCAGTCTCATCCAGCCCAGATTTTTTCTGTACTTGTCCAAGTTAGCCTGGCTTGTTTTGAAATGAATTCACGCAGACAGGTTAGAAGCCAGAGTCCCTGAGGTACTTCACTCCAGTATCAGGGCGCTCAGATGATCCCCTCAGCACATCTCAGCAGGAGGAAACATTAAATAATGATATGGAAAAGATAATAATGCAGTCGGCTGAATTTATGGTACTGCATTTTTAAATTCTTGACATATCAGCGATTGAGGGTATTCTAGTGGAGAAAAATATCATAAGCTGCCTAAAGAAATGCACAGTATAGTTGTGTTGTTGCCTTTCTTAATTAGGTGGCCTATAGCGTCAAAAATGGGCATTTAAAAGGACGGTGTTCAAAAAGCATTTAAATACTAACAAGATGCTTTTGCCCAGTGGAATTACTCCCACATAGGAAAAGGTCTGTCTGTTTCCTGCTGTCGCACACTAACAGATGAAGGACAGATAAATTAATGGACAAACAAACCCTGCGAAAAAGAAGGAAAAAAAGGCGTGTGTTCACGGGTGTGTTCATATCATATTGACAGAAAGCAGCAAGGCGGGCTAACTCGTGTTTGCACAGCACGACTGCATGGATTAAACTCCATAGCACCTTCGTATTTACGCCACATCTCAAACCAACACCAGTGCTTTATTATATGACAGAGCCGAAATAAATCAGGAGAAACTTCCTCCTCCCGTCTTATAACACCTAACACGCTCCACCTGTCTGCATTTGGAGTGCAAAAAAATGCTTAATTGTCGCGAGAGCTTCAAAGTTAAAAATAACCGACTCCTGCAACACTTTGTCAGTCAGGCAGTGTGTCAGTCGCCTCCAAGCTGAGGAGTTGCTGGCTGCGGAGACAGAGACGTGCGAGATTCCCATTCAGAGACTGAATATTCCATGAGCTCACTTGGTAAACTTACTTTGTGTTCTCTCATTATTTAAAATGCAGTGGGAGGAGAAAAAAATGAAATAATTTTAGTAAACCAGATGCTTTTAATGGAGCTACGAATGAATCGGCTTTCACACATTCAATGTAGTATATTATCTTATTAAACCCACCGCCGCTCCAGCCTACTCTATTTTATGCATTTGGTTATTGGATAATATTTCAGTCATAATGTATAAAAAATCACTCCTATAGGCCTTGACTGAATGCGGAGATGCCCTCATATTTACGCCATTTACTTTCCCATGTGAACTATCCAAAGCTCGTCCTCAAAAGCCTGATTCCTAACTAAGAGTTTGCCCTATTGATCCAAATATTTATTAGCTATGTTTTCGAATTTCTAAAGCACACCTAACGCCTCTCCTAAAATTCATAATTAGGCAAAGAAAAATTGTGGTGCATCCTGATGTTTTACGGCATCCTTTAAGACCTTTTAGTGGCTGCCTGGCGCCACGTTCATCTCAAATGTTGTTTGCTTTGTTGAACATCCTGTTGAGATGAGGAGCAACTTAATGATAATAATGTTTGGGACCTGAGGTGTTGGTGCAGTAGGTTTTTTTTCTGTGCGAATTATGCCGCCATGCAAAATAGCTGACTATATTTGCATCTGTAATTCAGACACCTGACAGATCATCGCAACCTGCAGTGCCGTCCAAATGCAGAGCAGCTGCTTCAATCACGACGCGCGCAAAAAAACATGGATGGGTAAACGTAGTTTATCCTTACAACTTGGCAATCTCATTTTAAAGCAAGAGAACGCTGGCTTTCATCGTCGGGCGGGCTGAGCCAAGCTGGGTTTTTCACTCTGCTCGGTGATAAGAGAAATATAATAAGCCGAAAATCTGAAAAACTGCATTCCAAGTGCTCAGCGGAAAGGAGAGGAGGGGCCGTTGTTATATTGAATATCATTTTCAAACAAAGTGATGTTGCCAATCGACCGAAAAACATGAAAACAGACAAATTGCTAATAACTAATAAATCAACTGTATTAAGTTGCAAATGAATTATTTGACAGGGTGTGCAATTAAAAAATAAAATAAAAATAGCTTGGTCCTTGGTCTCTGGGGATGTTTAGTATTTTTCATATTTCTGACATTTTGATCAATCAACAAATCACATTAAAAAAATGAAATAACTGTCAGCTGCTGCCCTAATCGTGACTGACACGTCTTCCTTCATTTTTTGACAGATCATTTGGAGCAAACCATCCACCAGATATCGACTATGAAAAAAAAGAAAGAATTAACAGTATTCTGGGGCATCTTCTGCTCAACATGCATTTGGATCATCTCTTTATAACACGAGTGCCACAAAGTGAAGTAACCTAACTTTGCTCTGAGGCAACATTGCCTCCCAGCTTTATCACATTAGCATATGTTTTCAAACGCTAGAATGAAAATGTTTTGGTTGGTGCTCGGACATGTTTGAACCTGCCCAGACTCACATGTCCAAAGGCAATTTCACCGGCATCATCAACACTTAGCGTCGCCGCCTGCGGGGCTTTAGGCGAATGTTAATGCAAAAACAGTCCAGATCATCGTACACTAAAACATCTGCTCGGCTCCGTGGTCTAAACAATTCGAGGGCAGCTTTGGCTCGACATGAAAAGTGGGCAGTGTTTTGCTCTGTGTCAGAGAGCTACACAACAGCAAAAAGCTCCTCACTCTCACACAGCAGGAGCTTTATGTGTTGGCTGCAATACAGCAGAGGCTGCATTATAAGAGAGTGTCAGTGGGCAAAATGGCAGTGCACTAACTGTATTCAGGCGCATAAAGCCGCAGTTTCCCACTCTGGCCTCATGCAGATTAAATTTACTGAAATTGCAACATCTAATTTAGGTTGTTTAACCATTTAATGGTCACTTACGCGAGACTGGAGTCTGCATTGAAAACAGCATTTTGTATTCATACGACAGACAATAGGCATACGCATAATTATTTCATTCACATCGCCTCTTAATTCAATTTGGCTGCTGAAAAGACATTTCTGCCTTGGACAGCGGCTGCAAACATCAAGAGGAGTTGTTTAAATTTTGCAGTGAAGGATGTGTGTGAACTCTTTGAGTCAAATGCACCACTTCAGTTTCCAGGCTTTCTCCTTAATTGCTATCAGCTGCTGTTGACACTGAGGGGAGATTAAAGTTTCACTTTGTTACTGTCAGGGTAAGTGGAGCAGCAAATAGCTCAGCCTCCTGAATAGAGAACCAATTCCTGCATAATGATATAACAAAACAGATTCCTACTGCTATGGGAATGAACAATAACGTAGCGGTGAACACAATGGGGACGTTTGGCTGCGTTTCAGATCAAAAGAGCTCGTATTGAAGTGGAGATTAATTCATTATCTCAATTATTATTAAAAAAAAAAAACTTTCACAAAGGCATTCCCTCCTTTATCTGTCTTTGATGTTTGTGTGTTTGTTTGGACTGATAACACCTTTTGTGTCCACAGATAATTGAGCTCAAATGTTAAACCTGGACTGGAGATCATTTCTCTGCGCTCGTCACAGTGGCCGCGCCGCCCGGTGTCAAATGTTCGGCCCCAAGAGGCTGGAGATAAAAATCTCTGAGCATGCTTCAGACCTTTTCAAAACATTTCCATCTCTCAGATTTGACCTTTAATATTCTGACATTCGATTGAATTGGATAGAGGAGGCAGAGCAGGTAGCGCTGAACTCGTTTTGCTTCCACGGAGTGACATCACTCTGCTTCATTCATGCAGATCACTCGGGGGAGCCGAGTCCCCCTGATGCAGACTTTGCCTCTAGTGCCGCAATGGTAGCTTTTGAGTTCAGAAAGGATTGGTGCACTGAGATGAACTCGCTGTTGACATGACCATTAAAGAAGAGGTAAGTGCCTCGAGACGTTTGAGAAAATCCCATCCAGCTCTTCCCGGAGACGTATGAAAATTCCGCACAGCTGGTTTCACATATTTAATATTCTGCGGCAGATATGTAAACCAAAAGCAATTAACGGCCATTTATGCCAAATGAATATAATTTCCTCTAAATTAATAACACTGATATGAGTTAGAACTGCCCCTCGTGTGAAACATGCAACAGAAGCTTCGTCAGGGATCAATTTGGTCAAATAAAAGCTCTGAATTTCAGATGTGGAAGTGGACGAGCGGCGCCAATTGGTCCAAATCTATAGGGTTTTCTGAGGCATTTGTGTGTGTGCGTGTGTGTGTGTGTAAATGCTTGTGGGGTCACGTCTGTTTTTTCGGTCGGAAGACTTTTGAAATATTGATTTCTGTCACGCCTGTGTTTCGCATGCTTATTCTGGCTCGGCTACTTGTCGTCCCTTTGATTTTCTCTTTAATTGATGAGACACGTCGACCATCTGCAAGCTTTGTGTTTGACCTCAGATCGCAGTAAAAATACTAATACCAGATAAAACAGATAAAACACCAGGCGATTCCTTTGATATCTGAAACGCATCTGTATTTTATAAAAGTTTCGGGAGGATTCTGCTTTGTGCTGCAGGAAAATAACTTTGGGAATTTGTTTTAAAGCTGTGGCAAAACCCCATAGACTCCTTAATGAGGTGTCCAATTTTTCCAAAGTGAGGGAGAAAGTCAATTAACCCAAACAATGACAGATAAATCAAGTTGTCACTGTGCTGCTACTTTTAATGCAGTTTTTTGTTTTCGCTCTGTAAGCGAGGTTGTCTCTTTATGGCGGTTGGTAATCAGTGTTAAAAATGTGTCCGGCACATCATCGCCGCCTTTTCACGTACACTGGTTTATGTTTTCACACCATCAAGATTTGAATGGATTCCGACTCGGCTGTAGCGACTTCAGGATGTTCTTTTGAAGCTTGTTTTGTGCCTCTTTTCCCTTTTTTCGGCATCCGTTGTTTCAATCAAGGGGCTTTAGAGTGCTGTTATTACCAAGTTAGTGCCATCAAATATTATTACTACATGTTACAACTCAACAGAAGAATCGTTTTTGCATTATTTTAGCGACTAATATGAGAAATATTAGCTCTGCAACAGTATCATAACTTACTCTGTGTGAAGCCACGTCTTTGTGTGAGCTGTTTTTTTTTTCTGTTACTCCAAGCCACGTCCCTTTAATCCCACTTTACACGTTTTACTAACTTGATTCCCTTCCCAAAGAGCCAGAGTCATATAGATAACCAGAAAGCAAAGTCAGGTGGTCTCACGGGTGCCTTTGGATAACCAAGATGCTCCAAGGTTCTTAGAAGCACTTCTCATCTTGTGCTAAACATAGCACCCCCCCCCCCTCCATCTGTTAAAGACCCTATGACAGTGTGTGAGGAATCGACTTCCTGCTATCTGGGTCTCCATCTCTGTGCTCTCCTCGCTGTGTACACAGAAGACGGCACCTCTAGTGACCCTTTATTCGAGCGGCTGCAGTTTGCAAGAAGCAGAGCCGAGTCTTTGGGTGACACATAAGAGGCCCGGCTGTTGTTTTTACAGAGCTGAAAACACTCAATACAGTGCTGACAAGTACTGTTTCCTCCCTTCCCAAAAGAAAATCGACGGCATCATCTCTATCTGTAATGTGTGCACAGGAATGCTGTTCACATTTCTCCAGACAGTTTGCATTGAAAAAAAATGAATAAATAAATAAAATAAAAAAACGGAAGCAAACATTTCAAACCTGACCTCATCGAAAGTGTGGCAGCTCTCAGTGTATCACCGTCAGTCCCGGACCGGTCCCACAGATCCATCACCTCAAAGTATCCTGGCGCCATCCATCACAGCCTGATACAGCTCTGCTCCCCCGCTGCTCCAAAGGAAGCGTGTCATTCAAACCTCCAAGGGGGTTATCGAGTGCCGGCTGCACGGGATCGTGCACACACACACACACCCTCACAATAACGGAGGCGAAGATTTATGCCAACGCCGCTGACTGGGACAGCCACCTGTTTGACCCGTTTGGTTAAATCACCTGCCACCTTTCACACATGAGGGCTGGAACCGAGATATTACTCGCTCTTCTCGCTTAAAATATTTACAATGTAGCTCCCAGGCTTGGAAGGGGGCCGTAGGGGGGGGGGGGTTGCGGGTGAGAGCGAGAGCGAGAGCGAGGCATCAGGGAGGGTGATGATTTCCAGCGTTTCAACCTCATAAAACCGCAACGTGTATTTGCCCCAAAGCGGTGGCCAGCTCTCAAGTTTCCTTTATGTTGCATCATTTAATGGCATGTCAGGTTAATGGGTGGCCACCTTAAATAATTCATGCTGAGGAGACATCTTTTTTGTGCCAGGGAAAATTATTATTTACCTGGATTTTTAAATATAGTTCAATAGTAGTTAAATCTTCTCCGGGAAATGACATTTTAATTATTGGTTTTGAAGGAGCATCTTTCAGGCTTCAAAATGTGTCAAAAATTTTTTTTTATAGAAAATACACTTCCTAAATGTTGAAGCAGGGCTGAAAAATACAAATCGCAGACAGAGTATATTATGCCACTTTACACAAAAAAGGTAACACTTTATATTAAGGTGCCATAATAAGCGTTAATTAGTGCTTATTATAGTGCTTGTTATAATAAATCCTAAAAGACATTTTGAATTCATTTCGTTGTGTATTTTCTTTTACTTTTATGCACTGATTTTGAGATAGGTCCCCCCACCCACCCAAAATCCAACCTGCTACTGCTGCTAGTTTAATATCCCTGGCAAGGACACTACTTTCGGCTAACAACCCCACAAAGCGCAACGCCACATAAAAATTACTCTTCTGTGACAGATGACAGCGATAAATGATGACAATTAGCTAGTGTTGGAAATCTCAATTTGCTCCACATGGCTGAGGCTCCTGACACAGAGCGGCCCGTTAAGAGGAAAAACACAGGTGGAACTAATAACATTAACGATGGTCGGGTCGTTGTCGGTGTCGAATGTAGCCTTCCGATGAGCCAGAGCCCCGACTAAATGCTTTATGTTATTCATTACTCCGGTGCTCCTGCTGTGCCCTCACAGGGGAGCGCACGAGTAGGGCACCATTTCATCGCCGAGAGAAATAATAGTCATAATCAAAGGTGACGTTAAGTCGGGCAGACCCCAAGCTACTTCAGCGGCCGACCTTTACAGGAGCAACTATTTGATTTTATCCACCCGAGCAAAAACAAACAGAAGCCGCATCCGGGAAGGCTTGAACCGCTTCCAGCACTTCGACTACAAACCAAAACAAATTTGTGCAGTCAGGGCACAAAATCGACACCGGCCGCTCCTGTGGGTGGGTGCCGCTCTGCCACGTTCGGGGCATGGGGGAATTCCTCCAACACTGATGCAACTCTTGAAACATCAAGGTGGCCGTGACAGAAAAAGGACCAACAAGTTAGGTCCGCTAAAAAGTCTACTGCGCCGTCGCCTGAAAGCATATGGTGTGGCAAAAAAAAAAACAAGTGCCCACATCTTATGAAGGGTTTGAAGTGGACAGAAGCATAGAGGCAGAGGCAGGACTTTGTACATAAATCCTGAAGACCTAACAACATCCTGGAACCTTTTATTAGTGTGATGGCAGGAAGTATTAGTTGTGCTTTTGAAATTCCCAAAAATGTGCAAAAGATCCATCAGCAGTAGGGCTGGCCGTTATATTCATATAAAAAAAGAAAATCGATATTTATATCGTTAATAGCACTATATAGTATATTTGTTATAAAGGAGGAGAAAATCTTTAATTTGACTTTAACAAGCCATTCAGTTGTTAAAACTAAACTAAAAAGGTATTAGATATTTTACTTTTCTTGTATTTATTTAAAAAGAAAATGGCCTATTTTATTTTAGGGGCTATTTTTATGCAAGATTTTTTTTTTCAAAGTGTACCTCACATGGAGCATTATAATTTCAAAAAAGTTACTCCTGTTGTTACAAAGTATTTGTTATATGGAAATTGTTATCTGAACCAGGTGAAGAAACCTATTTATTTGTTTTTGCAACTCTGCAAATATCGGGATATATATCGTATATCAATATTCAGCCTAAATATATTGGGATAAGAGTTTTGGTCCATATCACCCAGCTCTACTCTGTATCCACTGGAAAAAATACACAGAAGCAGCCTGTCCTCACACCAACCCAGAGACACAGTATTATCAATACACCACCATCAGTGTTATCGCACTGTTGAGTCTGGAGTGACAGGAAGCCACAGGATGTTTGCACATTCACATTCAGACACACCTGCTGACCCTTAAAAAAGAGGGCCATTGCTCGGATGGTATCCTTGAATCCCAGCGACTTTACACACTGTATCTGTAGTGAATCTTGAGCATTATCTGTGCTGGCAGGTTATGTTCTGAGGTTATGTTCACTTTTGTGTGGGCTTACATTTGAACAGTTCCGGCGTCGGTTTTCGGCTCGCAGCTCTCCAGCCGGCAGATGGGAATAAAAATGAAACAGCTGCATTTGAGGGTTTATTTGAAATTCCCTGTGATTTCCTGCACTTTAATGTTGATACACTGTATTCCTGAACAAACATAAAAAGCCACAGTGAGGGAATCCACTTCAAACATAACAAGGGCAAAAAGTCATACATTAACAAATAGCGTGTGTCCTGATCCAATTTAGAGGTTTTCATATGTTTCCATAAATTATCTTCAGTTAAAAAAATCATGAGGCTGACATGGAATATTTTGAATTATAGACGCTTCCTAGCAGCATTAATCTCACTTCCCTGTTGGTCAATAACCTATTATGACCCCCCCCGTTAAATGACTGGTTATGCACTGCCGCTCATGGATCATTTCTCCACTGTGCCATTTTGTGGTTGAGGTTTTTTAACATTTTTTTTGTTTTTTTTTTAAACTGCATCTTTATTCCCAGCTCTATTCCCGAACCAGCTGCAGACTTTAAAATAATGACGGGTCAGGATCAAAGCCCTACGCGCGAGGCAGTTTGAGAAATCTTGACTGATTTGCATCATTGCCTTTTGTGGTTTGGTCAAATGTGTAATTTGACAATGACAGGCATACAATTAGAGATGTCAGTTGATTAAATGGGAGAGACAGGAGAGGGACAAAGCGATGAGCCGCCATTCAATGCGACACGGGGAGAGACAGTGGGAGCACAGCGGTTTACCAGCGTGGGTGATGCCCGTTGGTTGTCGACACATAGCGTTGGTCCCTATTTGCATACATTTGCATGCATAAAAAAAGACCTCCACTCCAACTTGGCCACACCTATGCAGCTTTGAAGCTCCCACCTCCATTTGTCTTTCCATCTTTGTAGCGATTTTGTGTGTCTTCTTTCATGGAAAAACCAACTGATGATCAGATTCACAGAGAAAAATGCCATTTATGAGCCTTTGCTTTCAAATCACTGGTACTATGCCAGCACTTGCCGCTTATTTTTGTGTTGTGATGTCTGCTTTAAAGCACAGAGCATCAATCAATAAAAGAATATTCACACTGGACGCGACCGGCGCAACCAGTTTACATACAAAGACAATGTGCAGACGTGTTTAAAGGGATAGTTCAGATTTTTTGACATGAAGTCGTAAGAGCTCCTCACCATTAGTGTCGTTCATCAGCAGTGACTGTTCCCCCACTGCGTCCCATGAGCGGAGTTTTGGTTTCGGTGATGCAGAAAGTAGTTCCGTCTAGTTGCTGGGGTCACACGAATAAAGCGTTTTGAAAAAGTCCAACCTCGCATTCGCTCATTATTTTCCCTCCATTCGTATCACTGCACGCACCATCATCAGCTGTTTCACAGCGTTTACGACGCCAGAGAAGGCCTTGCAAGGTCGGACTTTTGTCACGGCAAATTATTTGTGATGCAAATGGATTACTCTTTTGAACACATGAAAAATCTGAACTATCCCTTTAAGCGCGACCTGCCCTCATAAGATGCGACCCACGCAAATTTTACAGTGTTTTTCAGGGTTTTTTTGGGACATTTACGGACAAGTATAGGATGCTGTCTCAGTCATGGTCAAAGTGACAATCAATATCCAATCTCATGAAGACACTAATTGCAATGGAACGGCTTAACATCACTGAAGCAACTGTAGCGACTGCAACTAAATGAGACATGAATGGTCAAAGCATCCAGTCAGAGGGTGGATTCATGGTGTAAATATATCTGCTTCTTTAAGGGGAGATCATAGATTGGATTTGAGTTGCCACTAATAAAGCAGCCTTCGCCTGTACACAAAGCTCTCTTGGTTCATGCATTTAAAGTTTAGCACACCCACCGCACACACTTTGAAAGTCAAAAATTATGTTACTTGTATGCAGAGTCAAGTGCCTTGTTTTATGACCTTTCATGCATCAGGCACTCAATAACGAAGATAATTAGCTGGAGCCCTTCGTGTAATGCCGCTCTAAAATTGTGAAGGATTACATGATTGGAAAAACTAAAGCAAAAATAAATAAATAAATACTTCTAAACATCAGTCATCATTTGTAGTTGGAAAGCAGAACGCTGCCCTGCCAGGGAGTCGCAAAGGCAACGTCCATGGTGGCGCAGAGTGGACACGCAAAAAACACACACTTGAGTCCAATCCAGCAGAAGCAGTCACCTAAAGAAAATGAAAACAAATAGCTTGGAATGATTCTCTTTGGAAAACTCAGACGGGTCGATTTGTCATGATGCACCGGCTGACTAAAAATCAAGCGTAGTTCTTGGAGAAAACGATTATCTCTCCCTATTTGTGATAAATCCTAATTACGGCCTCATCCGGGTTTCTAGCCTGTGACAAAGCAAGTCTGGTATTACCTGCACTCAACACAACACAATATGGGGGCAGAAACTTTCCAATTTCGGCAAAGCAGCTTAACAAAGTATCCTGTTTGGAATCTAATTACACACAT
>CAESWR010002627.1:217717-232023 GCA_903171835.1 Mullus surmuletus | reverse complement strand
TTTTTTAAGAGAAGAAAAAAGAAAAACATTTCCACACAACGCGCAAGTGCAGTGATGTTATTGCTGCTTGTGAACACTCATGTTATAGGGATTAAAAAAGGCCTTTCCGCAGTCAGACTAAAGCCGGAGCACGGGTTCATCCCCGTTGCATGAAAATCACATTCATAAACAAGTCTTTGGCAGCAGCAAATTTGCTCTGGAGGAAAGTAAATGCAGCCTGGATTATATTTTTTTAGTAACATAATGAGGACATTCTGTTAATTAATGTATCTGGCAAGTTGCAGAAGATGTGACTGAATGCTCGCAAAGTATTTCATTTGTTTCTCCAACAATATACGCTTGTTCCAACCGCAGTGTGATTTGTCTTCTTTATGGTTTTGTCTGCCACGCGGGAAGAGCGTGAAACACAGGACAAGTCACACTGAGAAGCAGCTTCCTCGTTCCGACATAAAACCACCATCCCACTTTCTTTCTCTCGACATGAGGGGTCCATTCCTTGACACAGTGCATGTCAGGTTCTGCAGTTTATTGCATGAGTTTTCGAAAGGTAAATTTCATATCATAAATGTATATAATGCCAAGGAGGTAAATGTAAACACCACACTGAAAAAACATGAGAAATCAATTGAAAATACTCTCTATACCCTATTTCCTCTGTCTGTGCATTTTACGCGAGGGGTAAACGGATACATCCTGTCCTGTGTCTGACTGTATCATATATATTCAGTTCATTTATTTAAAGATTGGCTAAAAACATTGTGTGTGTTGCTAACCCACAATGAAGGTTGAAGAGACAGAAATGTGTGTGTTTGTGAAGTAGAATCTTAAGTACCATTTGTTGATATCAATGTGGTGTTTGATCAAACAAATTAAAAAAATGAAAATAAAAATAAAATATTAGTTCCAAATATAAGCACTGACATCATCCATAGAAAAACCCTTACTGGTCAACCTCCACTTTACAGGATAAACTAAACGGTCAAATTCCAACAAAATAATTTAAAGAAGGATTGAAAGTCAGATGCAGGGTTATGACTTTCACAAACAGGGCAGTCTGAGTCTTCCTCTTCATCCACCGAAAACAAGAAATGGAAGCATTATAAAAATAAAAAAATCGTCATTTCCGACACGTCAGCCCGCAAGCACGGCAAGTGTGCATTTACAAGTCTGTAATTGCTATGTGACACTTTGGAAGACAGCCTTAACAATGCAAATCCCAAATGAGATTATCCAAATGAAAAAGAAAAGGGACATTGTTGGAGGAGAAAGATGTCTCCTCCAGAAAATACTGCCGGCTCCTCGGTCTGCATTCATGTCACAATTCAAACATCAGTTTACTCTGCCATGCCTTCACAAGTCGCCCTGAACACTGTAACAAGTCTTCGGGGGCAGGAGGGAAGGATGTCACTGACAATTTTACAGAGTTCAAAGCTTGACTGCTGAGGAGTTGTTATTTTTTCTTACCGATGTAGAAAGATGACAACTCAAAAGTCCTTCAAAATAAAAAACAAATGGCACTCTATCTAATTAAAACCTGTACAGCTGACCCCAATTTCCTCCTTCATCTTTTACGAGCAGAATTTGTGACACTGTTTTTTTATGTCATCATTACTATGCCCCTGTGATAAATTTATAATCATTTCTGCTACTTGAAACGGTGAGTAAGTGTTCTTTTGATGGTACTCACCCCGCCCACCACTGACCGCTAAATCAGGGGCTAATTAACCAACATAACCCTTGAGATTCATAGCCAATCGTGTCTTTACAAATACTAATCTTTTTTGCAATTCTACAACCCAACATGGAATAGCAAGTTTATCAGTATTATAGGCAATTACTACAAAGATGTCTCAAAACCAATTGGAACAATAAATAAATGAGACTAGAGTAAACTACCATCCAATTTGAGGTGATGAATACAGATGTTCAAGCTCATCAACTTCAACTCTGCAATGATCGTGAATATGAAAAGTGCTTCTTATACAGCAGCTAAAGGGAGCCTGATGACAATATGCATAAATTCATGAACAGGTGTAATGTTTTCTGTAAAAGCCTAAAATGGTCTTTGTGAGCAAGTGAAAGAGACTGCAAATTATTCATGTTAATGTTTTTTTTGCTTTTCCTTTTAGATATCACTCACACTGCAAACTCTCACACCGAAAACATGTGTCCAGAATACCAACCGCTGAAGTTCTGTGGAACATGGACACAGTTCTTCCACAAAAACTCCTCTGTTTTTGAAGGACTATACCCTGACTTCTCAAGCTAAATATAACTTTGAGTGACTGTCGGAGCAACTGGGCTGTTCCAGACTTCGTAGAGAGAAAGCTTGACCAGTACATGTAGTTCTCCACTTCTCAAAATAACTGGATATTGAAATGTCTGCCCTTCTGAAGCCACGTCCAAAAGTGGCAGGTGTGTTTGCTCATTTAATGTTGAATCTGACTTTTACTGTCTTAGAAAAAATTACCCTATTTTTTACTCGCTAATTGACATTAATTTTTCAAAAGGAGTTTTTCACTTCAAGACATCATCAGTGCAGTCTAATGTTCAGGTTTTAAAGTATAATACCATTTAAAGAGAAATGGAAATGAATAACGTAATTTTAAGGCCTCACTGCTTTGTGGCTGACACATGGCTGTCACAGTTACGTACAAACAGCTAACATTTGACGAAGGCCTTGTACACCAACAACAACAACCAAAATAAGTTTGCAAAACTGAAGGAAAAAACATCATCATCAACCCAGCAAGAGAGCAAGAAACAGATGGATAAACGGCTGCTACCCCCTGGTTAAGCATGACTCAAGGAAGACAGAAATTGGCTGACATTTGCCCATGATCACAATCTCAACTGCACAAACTACAGAAATGTTTTTGCAGGAAACCAGGGGCGTGTTGTTTGCTCGCAGGTCAGAGGTCTTTCCTACATCAAAGAAAGAGCGTTCAGTGATAATGACCGTCACAACAATCTGGCTCCTCAACAACAAGCTCCTCAACCTGGACACATTAACTACCAATAAAATAAATACACCAGCAGTAAAGAATCAACACATGGTTTCAAAGGCTGATATCAGTTTTTACAGCATGATTCCTTTAAGAGAGTTAGAAACATAAAAAATTGATTTCCCAGAAAAGGAGATGTAATATTCTTGGAAAAGAGCTGTCAAAACAGCCCCCTCTGATGTCTCCCTTCACATGCTGACACATTTCATCACCATGGATGGCACCATGAAATCATGGAGCTCCATCCATCAATCCATCAACCCATCCTTCCATCCATCCATCCATCCGTCCGTCCATCTCTCCATCCATCTTGTAGTGATCAGGGTCATGTGGTGGATGGAGCCAGTCTCAGCCAGACTGTCACACTTTCCCCACACACAAACACAAGGCCAATTTAGCGACTGCAATTACTCCACACTGTAGAGGTTTTTCAGGGCTGGTGGAAGGGAAGCGAAGCACCTGGGAAAACCCACACAATCGAGCTGAGAGAGGTTCAAGCCAGGTGTTGTGCCAAAGCGGTTATCCCCAGCAGAAAGTGTGTCCCTTGCTCTGCACATTCAACCTGCCATTGAATGACTCATTACAGCATTTGTGAATTTGGACACGTTTTAGCTTTCACATCTTAAATTACGGACAGGATACAGGCTATTTTCGGCTCCAGCGTCCAGTGACACACGTTCTATCGGGGATAACCATTTTGGCACAACACCTGCTAGCTCCTTGCACAGAAAAATCGACAAGTCGCTCAACTTCACCAGATCTCCGTGATTGCGATCAGCTGGACCACGAAGCCGGTTATCAACTGGATAACTGAATCCAGGTGTGGCCAGTTCAGATCTGTGCGCGCGCACGTAAAGGGGGCGGGGTTAGCGGCACCGGACCATTTTCCACAAAGGAGAAAGCTGCCAGAGCATCTTATTTTTACGACAGAGGCACAAAATAGAAGTCTGCGCAAATACGAGGAGTGCTGCAGCTTCATCAACACTGCCGCAGCTGCGAAAAGTCGAAGAGAGCGCTGGCAAATAATCACAGACTGTGTAAATGCATAAAATGACGATATTAATGTCTCATCATGACGGCACGGGTAGATGTCACTGCATTTGGGCCTTCATAAATATAAGGTCCCGCACTATGTTGTCAGGCAGTGTGTGTGTGTGATCACCATCAGCGAGCTCATTATTTCAGATGCAGCAGCATTGGGGACGTGGGAGCAAATAAAAAATATATATAATAAAAGTAATCGGGGAGCTTATTGGAAGATATTATTAATATTTCTACGTGTAAACAGCAATTTCACTCAGACTGTCTCAGTTGTAGGATGATAATGATGATGAATGAGGACCTGTGATATTATTTGCATAAGGAAAAAAATGCATCCAAATAAGGGCGGGGGGGGCAGCACCGGAAGTCCTCTGCCGCGAGCCATTTTCCAAGGGAGAGCACCGATTGGTCAGTGAGATCCACCTTCGTAGTACGGAAAACCCAGAAGCTATCCAGAAGTTATCTCGCTAACACCAAACCCAGCTTCGTAGTTCGGGCCTCGGAAGACATAAACGCCAGGATATGACGGACAAAACTACGGAAACCCGCGCGTCGTGAACGTAAGTCCAAAACAGAAACCGTCTAAAGTTGTCAACAAACCGGAAACTGTGATTACATGTGATTAACAAGCCGGAAACCACCTCTGCTGCTCCACAAGCGTCATTTTACTCACCTCAGCTGGCAGGTGCGCCGGTGTTTTGTCCAAACACGGGCGACATTAACCGTTTTTTAATGCCCGTGTCGAAGCGGAGAAACTAGCATGCTAGCTGTTGCGCAGTTCGTCGGCGGCAGCGGCGTGCGCGAGACCCGCAGCGCGAGGAGCGCAGCGCGAGACATGTCTGCGCGCGTGGTTGTTGCCACGCCCACCGCCAATCAACGCGCGAACCAGAGCCTCTTGATTGTCTGCAGACTTCAATTTCTGATGAAAACGTTTCAGAATGTTTAAAATTATTGTCGTTTGAATAGAATATTATGTATTTAGTTGAGTACACAATGATATTAATAATAAGAAGAATAATAACTTTAATTTATAGAGCACCTTTTTTTAAAGACCAAAGTTCGCTTGACAAAAGAGTAAATAAAAGAAAGGTGATCACAGACAGCAGTGAAATACAAACAGGGTGAGAAGGGATTACAAATTGAAAGTTATTTTTGAACTGATGCGTTTTGAGGGTGGATTTATCCAGAGAGGGGGCATCGCGTATGTCGAGTTCCAGAGGGTGGTTGCCACAGTCGTCTTTTATTAACAGCTGTGGAGCTTGTATGTTGATTATTTCTTGGGAAATATTTATATCGTGCATTGCCACAAACTGCATGTTGTATGATTTCCATCCTAGCAGCCGTCTAGGGTAAAAAAAAAATCAGCTCCACAAACTAGAGGGTGATGTCATTCACACTGTCGATGTATTGTCAAGGGTTGACCAAACTAATCAACATTCGTCCTGAGGGGAACACAAATGTCTATTCTTGGTAATCCATGCAATGCATTTGTCAATTTTTTTTCACTCAAGCGACGTTGGAGTGACCTCATTGCGATGGTTGTCAGGTGATCAGAAAGCCATTGTTTCCCAGTGATCAATTCCACCGAGATATTGTAGTGTGGGCTGAGGCAATAAGACCAACATCTGTAAAGCCCTCTCCACTGTCATGCCTGAAAATACCATCCGTCTGCTCACGTTCCCAGTAACAAATCTCATTAAAAACCCAAGTGTGTCGGTGTATGATTATGATTCTATATATATGTATGGATACTCCCTTTTGCATGTCATTAGAGAACACTACAGGGGCACAAATTGATTAGAGGAGCCATTAGACGATGGCCCACCCTGACTGGCCGGAGAGACTGCCAGTAAAAGCTGATGACTCTACATGTTATTACAGCTTTGTTGTCTCCCCTGCTAAATGCATCACCATACAGAAAGCCTCGCTTTACTCACAGTACTCTGTTAATCCAGTTACAACTGCATTTTCCATATGTACGTAAACACCATCTATAGCTGCGAGACTGCTACATTCTGCACCCATAACAGAGAAGGAGGCGAGTGTGCGGCAAATTATAATCACTGTCAAGCACACATTAGGAACATATATCTCCCAAATTGTCTCGTTTTCATTTTTGCCTTTTTAAACCATCCTACTGGGCTTCAACGGCACTCAAACGTATCATTAAACACTTTTAACTGATGGCACAAAGGCTCATCGCAACAAACATTCCTACCTGCAGGCGGATTTATTTTCTGCCACAACATAAAAAACAAAAAAAACGGTTATTTCCTCCAATTAAGCAAAAGTATTAAAATGTATTAACATTTAGTCCACGATTTTACCAGTTCGAACCATAGCAATATGTAAAGCTGGTTATTTATAATCCTTTCCATCCGCTTTTGTTATACGCATTCAAATGATCTGATAATAAAATGATATCAGGTGCGCCAGCTGGGTTTCGCATGCCTTTCTCGTACACAGCGCTTATAAAATACCCGGCAGCATAACAAAGGAAGACTGCGAGGAGAGAGGGAAAGAAGGAAAAAATCAATGTAATTGAACACTGTGTGGTCACTGCGATAGCAAGTGTAGATACGATTCTCTAATGCTAAAAAAAGGATCACAAGGAGCATCGTTCAGCCTGCACTCTCATGAGCCGCCGTGCAGCAACATCAGCACGAGTCTGAAGTGCCAAAATTTGACAATGTAAAGTTTCAGGGGGATGAAACCCACGGCGAGCACAAGGGAGAGGAAGTGGCAGTGACAAATAGCTCTTTTGTGAGATCCCAGTTGTCATGGAGATGGTAGTAACTTGTCGTGATGTCAGGGTTTGATGTTGCTCATTAGGCCGATAATGATTTGTGGATGGATTGTAGGTGTGGGAGCGGTGTCTCATTTGAAGCCCTGTGCCGGCTGGCGCGGTACTTCAGACACTTGTGTTTACAGAGAGATCCAAGCAACTTTTTCTCCTAATGTTATACTTTACATTCTGCAAGTGGACCCTAATGGATACGACTCTCCACTTCTTCCCGTTTCTTTTTGCCGGAATTATCAATGGAGGCGCGGTAGTTTTCAATCTTTTGATCACTGAGCACGCTGTAATTGTTTTTACGACGGCATCACTCCTCGTAAAAGTAGCAGCATTTGTAATATTGCTGTTATTATAATTATTATCACCCGTGTTGCAAGTTTAGTCCTCTTGAGGGCACGTTTTTTGGCAAATGGTTATAATAATTTTTGCCAGTGAGGAGCCGCTGTGCAAAACACTGGTTGGGGATTTGCTATTATGCCGCCCAGTTTGACACCTTAACTGTCGGCATCTGTCAAAAACATCTCAGCACTACGACAGTGCGATGTCAAAACAGTCAATATTTCAGCAACAGTATGCAGTATTTATTCATAATCTGTTGGGAGCTCCGACATTACATCAGGGCCCTGCAGGAGGAACGATTCTCTCTTTGCATCGTGTTCACTGCGCACCCTGTTGGCTGTAATCTCGGACCACATTGTTGAATTCCAGGCTGGGTTGTTTTTTTTTTTTTTCTTCTTGTGCTGGAAACCTGCAGAAATGACAAATCAAACCTTGAGTAGAAAAACGCCGGACTCAGCAATGTTTCTTCTGCCAGCTGAGCCTCTGCCCCTCCTGTCTCTTTAAAGCAATCCCTGTCCGGCTGCTGTGTGCAATTTAATGACATTTCAAGCCATAATATGTGGGTACTGAACTTTAAATTGTCAAAAGGGTTACCTGTCGCTGCCATTTGGAGCTGTCAAAGCTGCCAAGTGGAGCTTCAGGCTATGAGAATCCACATATTATATGTTTATGGCAACATCTGCAGAGCTGACAGCCTGCGATGGGATCCAACCAATTTCTGAGGGAGTCCACCCATCCAGCAGGGTAAGGGCCACTTCCTATGACTCTGATTGCCACTCATGTGAATTTTTGAGTGTGCATCGCGGCGACACGCAGCGGCTCTCAGCATATATAGAGTCATATGGAATTCTATCCCAGCCCTGTCCCTTGCCTTTGACATTAAGACCCGAACATACTTTCTGAGAGCAAAAGCCCAGCCTCTCCTTTTTTAATGAAAGGTGTTCATCATCACCTTGTCAGCAACAGTGTGTGACTACGACAGGTTGACGCCACTTAGTCTCCCCAAGGGGAGGTTCGGCTGTCAAGCAGAATTTGCAGTCCTGCCATTTTAACTTGACAGACGAAGCAACCTGGACAGTGCAGCAGCACGGGGGCCACATAATGGGCCCTCCAGTTGTCTTCCCCTTTAAAAGAAGGATTTGGACGACAGTTGTGTCTCCGCCGAGCCTGCAGCTTCCTCTCTGCTCGTCACGCCGTGTTTACACCAGCATATGAATCAGAGCATTACTTTGGCCGTCATTCACCGCCCACGCCGCCGCATCCCGATCCTCGAAAAAAGGCTCTCAGAGGTCATTGTGGCTGAGATGACCCGCCTCGTTCTCGGGAGCAAGGGACCCTTTGCCTTGCCCCAGTTCCCCTGCTTGCTGAGCCCTGATTGCTGGCGTAAAAGAGGGGCGGCGAGGGGGGGTTGGGGGGGTTACAGTAATGCTGGCTGACATCCTGGGAAGCTGTGATTGCTTAGAGGGCTCCGTGGGCGGCCCGGGTGGAGGGCGTGGGGCGGCCGAGCGATAGGGGTCAGCGTCTCACAAGGACCTTTAACAGCCTTTTAAAAGCTCAAAGAGGGGCCGGCCTGACGCCAGCCACTCGCGGGGGGTGAAATCGCTGACTGGGCTGAAGGCAGCAGCGGCGAAGGTGGGAGAGCGGGCAGCAGTTCCTGGAACGGCTGCAAGTTCATTACGCAGTCCCGCGATGACACACACCGCCGCCTAATCGCCCTCAGTGTAGTCACTGTGTAATTACAACCATTTTGCACTAAATAATTCACCAGACGCAACCGCCGAAATAACATCGAGCACTCATGGTATGCACTTCTGTATGCTTTTCCACTGCGGCCTATTACACCACTTTGCTTTCTGTTGGGCCAATCTGTCAGCTGAGATAGAAACATGCTGCATCACATCACCGTGACCCGATGCTGCTCACAAACAACGAAAGCTGTCTGACCTGCACGCTTTGACTAAACTGGCAAATCCCGCGATCTGTGCCGCTGCGGACAGTTATCACCAAGCCGGAAGGGGGCAGATGGGGGGGGAGAAAAAACCCAACATTATCCAAACATAACACTGAAGTCTGGGCAGACGTTATTACACTCATTTGTTCAATAACTCCCCCAGACATCCAGTTGTGTGCCATATTTCACGTCGGCGCTGAAGAATGAGTTTTTTGACAGCAAACATGAGAAATGCGAGCGACTCAATGGGCACGGCTGGAGGGGGCCAGCCTACCCACTGAAGATCACAGCAGTGGCTATGAATGCATCAGAAAACACCGCTGTAGGCGAGCATAAGTCAACAGTGCCTAATGTGAGCCTTTGGTATGCATGATGTTAAATAGATTGTGAAAATGCTCTTTTCATGACTAAGATGGAGCTTTTCATTAATCCTAGAGCTGAACCTGCCTCCGCAAAAACGAGCATCCCTCGCGGGAAAGACAAAACACCCACGGTGGGCTAGAGGGATCTCAGAAGAGCTCTCATGCAGCTCATGGACTCGCTGTCTTTGCATACGCCCCCTTATCGCTGTATGTGAACATTTGTGATATGCATTTTCTGGATTCGCACATATATGTCACATGTGTAGCGCGTCGTGATAAGTGTTTATCTCTGCAAGCATGTGTCATTTTATACAGTGTGTGTTGTGTGTTGTGTGTATGTGTGTGAGTGTGTGAGAGAGTGTTTTACAGCCACATATGCTCTGCTTGTGCTGTGCAAAGTGTAGGTGGATGTGGTTGAGACAGATATTCACACAACTTAAATCACGCTCTGCCTTTTATGTGTGCGTGCGCGGCAGTTGGTCAGGGGAGATATCGTTTTTTGATTTTATTTTAGGAATTAATGATACCCACATGTCGGGGATTAAAGCGACAGTACGCATATTCCGTAAATATTCACATGTGCGAAAGCTGATAAGTCTCTCTCGAGCTACTTCTTTTTTTTTTGTTTGCCGCCGCATGATAAAATGCCACAGGAATAACTCATGCTGTTTAAGCGTGGCTTCCTCCTCCCCTCTCTTGCATTCTCTCCACCTTCCCTCCCTCTTTGCATCTTAATTAAAAATCAGGCTTAATAGAGGGAACGTGTGTGCAAACACATTCATTTGTGGCAACAAATTGAAACCTAAATGGCAATGTTGGAGTTGGAGTTGAGATAGATTATCAAATGAACTGAGTTATGCCCGTTTGTGCGCCTGCATGCACATCAGCTCTGGCGAATGCAAGCTCTGCACTTCCTTTTAATACCGCGGTGCTGGCTGGAAATCATGCGTATCAGGTTCTAAATAAAAGAGGTTTTGCTGTCAAAGTGTCACGCTGTCGTGCTTTGTTAAAAAGTAGCATGAGACAGTTTAATCAGCTGCCGTAAAGTTAAATGAATCGCCGTGTGACATCGGGGGACACAGATGCAAAAATTCCGGGGAGCATCAGCGTCTATAAAGCCGCCGCTGTGTTCCGACGATTCTCCAGAACCCGCACCACTCTAATCTCATCACCGCAAGCCTGGCAATCTATTTCTGAGCAGAGGCATTTTTTTGAATCAAACATCTTCCTTCCAGCTGGCAGAGTGTGACGGCAAGTTGTCCCCAGGTAACAGCCCAGGCATCCATTTGTACTGCTGATGTCTGAACCAATAATTGCAGCCCCTTTATCAACAACTGTGTTGATAAGTGATGTGGCCGCGTGGAAATCTCATCAGCTGCAGAGGGGAAGCCATGATGGAGGCGCACCTAAAGCATGCATCTCTCTTCTTTTTCTTCTTCCTGCCCCTCGAAACTGCAGTTTTCCCCTCTTCTCACGGCCCCAATTAAAAGTAAAGCAACAAAAACTGGTGCACTTGCTTTTATTACAAATTGCAGTCACCACCTGACCTGAAATCCGCTCTGAAAAGTTACCAAAAAAAGTAGATCATGCAGTATAATTCATTGCTTCATGGTCATTAATTCAAACAGCCATTTTTGGCTTTGCAGATGTTGTTCCCCTTTGACGCCAACCTGGGTCCTGCTGGTTCAGCTTGACAATGAAAGGAAAGCTCTTTACAAGGCTGGTCACAGCTGCCACGGCTCCTTCAGTGGCTACGTTTCCAGTCAGTCGATATTGGGGTTAAGGTCAATATTCCGGTTAGTGAAACATCGGAAATAACCCGTTTACATGAGCAAAGGGTTATTCTATTTGATTGAATGTAAATGTAGCCAATGATGTTACAGCTGCGTCTCAATGGAGGGTGGAAGTTGGTAGTGGTGACTGTAGATTGCTCGGATTGTGGACACATGGCGAAGTGGGGAACTTGTTAGCTAACGGTTGCTTGTTCACACACGCAGAAGTCTCGGAGGAACGTTACCCTTCACTCACTGGAGTTTCCGTGCACCTGGTGAATATATATCCAATATTTACTCTCCTTTTGTTCTGTTTTTCATTCTCTATCAGCTCCAGAGGGAAATATCTGGGTCTTTAGCTGCTAAATGTTCCATTGTGTGCAGCAGCTAGTTGCTAACTGCGTCTCTTTGTCATTTGGCTGCCGAGCAAGCGGCTCACAGTGGGTTTTCATAGCCTGTTTTTTATTTATTTATTTATTTATTGTCTGGAAACAGCTGTTTGCTTCCAAAACTGACATGAGACTGGTGACAGTCAACCAAAGAGCAAAGTTGCAGGTGGGCCAGAGAGCAAAACAACAGCCATTTAGCACACGGTTTGGACAAAAATATCGATTATGACTCCTGTAAAGCCCCCCCAAAACCCCAATATTTTCATATTAATAATGCATCAAATGACTAAGTCACTGGTAGGGACTCTCCACAAAGCTTTGTAGAGCCTTTTACCTCTATTCTCTATTGTTTCGTCTGTAATTTTAGGTTTCCGTGTCACCCAGCTGATGATGCTGGTATTGTTTCGGGCCTCGGCAGGCAGCTGCTTTCAGTTAAAAACAAGTCAGCGGCTACCTGGTGAGCACAGTGGAGCGTTCAGCAGCCACATTCTCCCTCAGGAGATGGCAGAGAGCAAAAAAGAGGGAGCGAATATGAGGCTCACAGATACATCAAACATTGCTTCATGTTTGCAACATGTGTATAAGCTGTCTATAACACTGACTTTGAGGCATTCTTATTTTTTTCTTCTGCAGTCAAAATTATTTAAAAATAAAAAGTGGTCTGGACAAAAAACGTCCCCAGTAACTCTTAAGAGTTAAAGGTTTTGCAAAGCTTCTTGGCAGGGAACTGTTAATTCTTGCATTGTAGCAAGATTTTAAAATACTGATATTGTTGTATGAAATTTCATTGAATCCATCCGCAATTATTGTTTTTGTGCTGTTTTTTAAGGGTACCAATCTGCCCCCAGCGCACATATGGTAAATATACTCATGAAAATTGCATAATGAGCTAAACAAGTTTTTGATTTAATTACGGGAAAAGAGTTGAACTATAAAAATGCATGAACTCCCGCTGAAGATGTTCAGCTGAGAGGAGGAGGAGGAGGAGGAGGAGGTTTCAAGGGAGACACGAGCATCGATGGGACGTGGCCGGCGCAGTGCTGCGTGATCTCGGCCTGACTCTCGCCCGTGTCCAGTTACACCCACATCCAGGAGGCGGAGAGAGGCAAAGAAGACTTTTATCTCACCCCAAACGCACCTCATCCGACACTGATAATGTCTAAGAAAAAAAACATAAAACCTGAAGCTGCGACGTGTCAGCCTCTTTCCCTCACTCTCTCTCTATTATTTCATTATTCGGGTGCAGTGCAGGAGAAGCGCCGGAATCAACAAACATTACTCAGCCTGCCGTGAATAGCAAGACGGGAAATCACAGGTGAGGTTTGGGGCAAATAAGAGGCAATAGTTACTGGGTTTGTTGACGCTGTCTGTCACCGCTCCATCTGGGTCTCTGCAAGGCGAGATGAACTCAAAACAAGACTCTGCATCTTGCGTTTTTCTCTTTTTTTTCTCTCTTTCTTAGGATTTCATATCGTATCATATCATATCAAAAAAGAAATTGATCCTTTTGATCCCTGCACATACAGTACGGTCTTTGAACTGCCCATGAAGAGATCGGAGGCCGGCGGTGATAAAAAGGTGGCGGTTCAGATGAAAGCGTGTTGGATCTTCAGGGTGTCTTATAAGGTTAAGGGTATAGAGTGTGTGCTGTCACTGGCATACATTGTCGTATATTTACTTGATTTTCTTTAGTGATTGCGGTTACCGGTTGAATTAACGGCTCTGTTTATTTCACCTTGAGAGGTAATTACACTCTTAAAGGTGAAACCCCTTAATGACCATCATCAATAATGGTCTTAACAAGCCCTTAACATGTGTTTTTCATCATGTATTTTGATACTGATCAATAGTGTAGGTGTTCGCCCACAGGGCAACAAGACCATGATGTTTGGGGTTTGAGCAGTGGTGTGCACACGCATTGTCTGCTAAAATGCCGTTTGGAGGCAAAAAGTCGTGCTAAAGTGCCCCCCTGGTTGGCAAAACACACTAAGCTGGCCGCTTGGCTGGTTAAAACATGATAAAATGCCCTCTTGGGGGCAAAAACACGTGTTTAAGTGCCCTCTTGGGAGGCGAAAATGCGTCTTTATATGCCCTTCCTCATTTGCAAACACACTAAACTGACCTCTTGGGTGGCAAAAACGCATGCTCATGTGCCCTCTTCTGTGGCGAGAATGTGCTGTAGGTGCCCTTTCTTTTCCTTTTTTGGCCCTGCTCTTTAAAAAGTGGATGCACGCCACTGGGTTTCAGACCCTTACAAAACATCTGAAGGTAGAGACCAGACCAAGACTCCATAACAAAGGTGTTTTTTGTTTATTTTTTTCAGAAATCAGAGGTTGGATTGGTCAGGTGAATGTGGCTTCTAAGTTGACTGAAATCAGATGAACACATTCAATAAGGCAGAGACTGCAACTTGGGGGAAATAATCAATCCTCCAATCAATAATGATTGGAGGTAAAAAAAAATCCAGAGTCCACTCAGATCTAAGCAACTGTTGGTAATATTTTTGCACATATTGTAGCTTTTTAGTAACAACTGCTTTCAATGATAAATAGCTGCTTAGCGTCAAACATTAGTCAGCCAAATGTGACCAGCTGGCAGACACATTTGAGCAACTAAAATATTGAAGTGTTTTCCTCAGAAGTCCCCTCCT
>CAESWR010002627.1:162179-172203 GCA_903171835.1 Mullus surmuletus | reverse complement strand
GGGGGGTTCCGCAGGCTTTCCGGTACCCTTGATTCTTCGCTACGGATGTTTTGGTGCTGAGGTTGCAGGTAATGAAAGAAGAAAAAGCAAAAGAAAGAGGAGGGTGGGCTAAACCCTCACAATGTGTGTGTGTGTGTGAGAGAGAGAGAGAGGAGGGCGTGTGGGGGTCTTGTTTTTGTCCGTGTGTAAAGACCGACTCGCCTGGTCGAGATGCTCTGAATTACAAACACAGCCGCGCCGGTGCTCTGATTTCCGAGCCTCTGATATGAAAGTGGAAGAGGCTGGTGGGCGATTGATTTCCTGCGCCGGGTTCTGCCCTTCTGGCTGCCCGGGAGAAGGGGCTCCCCGAAACAAAAGCCCCCCTCTCGGCATGCAGCTAATGGATTAACCAAGCATGATAAACACCCACTCCCCCCCTCACACGCACACTTCACCCTGCGTTTGTCTCGCTCCGAGCTGCTAGCTTGTGGAAATCTATCAGTTCACCGGCTTTTGGTTGATTAATTTTTTTCTTTTCCCCACCCATCACTTCCTCCCGCTCATTGTCAGAGGTGTTGCTCCATGCATTGGTCGATGGTTGACCCAAATACCCATGCAGCCCCCCACCCCTCCCCCTGACCTCCTATCAAAACACATGGGCGCTCCCCCTCCTCGTCTCTTTTGTTTCCTGTCTCTCCTCCCGCTTTATGTTGACACCTTTCGGCTTTCGGAGGGTTTTTGATGAGAACGGGATGATGATGGCGTCAACTCGGCATCGGCTGCTGGGCTCTAACAGGATAAACTGTGGAGATGCAAAGGCGGAATCACCCTCGGCGTGAGTCTGAGCAGGAAAATGTGCTTTTTTGTGAGTAATTTTACAGGTAGAACATCTGAGAGCTCCTAAAAATAGTATGAATTCACTCTTAGTAGTGCAATGAAAAATAAAGAATTTGTGTTTATCTTGATGATGGGAAGGTTGATCCAGCTGTCCTGACACTGTGTCACTTTATATTAGTCTGAAATGCTGTCATTGCTTTTCAACTTATAAACGTACTTATCATTGATTTATCCAGTGTTTTTTTTTAGTTCTTACTAGTTTTTAATAATAGTGATTTATATTCTTTATATATTGAACAAACAAAAAGGCGATTTTAATGTCCTATTTACACTCTTTGTCTATTAAACAATCAAAGTGCTTCAGTGTTCAAGCTTAGCACTGAAGCACTTCAATCACTGCCTGTTGGCGTCGACACAAAATGCTTCCTCACGGTGTTATTCTTTCGCACGGCAGCGTCGATCCGCTCGATATGAAAATCCTCCGCGCTCATCTTTTACTGCTGTCTAAATAAAACTAATGTGAAGGTGTCAGGGCGAACCTTGACTGCCCCTTTAAAGCTTCAAGTAAACTCCCACGTTGTAACAAAAGCGCCTCGCAGAACAAATCTGGAGCAAGTTCTCACACTCTTTTTTTTTTTTCTTGTGTTTTCCGGTGGAGGGATTTTCTCACACAAACTCACCTGTTGTGATCTTGTAAAGAAATCTGTCGCCATTAGCAACGACAGCTATTAATTTCCGCAGCGGGCCGACGTGGCGGGATAATGTCAGCGGACTGGAGCGGAGATTACTCTGCAATTAGGCTCCGTTGTTCTGACCAAGGTCCGCCCTGCTGCTCCCATCGGAAATTAATAAGCAGCCATTAGATCGATTGACAGAGTCGTCTCCGGGGAGCGGAGAGGAAAACTCTCGGCTCGGGAGGAGCCACGTATCCGCAGGTGGAAAGTCGTGTCGGGGAACTTTTGGTTTTGTTGTGATTGCAACCGCAGATCCACTTTTGGTTTGACTGTCAGCTTCCTCGCCGGGATTCTGTTCTCTCAGGATGTTGCGTGCTGATTGTTTTCTGTTCCATTTTTTGATTGATCAGTCAGTCAATCAACACTGAATTGGCTGCTGGTTCGTAATTATGGGGTTTTTCCATGTAAAAATGATTATAAATGAGAATTCTGCAGCTGGTTAATAGGACATTTTCACTGTTTACAGACATTCTTATTTACTTCTGAAAACCAATTGATGATGAAACTTTCAGTTTTTGTTGTGTTCCTTACAATATTGAGTCCCGTTATCAGCTGGTTTCCAAAGCTGTGTGGTTAATGTTTCATGTACGCTGCGGGTTTTTTTCTCTTCCCTCAGTTACATAAGTATGTTGTATACCTACTTTGAAATGCATGACACATCATTTGCAGGCATTACATTAGCATGAACAAAGCATCCCGATTAGAATTACGTTGCCGAGATCATACGAGCCGCGGGGATCAGCGCCGAATGTGGCTGGGAAAAAAAGAAAAAGAAAAGGAGAACGGATAAGCTTCTGTTTAATCACTGTGCACGGTTTGAGTGTGTCGCCGCCTCACTCTGTCGTACCTTCCCCACAGTGCATGAGAAGCGCCGCTGAGCCGCACCACGCTGCCGCCGCCGCCGCCGCTGCTGCTGCTGCCACCGCCACCTGAAGCCGCCCTGCCAAATCCGCGTGAACCATGTCTGGAGCGTACGACGAGTCCGCCAGCCAGGAGGAGACCACAGACAGCTTCTGGGAGGTGAGAGTGTCTCGCTTTTGCAGATTAAAACCTTGACACTGAACTCCCTCTGAACCTGCTTTGTGTTTGGGAAAAAGTCGGGCCTGTCATTTTTTTTTATAATAAGCCGCTCAGGACGGAAAAACGTCCTCTCCGAAAAAACTGCTGTAAAAATAACCTACATTAGTAATTTTTAACTTCAAATGAGTCAATCTTTCTAATCAACTTCAACCTGAAATATGTGTATCAAATATTAATTATTTGGGGGGATTTTTACCCTCTAAATGCCAGTTTGTTTACGTAACTCCACAGTATTTTAATCGGGGGAAAAAATAGGAAAACTCAAATAATTTCCATAAAATGTAAAATAATAATAATTATTATTATTAGAGCCTCAGATGGTCAATGATTAGCAGCAACATTGAATTTGAGGCATTTGTTTTTTTTCTTCAGTGACCGATTTTTATAGCAAATATATGATATATATAATATTATAAGTTCCTGGGGACAAAAAATGTCTCCTTCCAAAAGACTGCTTTAAAAATATCATATACAACTTTAGAGTCAGTCTTGTTAATCAGATTCAGCCTGGAAGATACGTATCAAATATCAAATATTTTGGGGGGATTTTGACCCTCTCAATGGTCAGAAAGCGTCTGCACAAAAAACGTCCCTAGGAACTCTTAAGGGATAATTCATGCTGCTGTTTTGTTCGATTTGTATCACACATGATTTTTCTTATTTTTCCACATTAAATCTCATGTCCTTACACACACTTGCAGGGTTTCTTTCCTCTTAAGACCTTAAGACGACACCACTTAATCAGGGTCAAGCTAGTTGCCATCTGTGCTCACCGCTATCAAAGCATCCCGCCATTTGCTAACTGACGCCGGCGTAAAGACAGCACAGCGTTTCATCTCCCTTTAACCCCCTCACGTTGTTTTGGGTCTCTTCAAAGTTCCCACGTCCAGTTTAGTGTGCGAGCAGCTTCCCTCACACCACGACGTCACATGACACGCAAGCAGACCCGAGTAACCCGAGTTGGTCCCCATCCATAATGAATGAGAGCCGCGCGTCCTCGAGCGTCCAGGGTCCGGGCGGCCGAGAGACCGAGGTTGTTCAGGCGGTGAAGACCATCGGCCCTCGCACCCGGGCGGCGGCTGCTGCTGGAATGCGAATCGTTTATCACACCCGCCGGTTCCTCTGGAGATGAGCGAGACGTGCGTAAACATCCGTAACGGATTCCGAAAACGACGCCACGGAGACGCGGAACGAGCGCAGCGGTTGTCTCCGGGCAGAGCTAACGGCGCTCTGGGAGGCTCGCCGCTTCCTGCGTTCGCGGAAGCCTGTAAATTATGGGACTTTTAACCCCCCCCCCTGCTTTCATCGCACAAACAGCAGCCTCTCATCCTCCTGTGTGTTCAGCACAGCTCCTTTCCACCCGAGCGAAGCAGCCCCATTTTTAAGATCTGCAGAACCATTTTCAACAAATGAATCCCCCCAGACTGGAGCAGCATAATGATGCGTAAATAAATAAACGGTATTTTTAGTTTCGAAAACAGCAGCACATCGAGCTGAACCTCACTGATCCTGATGCCGAAAACGTCAAGAGAAAGCCTTAAAATCCCCCGTCGGCGCAGGAAAAGGAGCATCTGAAAGAGCGGCCTGCGAAGGAGCGGCTCGTCGTTTATGCGCGTTTACTGACTTTGATGCCGCCGGCCAGCGGATCATCTGCACGCCGCTCACGCCTGCACTCTAAGTAAGAAAATCGCAGGAGTCGCTGGGCGATCAGCTTTGCTTAACAGCTAATCCGAGTGCGGTTAATAAAGAAATAATCTGCGCGCCGACACCTCTCGCTCACGTCGGAGCTCACGCGTGCCAACAGGAAGCATCGAGCTTATCTCTCAAAAATGCTGGTTTCATGGGGTCGAACCATAAATCAGCTGTTGACAGTGAACACGCCTGACTGACCTTTGATTGGCTCCAAAGGCTGACGGCGATGAGGGTTCTTCCCACAGCGCATAAATGATTGAAACCATGCCAGCGTTCTATAAATATCCTGGAATTAACAAGACCTGACCGTGCCCTTTTCTTTTTTTTTTTAAATATGTTTTTCATTATTTAGTTGTAGACCGAACATAGCACATATCGAACAGTCATCACAGGCATGATAGTACATTACAGAGCACATAGAAAAACAAATCGTCCCCAGAGAAGACAATGATCAGGGTTTACAGCACGACCATTGGCCTCTCATGTACAACGTTAGAGGGGCCCAGATCTTATCATAGCATTTCAATTTATCATGCTGTGATATCTGATTTTTTTCAGTGCAGTCACTTTTCCACATATGCAGAATCTGGGTTTTTTCCACCACAAACTAACCTAACTTGAGCTTCATATGTATTAGCCAAAAGTAGAGCTTCCTTCCCTCGGAAGATGGCAACCAATAGATCTGGGTTCCTTTTCCTCTTAAAGGCTTTAGAGAAGCTCTGGAAAATATCAGACCAGTAAGATAACAACTTTTAGGACCAAAGAGTCTGAGCAAGTGTTCCTTCAGAGATCCTTCAAAGTGCGGATGTTGATGGTTCAAACTTGTGTATCTTGGTCCTACAATACAACAAACGGTGTACTATTTTTTTATTTTTATTTCTTCATTTTTTCCACACAAAAGGTCGGGAACTACAAGCGCACGGTGAAGCGGATCGACGACGGTCACAGGCTCTGCAATGACATGATGAACTGCATCCAGGACCGGGCCAAGATCGAGAAGGCCTACGCTCAGCAGCTGACCGAGTGGTCCAAGAGATGGAGGCAGCTGGTGGACAAAGGTAAGCGCGGCAACGGGAAGAAAGAGGAAAGTGAGTCGGCGCACCGGGGCTGCCGCTTTAAGTGCGTTTATGGAGCACATCCAATAAATTGAAATAAATCATAGAATATCCTTCCTCCCAGGACCTCAGTACGGCACGGTGGAGCGAGGCTGGATGTCGCTGATGACCGAGGCGGAGAAGGTGAGCGAGCTCCACCAGGAGGTGAAGAACTGTCTGATGGGCGACGACTTTGAGAAGGTGAAGAACTGGCAGAAAGACTCGTACCACAAGCAGATGATGGGAGGCTTCAAGGAGACCAAAGAGGCGGAGGAGGGCTTTAAGAAGGCGCAGAAGCCCTGGGCCAAGAAGCTAAAAGAGGTGAGGGGTGTGTGTGTGTGTTTTCATAGTTTGAGAGGTGTAAGAGCTGTCCTTAGTGCCCTCAGTCTTATTCTTAATATCGTTGCAATGGAGGAGATTTGTAGTTTTAGGGCCTAAACACCGAACGCCCTTTAAAGGAATAATTGACAAAGATAAATAAGTAGAACATATTTGTGCACTTAAACATGCATACGTAACTCAGACAGCCAAAGGATTATGCACATATTTTCAGAAACGACTTAAATTGTTGACTCAGTGCACAACATGATATGCTCACATAAATTATGCATATTTCACAGCTTAATGATAATAAATACAACGAAAGAAACATAAAAACACTGGATATTTGATGTATTTAAAATAATTCAAAAATAGTATGCATTTGTACACTTCCACACACACACACACTTACACACATGAGTTTTGAAGTGTTCCATTAAAATGTAACAACAGAACAGAAATGAATGTGCAAATTGCTGAGCGATAATGGAAATGCTTCCCAAAGTAATCCTGGAATGTTTTGGCGCAGATAACTGATGGTGCTTTGTTTGCCGCGTATTTTTCATTTTCTGTGAATTAATTAAACTCAGAATATACCTCACACGGTACTCGTACTCTTATTCCCCCGGCCGGCCGCCCCCAGCTGGAGGCTGCCAAGAAGTCCTACCACATGGCCTGCAAGGAGGAGAAGCTGGCGTCCACCCGAGAGGCCAACAGCAAAGGAGACGCCGTGACCGCCGACCAGCAGAAGAAGCTCCACGAGAAGTTGGACAAGTGCAAGCAGGACTCCCAGAAGGTGAAGCTCAGGGCGGGAGGGCAGGGGGGCGGGTGGGCCGGCATGGTGCAGCGGTCGTTATGCAAAAGCAGTTTCCCCCGGACGAGCCAAAAGTCAAATCAACTTACCGGCTGTTTGAGGGGGCGGGGCCTGTATCAGCTGGCCGGGGGTTTAAAAGCTGTAATTAGTGTAGCATTGTTGATGTGTGACGGGAGGCCACGCCCCCTCACTCTCCACCCACAACATGGACTCTGCCCGCTCCTCACGGCCTCGACCTTCTCACTCGCCAACAGTTGTGTTTTACCCTTAAGAGTTCCTGGGGACGTTTTTGTCCCGACGTTTTTTTTTTTACCATTTAGAAGGTCAAAATACATTAAAATTTTTTGGGAGATATAGGTATCTTTCAGGCTGAAGATGATTAACAAGACTGACTAATCTAAAGTTGGAAAAAGGATTAATATGTGATTGACAGCAGTCTTTTGGAAGGGGACGCTTTTGTCCTCAGGCACTAATAAGAGAGTTTGCTATAAAAATCTGCCACTGCAGAAAAAATAAGAATGCGTCAAATTCAAAGTTGCTGCTAATCACTGACCATCTGAGGCTCTAATAATTATAATGATAATAAAATCCTCCTTGAATTGCTTTTTATGGAAATAATTTGAGTTTTAAAATACTGCAGCGTTACATAAACAAAGAAAGCATTTAGAGGGTTAAAATCCCCGCAAATAATTCATATTTGATATTTCAGGCTGAAGTTGATTAAAACGGCCCGTGTTTTCCTCGTGTCCTCAGGCGAAGGAGAAGTACGAGAAAGCCCTGGACGAGCTGAGCAAGTGCACGCCGCAGTACATGGAGAACATGGAGACGGTGTTCGACCAGTGCCAGCAGTTTGAGGAGAAGAGGCTGGGCTTCCTGCGGGAGGTGCTGCTGGACGTCAAGCGCCACCTAAACCTCACAGAGAACCAAAGGTTTGACGCGGGCCGCATATGTTACCACTAAAATTGTCGATTTCCACGCAAAATGTGCTCATGAAAATGATGCATATTCCATCACATCTTTCTAGAAAAGTCGCTACGAGATTTACTATGTTTATACGCAACCAATATTGGGGTTAAGCTCCATATTCTGGTTAGTGAATCATTGGGAATAAGGCGTTTCCATGGTGAGCAAACAGGGTTGTTCCTGTCTCCATGGTGATTGTAATCAATGGTGATATGGTGATCAAAGCAGCCACGCACGGAGAAGGTCTGCTACAAACCCTGCTTGGTGTAACTTTGCGCTCCCCTTTTTGTGGATCTTCTATCCCGCTACTTTCTAGCGTCTCCAAATGCCAGGATGTTTGTGTCTTTCATCACAATGATGAAGTGATTGGTTTCCTCCTCACTCCAAAAGTGTGGCGTGGTGTTGCTCTCGCCTTTGGCCATGTTTACAAGGAGTCCCTGGACTCCAAAGACCAAGATTCCTTGCTGATAGAACATGAGCACAACACTAATTCATGTTCCTTTTGATGGGGAGATCCCGATAGGAGGAGACATCATCACATCTTCACCTTAGAGGAGGAGGAACCAGGGGGATATTCGGGTTTTTAAAACCGGAATATGAGCATATTCTGGTTATTCAATCAGATAATTGCTGTTTACATGGCTGCGTGCAACCCTTTTGCCCACATAAATAATAAAAACTGAGACTGATTTTAGCAAATTACCACAATTTCACCACCAAAAACACATAAAACCCCATAAATACCACAGCGTGCGAGGATTTTAGCCAATATAAATCAAAAACCTCCATCATGTTTCTCTGGAGCGTTCGTCTAACNCCCCCCCCCCCCCCCCCAGTTATGCTTCAGTGTACAGAGAACTGGAACACACCATCACGTGCGCCAGCCCGCAGGAGGATCTGAAGTGGTTCAGCAGCTACCACGGCCCGGCCATGCACATGAACTGGCCGCAGTTTGAGGTACCGGATCAAAGAGTCACGCACAAGCAAACCTTTGTTCTCTCATGCAAAGCTCATTTTTTACATGCTCTTCCTCCTATGCCGTCACTCTTTGTTTGCATTCTGTGGTTGCACATCCAATTAGCATCCAAAATTCACCAGAACTGTAATCGACATATCTGTGCAGGAGTACAATCCAGACATCAGCCACAGCATCTCCAAGAAAGAGAAGTCCAAGCGAGGCGGCGACGGGATCATGCTGACCAACGTGACGTCAGCCGTGGATCACGTTCAGGCCAGCGAGCGAGGAAGGTGAGAGAAAAACCTATCATTATTATTATTTGTGTTCAGCTCGTCTACGATACTCAATCCGTGATTCCGTCTCGCTCAGCGTCAGCAGCTACGACAAGAACCAGGCGTACACGGCCTCCACCGAGTGGTCGGACGAGGACCAGACGGCGCCCAACTCGGGCAACGACACCAACGGCGGCTCCAACCCCTTCGACGACGACGCGGCGGGCAAAGGCGTGAGGGTCCGAGCGCTGTACGACTACGACGGGCAGGAGCAGGACGAGCTCAGCTTCAGGGCAGGTGGGCTCGACTCACACCGACACCCACGCACGCAGCCACACATTTACATCTCAGCTGAACTCTGCACGTCAGGCAACTTTTAACCCTTAAGAGTTCCTGCAGGACGTTTTTTGACCATTTAGAGGGTCAAAATTCCCCCCAAATATTTGATTTTTGATATGTATCGTTCAGGGTGAAGCTGATTAACAAGACTGACTCATTTAAAGTTGGAAAAAATATGAATATATGATATTTTTACAGCAGTCTTTTGGAAGGAGACGCTTTTTGTCCCCAGGAACTAATAAGAGAGTTTGCTATAAAAATCTGTCACTGTAGAAAAAATACCCCACAAATAATTAATATTTGATATATATATTTCAGGCTGTAGTTGTTTAAAACAGATAGACTCATTTAAAGTGGAAAACATACTAATATATGTTATTTTTACAGCCGTTTTTTAAAGCACTCTTAAGGGTTAAAGCAACACTATGTAACATTTGCTGACAACAGTGACCTCTGCTGCCAGAGGTGGGAATTACAACAAGAGACTGCTGCGTAATTTCCTGCTAAATGTGTGACTGTACAGCAAACTGTGATCTCTCTCTCACCCTCCTCTCCTCTCTGCTCACGAACAAAGGCGACGAGCTGATCAAGCTGGAGGAGGAGGACGAGCAGGGCTGGTGCAAAGGTCGCCTGGACAGCGGCCAGCTGGGCCTCTACCCGGCCAATTACGTGGAGCCCATCTAACCACAGGGTGGGGGAGGGGAGGGGAGGGGGGGGGAACCCAGACTGAAACCCGCCCCGTCCTTAACTGCACATTGCCAGAGACTTCCGAGCAAAAAGCTTCCTGTTTCCTGTCAGGCACGGCGAGCCGCCGCCCCCTTCACCTCAGCGCTCACGCCGCAGAGACGGCCTCGCCGCCACAACTCCACATCAGGACCACCCATCTACGAAAAAAACAAACAAAAAAACGCCCCGCAAAGCAAAGATATTCAAAGTATTTT
>CAESWR010002627.1:126061-141227 GCA_903171835.1 Mullus surmuletus | reverse complement strand
TAAAATAAAAAAAAGGTGGGGGGGGGGGGGTTATTTACACTTCCCTCTGACACCCAAACCTTGTGTAAATGTATCGTCTTTAACATAACCAATACTAGCAATGGGGGTTGTGAAAAGGGTTGCAATGACATGTCAAAAATCCAGTGAGACAATAAATATATTGTGACATATGGTTGGTAAATACCTGATATTATTGATCAGCTCTCCTCAAAACACCACCATTTTTCTGAATTAGAATAAGTATTGGATGTTGTGTCCACATCCACAAGCATTTAAATGTATGCGGACTGTGAGACCAAATGAATATTGAGCAGATGGCCCTGCCTGTATCAATATTTGATATACGGAGTACAAATGAGGTGAAAATTCTACACAATGGTGCCAAAAGAATGCGTGTACTGGCTTGCGGATGAAACGGAAAACAGGCATTCGGAGGCCATGAGATCAAAACTGCAATCTCACCTGCATTCTTCCCTCTAACCAAGAAGTTCATGAGCAGATGTGAGAGGTCA
Source organism: Mullus surmuletus (assembly GCA_903171835.1). Lineage (NCBI taxonomy): Eukaryota > Metazoa > Chordata > Actinopteri > Syngnathiformes > Mullidae > Mullus > Mullus surmuletus. The sequence goes on along the minus strand of CAESWR010002627.1, from coordinate 140,715 downwards.
AGCCTTTCGAATGTCAACATTGTGTGTGAATGCAGTGCGGCTGATTCACAGGTCATCCGCTAATACACTGCAACATCGCTCTGGGCATGTTTGAGGTACTGCACCAGATACCCTGTGTTTCAGAATCCTCTGATTGTATTCATCCTCACACTCCGCCTGCTTCAAATGGAGGCCCTGTGGGTTTGCATTTTCCACTGTCAGATGTTACCCAAGGTTACTGTTTGCCTGCCGTCTCAGAAGATCCGACACCACAGACCCTCATGCAGCTGTCACAGTATGATTGAAGAAAATATTTGGGATCTCACACACATTCTTCTTTCTTTTTTTGCTCCCTTTCTTTTTGGCCATCCACCCCTCTCCAATAACACCCTATTTTTGTTAAGCTCAGACAACCTGAGACTGAGCGCCTGGAGCACCGAGTTGTCTGGGCTCAGGCCAGAGAGGGTGAAAGATGGTAAGACGGAGAGTGTAAAAGATGGAGAGAAAGGGAGTGAGCAAGACAGACAGATGGTTCTTTCTCCTTTAGCAAAACAAACCAACTTGTTTTAGATTTCCTTTTTGCAAGAAGAACTACCAGAGAGAAACACTGTGATAAACTAGGAGGGAAACTATCTAAATTGGCTCCATTTACTTAGAAAACAGTTGAAGGTGGGTTCTACCCCGCGAAAACAACATTTGTTGCACTGTAAATTGCTAGATGATTTTTAGATACCAGTCTCGAGCATTTCCACTTATTATCAAATTCTTCAAATTAAATCACCACACCAGCTGTTTGTTTCAAGCATTGGTATCAGAGTAGAGAAGAGGCAGACAGAGCCCACTATCATTTCAAAGGCCCATTGGTGGCATCTGTCATATCTGTAAAAATGTTAGTTACTTTTGTAGACCCTCTATACTTCTTTTGAGTGGTTACTGATTAGCAATAAAGAATTATACATTTTATGACTATTTTATCAGTGAACCGTGCTGCCCCATCCACCACCAAAAGTAAATCCTCAACCTGTGGGAAATCCTGCCACATGTTTAGGTTCATAATATGCATCTTAATTGAATAATGAGCAATTGCTGCCAAAATACATGTATAGGTTCAGAATCATTTGTAACACATCATCGTCAATGGTTACCTTGATTTGAAAATTAACATGAATCCAGTTCCATTGTGCGGCACAAAATCTTAAACTAAAGCAAAGGATTTTATAGGAAAAGAAGAAATGTGGTATTTGTCACCTATCTCTCGATCTATATCTATCTCTCTATTTGCAGGATCCCCAAATAATTATTTTACCCATGCTGTGACAAAAAGTTGTATGAGGAACAGCGGTGCAGCAGCTTCTAAGACAGAGGGCAAGCCAACTCAGTGGGCGACCTCGGGCTGGGTCTGACAAAGGAAAAAACAAAACCGCATGATGCCCGTTTGAAGCTTCAGGAGGGTCGGGACAAATATAATTCTGAGGGAATGAAAAGACGCTTTGTTCTGTTTAACTCGAGTGTGAACATTAGCATATGAGCAGCGTGCGAGTTGAGGTTCATGATTAAAGCTACGCCCCAAAAAGGACTTTGGGTCTCTGTTCTAACATACCGCAAAATTCTAAAGAATTCTGTGTGAATTAAAGTGCGAATCCTTTTCTGCCCGTGATGCCATTATAGAGGTGGCAGTAGATCTGTACCAGTTGCGGACATCTGACATTTGAGCAACTACTGATGCATGCTGGTATGCTGGTGTTCCCATTTAATATCACATTCATGCTCCTCTTTTCATTTGAAGAACAATGATTATCTGCCGCCTAATGTGTCCTACTAATATCTCTTTATACTTCCCTTTTCATCATGGAATAACAGATGGAGTGACTTTTAGATCTCATGATATGTGATTTGCACAGCCCTTTGTCACATTAACCTTCAAAACATGCCAGCCATTTTTTTTACAAAATTAATTTTCCTCCCTTTCCACTTTCTTGCACAAACTGGCTTTTCAATCTGTTGAGAAAGTGCCTCTCTTCCACTCTTGTTGGTTGGTGTTCAGTCTCATACCGTGTCCTTTAGCTCAGTATTAACTAACACTCGACTGCAGCAAACTTCAAACTCAAAGATGGTTTCAGAGACGTCCCAGATGATGAAGGTCAGAAGCTGTTACCACCAAAGGTCTTGAGGGTCTGCAGTGCCAGAAGTCTCTTAAGACCGGAGTACAATTTTCTCTCAAAAGTTCTGCAGGGTTTGACCTCAGCAAACGTAAACTTCACTCAGTGAGACCAAGCAAGAAGAATTCATCAAACTATGTTCAAAAGCATTGAAAAAGATTCTACATATATTGGAATATTTTCAAGAATGTAAATAAGACTTCGGCAGCAGTCATGTGCTTCCTAGATGCCCTATTTAAGTCGATGCATTTCAGCTAGCTAAATTAAGTTATCTTCTCAGAAAATTTTGTGATTCTGCTAAAAACAAAAAAAAACATTTATATTTTTGTTTAATTGGTTTGACCGCTGACACAGCCCGAACATTCTGGATGGTCAGGAAAATTGGCAATGAATAAATCTGAATTAGGCTGGCGCAATTATTTAATTTATGTGATTGGCAGGCTGTCATTAAACAGCAATTAGGACAAACCATTTCATCTGCATGGAGAGGATCTTTCCTTTCTCTCTTTTTTTTTTCTTGCACACAGCAGCTCTTTTTCATTCCAGTAAGTGATCACAGCATGCAGTCATCTGCTGACATCAGGCAAAGAGCCACTCTCACTGACAAACTGCGCCACAACCTTTTACCTCTGCGTGTAATTATGCCTGTGGACATGCAACACGTCTACTTAATTAATTAAAGAACGACAAAGACGAATAGTGCCATCACACACTTGGCATATTGTCAGAAAAGAAATATGGTCCTGCACATTTTTCCTTTAACAAATATTTGAAAAATGTGCTCAAGGGTGAAAGTTAAGCTCACAGCCATTCTCCCATTTAGTTCGCTGTTGCTTTCCTCAGACTTGTGGCGTCAGCTAATCCTGCCTGCCGCTCCAGACGCTGTCAGCACGAGAATGAAGCGAGAGAGGCATTTCTGTCGGCTGCGAAAGCTGGATTACAGTAACAAGAAGATTACCCTTCCAGCAACTCCGACAAGCATGTTGAAAAAAAACAAACAAACAACAACAAAAAAAACAAAGCTTTCACAATGACTCTCAATTTGTGGTGATTAAAAGTATTCTCCGCTCTCTTGTATTAATGCAATCCTGCAGTTCAGACGCCAAAATAACAAAGAATCCCTGTTGTGCAAATACTCACAATAAAAACAAGAAACCTCTGGACAATTATTTGTTTTCCATGTAATTTCTCCGCTCCGCATGACAGGAGAGCTAAGCAGGAATCTTTTACATAATGCAGCTGTACTGCCCTTCTTCAGGGTGGTGCTGTAATAACGTGATAGAGGACGGCTAACAAACCCCTGGCTGAGGCCAAGAGAGGGGGACGGGGGGGGACGGGGGGGCTGCGGTTGTCTCGCCTCCTCCAGCCACTCATAAATCAAATAATTACACTCTGCTTCTTGAGGGAAGAGAAAAGTTTTCCCATTAACCAGCTCTCATTAACCCACTTCCAAATGTGCAAATGACTAACTTGAGGGGGTTATATTTTGTTATCGCTGCGCCATTTCAAATGCAATTCATGTTCGAACCCCCATTCTTTCACATCCCCTTCCCCCCCCAAAAAAGCGTGGTTGACATGCACAACACGGGACCCAGCTCACGGTGAGCAGTAAATGATCATTTTGTCATCAATATTTTATGATGTACATCAATTAACCTTGAACTGTCTGTGAGCAGCAGACAAACGTTCCCTGGTGACTGACTGACTGTGAGATGGAACTCTGTCAAGTCCAGCGCATGAGGCGGCAAGTTGATTGACAGGATTTTAAAATCCGCTTTTGAGGGAGTGATCCCACTCCTCTTGAGGCGCAGACACTGCTCATTTTATAGCCGCTCTTTTGCTGGAAGTGATTTCAAGTTGGGGTTAAGGGTCTGCCGTATAATAATGGTGATTACAGCTGTTGTTTGTTTGCAGTCTGTTTCACGCCCGGTCCTGATGTGCCGGTAATTCTTATATGTCTTGGTAGCGGCTTCAAATATCCGGATATTACAATAAGATCTGTCTGTAAAATCTGGAGGCTGACACAGCCGAGGCACTTAATCTTTCATCCCCTCATTTTAAAAGACGTTCTTCAGGGAAGCCAGAGGGTACGAGACACGAGATTCGGTCGCTTTCGGTCTAACGCCTCAATTTTCAAAGATAAATATCACGCTGGGACAAAGGCCTCGTCTCTGTCCTGCCACCGCAGCCCTGTCAGGAGTGACAGCCAGAATACTTTGGTCTTGTGCGACATGACGCGAGGGCAGGACATGCAGGCGTCTCTGATCACATCACGCTGCTGATTACCGAGGAAGGCAGAGGGATAAGAGCAAAGCCGAGGGTCCCATTGATCCCATTAGGGGCTGGTAGGCGCGAAAGGGGCTTTTATTTACGGTTTCATACAACAAAGAAGAGGCTTGTTTGTGACAGCCAGCACCTCATCTAAACACTTTATTTGAGAGCCGCAAAAGCTCAAATATAATTTTACTGAAAGTTCATTTCAAAAAATAATAACAATAATAATAACAATGATAATAATAAAACCCTCACGAACCAGCACGGAAGTGGTTTTCTCGAGGATTTTGTCACATTTGGATCTTTTACACTGAATTGACTAAGGGCTCCGGAAAGAATGGGTTCATCCCGTCTCAACTGAAACATGGTATGACAATATTATACAAAATCAACCAAAAAAAAAAGAAATGGATAAATCACAAGTGGCAATGAAATTAACTCCAAATTCATTTTTCTCCAGTGCCTGCCAAACTGGCAACACACACACACACACGGGCCTGATAACACCTAAAATTAATTGCATTGAATGTGTTAAAATAAATCTTGATTAAGTCTGATCTTGCTTGTCCTAAACTCAACTGCTTCATGTGACACTGTTGCATTAAGTGGTGTGTGAACAATGACTCCCAATACATTTTATGGTGACCTATGAAAGAGAAACCAACCAAACAAACAGCTTCATTAATAAGAACACAACAATCTCGCTGCCGTTTCAGTGAGTCAGCAAAGGGTCCGGAGAGAAGAACGCCTTATTCCTGGCCAGTGTAATTGAAGAGAAGTGGTGAAGTGATATTTCTTAAAGCCTTGAACCCTTTCCAATATCACTGAATTCATGTGACCTTTACTAGTCTGGGAATAGATTGCCAGACTTTCCCACGGATTAAGCACAAGATCATTAAAACGGCTGAACTGGCTGGCAGACAGACCGGACACATCAGAACGAGAGCCAAATGTTAGAGCACCTTATGGAGTGTGAAAGGTTGTGAAAGGGCCAGGAGGAAAATGCAATGGTAATAAGTGGATGAAAGAAAGAAGTTTAAACATTTTTTTTTTTTTTAAAAAGAGGACGCACAGGTGGGACCCTCCTCCTCGTCACCACCTGCCTCCTCCAGTGGGATGTGACTCTCGCTTGCAGGTCTGTGGCACCGCACGGTGAAGCTGGGCAGCAGTTCCAGATGGAGGCTCCATTAGTCAGAGCAGCCGAGCCACCCTGGCAATATAAATACCCACGTCACATTGCCCAATAATTGATACGGATGATTAGAAGTCCCCCTCACATGCCGGCTACCAAGAATAAGAACCAGGAACACTTGTCTAATTGTCAATGAAGGATGTGCTTTGGCTGCCGGGCGTTCCTTTTTGCACTGGCAGAGCAGTATTTCCCAGAGCGTCCAGAAATCCAAAGTACCCCCTTTTGGCCCAGGAAACTGAGGTTAATACCAGGGAAGCGATTCTGGACAGCTCATAGCGCTGCTATCTATTTTTCAAACAGTACGATTGACATGTAGCTCAGGTCCAACAATTCATACCTCAGCTGCGCCCCTGTGTTAAGCTGAGATGTTCGATCCGAAAAGATAGCTATAAATTGTTTATCTCTGAAATAATTCATGGGGTAAGCGAAAGGCCCCTAAAAGGACTATAACACAAGTTTGAAAAACTCTCCTTTTTTTTTTTTTTATTGCTGAGTGGGAACCAAACGTATTTATATTTATATTAACTGTTATTACTTTCCCATTGTGATGCTGCTTGCACAGGCATTATAATCAACTTCATAAAGAGGCACACTCGGCAGACTGCGGCACAGTCAGGACTTTAATATGCAACAAAATATATAAAACTTCCTAACAGACCAAACTTGGGAGCTGATGACTCATGCAACTGTAAACAAATTGATTTTTATTAAGCACAGTTATTATCTCAGGCAAACTGTTAAAGGATGCAGCTCCCCACTCCTAACCTCAGTAGATCTCAAATATGTCATACGTTTCTGTTCATATTCCAAGATTTTTAGTGATGTAACATAAATCTGTACTCAGAGTCTCAGTGTGTCCTCTGCTTCTATGCGTGTTTACAAAAGGACCGACTTTCAGTTTCTGCATCAACTACCAGCTACTTTGTCAGCTAAAATTGACAAGGCGGCACAGATTATTATAAATGGTAGCAAATGTTACCTCACTTTGCTGGCTAATTAAACCAAACAGAAATAGAATCACCGTAATCAGTCACCCAATCAGACAACCAGAGTCACTTTCTTCTGATAGGTTTCAATAAGTTGCCATGCTCTGTACAAACTACCAAGAGACTAGCAAGAGACTTCACAATAACTGGGTTTGGTTGGCTTTTATTCTGACAAGACTCCGCCCGACGTTCATTTAGTTGTTAAACCAATTTCTACTCCTCTCAGCATCAAAGAGTTAAAGGGTTTTATCTGTTGCATTTTTAAGCTGAAAGATACTCAAAGCATTTCACACAGGTGTTACAAAAGCAGGTAACCCAAGCAATTGCCTAGGGCCTCAAATGTGAAGGGCGCGCCACCAAAGATAGCCTACACTGCTCCATATCAATAAAATGGAGCCCACTAAGGCACGCTCATGCCAAACATGACTTGCGCAACCCAAAACGATGAGAATGCATAGAAAGTCAGAGAAAAGACAAGATACTGCAGGCACCTGCAATGTATAGTGCCAACCAGGAGCAGTTCAGGTCTTTATCTTGCTTGAAGAGGCTTCAACATGAACTCTCCCGACCGGGCGATCGGTCCTGTAAACCTCTGATTACAAGGCCAGCCACTCGACTGGCCATGCAGCCCCCATATCATGCATTCAAGTGGAGAAAGATCAAGTCCTGCTGGGAAAGCTTGCTGCAGCACTGCTCGATTTCTGCAGGAGAAGCTGCAGCGTTGAGTGAACGACTTCACAAAAATCTAATTGAGGAAAACTGAGAATCGAGAGCATAGCAGACATCCTCAAATGGTTTCACTTTTAATCTTTAAGCTTACAGTAGGTGCCGCATGTTGACAGAGGTTGAGATTCTATTTAAAATGCTTCAACGAATCAAGTTGTCTAAACATCATAATTTTTGGTTGGTGCAACATAAAGCAACCAAAAATGAGCCATTATTGGCCAGCTGTTGCAGTGATTGCAGTGAAATACGAACGCCCATTTGCTCAGTAACGACTAAATTGGAAACAGCTGTGTGGGAAGATCAATTATAATACTGAAAAACAGTGTTCAGTTTCCATTGTCTGGACCTTTACACACCAACCTTTGTGCACCGATAACAGGTTGGTGAACTTTCCGAAAGCATCAGTATTCTGCAAACATGATGAAAATGTCGCCGCACAGCTGTTTCTCCAGCAATCAAATTAGCAAACGGAGGACTGAAAGTTCCAGAGGGTGGGTCTCCATGTGCCAGACGCTCAGAAACCACCAGAACTATAATATAGACGAAACCCCGGGCATTAACATGCAGCCCGGAGATTGCTCATCAGATGCAGCCTCACACAATTACGCAGGCTCTCTGACACTATCCAGCACATTTTAAATTCAAATCAAATGCTTGATACTTCTGCCAAATATGTTGATGAAATATTTAGCCGGCATGATGGCGCTTTCAGGGGTGGATGTTTTAACCTGCCTCCTCCTCAGCACACGTCCTACATGTTAATGTAGTTTTTCACTCTTGCGTCTTGTCGATTCTGCCTCACTGTTGTTCCAAACTTAAATGCGTTTGTAGTTAAAGCTCTGCGACTGTGTATTTCTGCATTAGTGTGGAGCTTTTTGTTGAGTCTTGGTATAATATCCCATCTCATTTTACGCAATCAATAAGCGACAATGGTAAACAGTGACATCATATTCACATACATATATCCAAGCGCGGTGAGGAAACATGTTTTGTGACCAGAGCCACAAATTGAGCGTGAAGTAAAACACATCCAGGAAATTGTTGAAATGCGATAATAGAGGAAAAATGTTCATGCATCTATAGTTCTACATGTAGGACACAACTTGTGCTCTTTACAGAAGTTTTTCAAATCATGGGTCAAATGGTTGCTTCATGAAGCATAAAGCAGTTTGTTCATGCTAAATGACTTGCATTTCCATTTTAAGTTCTTATCATTTGGCATGTTTTTAGGCTTTCTGAGGAGCGCAAATCTGGGGATTCTGCACTCTGCTGATGTATTGAGAACGAGGGGCTATTAATCCTAACACAACCTGTCAAGATAAAGCAGAGCTCTGGTGGATTGTGCAGATCGCCCCTAAAACTAAAATTTATTGTTATGGCAACCATTACTCCCCGCGAATCCATCTATGCATTACTTTGAGACTCAGTTTACACAGCTTGCCAGCTCTCTGCAGTCAATACGAAAAGCTCGGCTGCTCACTCCTAACTAGCACAATGACATGAATTTAATCCTCAAAAGACTATAAAGAAATATTGAACGCCGCCATAACAATATATCCAAAGGTCAGATCCATGGTGACAAAGACACTCTATTAGACTTTTGCAGCAGTGTGGAGAGCATTTACAAGACAACAAATTGATAAAAATCTGCAAGCTGTGTGTTAGTTAAGAAGTGAAGAAGCAATTGGCACCAGCACACATCACGCACTGCTGCAGTAAAAAGTTAAGGGTTCACTTCACTCACATTAACTCTTAGAACTCAGTTGTTGCGCATTTGTTGTCTCATCACAATGATTGCTGTGGTTGAACAATTTCAGAATCAGGGTTTAAATTGGGCTCAAAACTTTGGAGTAAGTTTCCACTGATTGGTGGAGCTCTCCCGTCCAAAAAACTGCTGCCACACATTGACTTCTTATAGTTCTTAGAAGTATGCTTGAGTCCAAATCCAGTGTGATCCACAATGCTAAAATCTATGGAAAGCTGAGTGAACTCAAGTTGAGTCACACCAGGAAAGCACACCAGGAGAACCTAAGGAAGCCACAAAAGCAGCTCCAGCCAGAGGAGAAACCTAGAAGCCCTGTCATTTTAAACATGATTGAACTATATGGACTTTGAGTGAAATACTTTTCTCCCAGCTTAGCATTTGACCTCTGTTTACTTTCTCTTTGGAGATGAAAATGGAAAAGCTTGAGGCTGTGAGGGCAGCAGGGACTGGAGGTGGCAGAGTGGAAAAAAGAGGGCAATTGAGGTGAACAGCAGCAGGGTTTGCATGCCGTAATGTCCAAACAGAATTAAATATAAAGAAAGAAAGAAAGAATGTAGACAAGATATAGTAGTGAATGCCAAGAGATACGAGGCATAAGTGAGTGCGGGAAGGTTACAAATGATTTATATTATGTCCTTTAAGCTACCATGGTTCAGGTTTAATATGAAATGATGTTCAAGCTCTAGCTTTGGACCTTGGGATTTTTAAAAAATCCCACAAAAACATGTATTCTCCGTACCTGTGGGGAACATAAATGAGGTGATGTAAGAACTTGCAAACGTCAGAACTTTCACAGGCTTTGCCCTTTTCTCTGTCAGTGAAGTTACCTGGCAGATCAGTGGCCTCACTCACCTGTCAGTCTGGCAGACAGCACAGAAGGCAGAGCGATAGATGGATGTGAAGGAAAATACATGAGGGAAGGTTCTGATTATGTTTTCTGATTAAGTTTAAGGAATATGGCCTCCACTCCTTTTATCTATACCTTAAATTAAAATGTTTCTACTCATGCCAATAAAACCACACCCCATGAATTTATCTTCCACATTTTGAGAACACAAAAGACCTTTGTGCATACTATGTTTTGCACATTTTTAAGTAATAAGAGTAAAGTAAAATGTGTTTGCATTTGAATAAGGCCCTGAAGAACAAAGATAAAATGTAAAAAATAAAATATGAGCACCAAGTCCCAGCTGATAGATGTATGTGTATGCTAGGTGTTGTGTTGTTCTAAGTGACACCCCTCTGCGCTTGTAAGAAGGCGAGTGACGTAGGTTTGATCTATTCAAGAATGTGAGTTACAATCACTCTGCATAATGCCGACTTCAAAACAATTGCCACACCAGGATTTGTTACCTTAACTGTCCACACTTTCCGCCATTATATGAGGTTATGCTAAACCATTTCTGGGAAATTGTTTTTGTATGCATCACTACTCAGCTGCTTAATGTGACAATATTTAAATGATCCTCAAGCCAAGTGTGCTCCTCTGAAGCAGTGATCAAAGCAGTGGGATTGTCTGGTCAGCCTGGTCTGCCCTCAGAGCCCCGACTCTCCATCTGAATCCACAGCCACCGACGCTCCTCATTCCCGATATGTCTCACAGTCAATGACTCCATCAAAGGCCTGACAAAATGCAGACGGCCCCCTCTCCATCATTCCCTGCCGCCGCGAAATGAGCTCTGTTTGTTCAAGGCAAGAGGGGGGTTCATGTGCAGCGATGGGGTACAACAGCCGGCCCCGTCTCCAGAAACAAATGGCTCGCAACACACCTCATTTTCTTGTCTTTTTTAGTATTATTGAGATTTCTTACAGATACGACAGCCATCAGTCATAGTCAGCGCTGCATGCATTTGCTGCAGAGCCTGTCAGTCCCACAGACTAAACGATCTGATACGATATTAATGATTTACTCAGATCTCACCCCCTGAAAAAAAAAGTCAAACGCATTACGTTCTACCTCAGCAGGAAGCCTCCGAGTATTAATCCACATAAAAAATACATTTTTAAAAACTGGAGATGCAGTATTTCTCCTCAGAAGACCAAAATGGACCAAAAGCATTTCCCTTCTTCATCACTTGAGTCTAACAAAACTGACAGGAGGTCATAGCAACCGTTTCACAGGGGGGCGATGCTCAGTAGGTAGCATGGGTGTGCAAAATAGTCCTTTGCCTTTTGCATTCCACAGCTATCGTTGTCCAATGTGGAAATTCCCTCCCCAATTCATATTCAGAGCCATCACTTAGGATAAAATATTGTGAGAAATTGATGTGCCGCAACTATATACCTTTACTTTCAGCATGTCACCCAACCAATGAGAGCTCTCAGATGTCTATCCTCACACGGTAAAGATTTTCCCATGGAACCAACCCACTCACACTGGTCCGAACTATGTTCAATAGTATTATATTCACAATTTTCAAGCCCTTGTTGTGGTCAGGAGAATGGACTATCAAGGTTTTTCCCACAAAGATGATACCATTTCTCACTCCAGCAGGATTACCTGGTGATCCAGCCCCTCCCCTTGCGAGGAGGTTCATGGAAAAAGCTGCAATGAGGAACTTCAAATATATTGATAGCAGCACTTAACTGCACATTGTCTCATTCGTTTTTCTTTAGAAATGCAGAACCCACTAATGTTTATTTACTCAATTACCGCAGCCACAACTCTGAGCAGCCGTGCTTAAACGAAAAAAAGTGTGACGCTAATTGCCATTTAAACAAGCTCTTTTGCCTGCTTAAATTGTCGGACTGCTTATATTCTCTTTAACGAGATTGGTAGTTTGGAGAAAGGAAGAACGGTTCTGTGGCAAGATGCTGCTGAGAGAAAGAGAGAGAGAGAAAGGGCACAATTAGTTTCCCGATCAATTTGCCGAGAAAACGAGGGGGGGGGGGAAATCAATGCTCTGATTATGCATGAGGACGTCATGCGTTTACATTGAGATCAAAGCATCAATGATCTAAGCTGAAGCAACCGGGGATCCATATATACGTAATCCATAAATCTTGGGAGGAGAGGGACAGGATGCGGATGGGACGCACATGCAAGAGGATAAAACGCAACATGATATGTAAATGGAGACAACTTATCTTTACCCCAGAGCCTATGAAATGATGTTGGCTTTTATGATCTCATTTGTAATCAATATTGCCAAAATTCTCTGTGGAGGCACTTAGAGGCGTCCTCCGGGAATCCACGAGTTGGAAAGAAAAGCAGGTGGTCAGGTTTTATCCAAATATCTGTTTTAAAAAAGCTGAAGTTGGCGATGCAGCTTTGTCGACAGTCAGATGGGACTGTAGCTGCAGGTGAAAAGCCACACAAGACTAACTTTCCCCTGCGCAAACCGAAGTATTGATCAGAAACTGTCGAAAATGGAGGAACAAAGGTGAAAAATGAGGCCGATGTGGAATCATCACCTCGGTCCGGCAGAGGCGCTGCACATCCCTCTGCTGCATAGATCCTCGACTTGTTTTTGGTGTGGATAAGCTGCATTTCTTCACACTATTGACTTGAACTTTATCCATCACAGTTCCCCACTTAAACGGCCAGAGGAGGATTTTTCACATCTTATAGTAGATTAAATGTAATTTCTAAGGTCTATTTTTTCTGAAATGGCTGTACACATTCTTTTGCATCCTCCCTTTAATTGTGCTAAAATGATTGTTTGTCAATACAACATTTCAATTTTCCAATTTAGGATCAATAAAGTTCAGCCCAATAAAAGCTAAATCTGCATTATTTCTGATGGCCAGCAGGGGACAAATCCTGGCAAACAATAGCTTTTTTTTCTTGAATTGAAGTCTGGCAAAATACCTTGACTTTTTGCTTTCAGTTAAAAGTATAAATGTGAATTTAAAGTCTACACCACTTTTGCATCTTCTTAATGCAGAATTATGCTCCTTATTTTTGATTAATGGTCTTATTTAAAGCAAAATATATATATATAGTTTGAGGGTGTAAATGAGCAGCCTGATTGAGCTGTGCCCACCTTTCAATCCATATTTAATACTGGGTTGCAAATGAGGTGGATTGTCAAAATTGACAACTTCAGTTCAAAGTGGAAGTCAACAAAGCCCTGGCTGACATCATTGTTGCTCTATCCACCTTTCACACGCGGTCTACGGTCCTGACAGACTTTCAAATATTCATGAGGTTCAAGCAAGCTCTTCCTCCCTCCTTTTGACGTCAAAAGGATTAAGATAGAACCTGAAGATGTTGCTCATATCTCTGGGCTGTTGCTTCAGCCATTGTTGCTCACATGTACAGCATTCAACCTAGGAGCCACAATCAAAGTGAAAATACAATTTGTCCACTTAAAAAAAAAAGAATTAAAAAATCCACACGGTAAGATCATCCACTCTAACCTGAATAGAGTTTCTGAATTTGAATAAGTCTTATTGGTTTGAATTATAGGCCAAGCCTGAAAGGGACACGTTGTTCTGTCCCTTTACATGGAACGGGAGGCAGCAGACAGATAAGTAAGTGAGATGAAAGCGTGGTGCACCTGGCAGGTCCACGCTCTAACATCTTTGATCCGCTGAGGCAAACATCAAAGACTCTCTTGGGGTCTTTTGTGGACACCAGTCCGCGAAGCACTCGCCACTATAAGCACCAATCTGCAGTGTAAAGTGCGACTCAACAAGAGGGGCGACTTGAGAACGGAGGGGGTTTTTTCTTTCCCCTCAGCAGCTGAAATTGCCACAATTGTGCAGTCTCTCCCTCGAAAGCTACGGTAACTCAGACATGATCAATCCAGTGATAATGGGAGAGAATTTTTTGCTGCAATTACTGTCAAAGGAAGTCTTTGCAGCAACACAAAACGCCCATCAAGTGTGTTTGATGTGTCTACCGTTTTCCGGAGGCCGATAAACTAGAAAAGAAATGGGCAAACAGAATTACTCGGCGCTCGTGTCCACATGGACCACGTGTTTCATGCTGTAATTCTCCACATACCAGGCATACATGCATGTAGCTCAGTGATTCACATCCTTTTTGGGCTTGTGACCTTTGGAAGGGAAGCAGTGGCTACTTGCTCTTGCAGGTTGCAAATGTCTGTGCACTGCAGCCCAAGCAGTGACATAACCTTATCACATTACATTATTTTAATACCTTTAATAACAACCACTTTTGTATGAAACTTTTTTTCTATGAGCAAAGGGCAATAAAACTGACTTTTCAGCATGATTTAATTGGTTACAATTAACTTAATTCATGATAATTAACACTTTCTTCTTTCTGGAATCTCCACTTTAGACCATCATTCCAAATCTGCTGCAAAGCTGCAACTTAAAGAAAAAAAATCCAAAGAAACCTTGATGGAAAAAGGAAAGAAAGTAATTAAAGACTGATTGAGGTGTTTTACAGAGACGACCCTAACCTCAGAGGGGATGTAAAATTAGCACCTGAGACATTGCAGCCTGTGAATGTGCCCTTTTGGTAAAAAGTAATTCATCAAACGGGACAGTGACTCTGCACTTCAGGAAATCGTGTCGTTTATATGCAAAAACTTGCAGCGAAGTTGCCGATCCACCTGAGGCAGAACAAGGCCTTTTTGTTATGCAGTCTGCGGCGGTCC
>CAESWR010002627.1:84952-98666 GCA_903171835.1 Mullus surmuletus | reverse complement strand
AGTTCGACATCTACTTGAGTGCGTTCTTACCCACAGGCTTGGCCACAGGCTCGCTGCCGAGGTAATACACGTGGAAGCGCTGGAATAGTTCGTTCTTCGGCACTGGAAATTCTGATGAGACACGAGGAGGCGATGAGTGACATTCGGGCCGTGAGCACACAGAGTGTAAATTATTCTAAAACGCTGCTTTGCCTTACCTTCGACAGGGATTAGAGATTTTCCAGGGTCGGAGTTCAGCCGGCTCACTCCGGGCTTGGTCGCCTTTCTCTCCATCATTATCTAAAAGTCGAATGAGAATTACTCAAATGATATTCTGGCTTTGTCTTTTTTTTCCTGAAACATGCATGAGGTAGCAGGGTTTTACCTTTGAGCACATCTCATGTAAACTAGTAGCAATGTTTTTGGCAGGTGAGTCGCAGCGGAAAACATGGCACTTCAGAACCTGGGTCAGATTGTCCCGTGCCACATACGCGAAATCCCTGAAGGTGGAAGGAGATGTTTAAAAAATAATGATACTCCATTTACATTTATGAGTCATTAACTCCAGCATTTTGGCGTGAGCCACTTGGTACAAATGTTTGCTTATGGACATACAAAACCACACACACAGACACACACACACAAACAGCACTGCTACAGCACCATGACGATAAATTGAAAAGATAGAATTCAGTGAGGTATACCTTTCCCTGTTCATGTCAGAAAAAGCAGCATGGAAGAAAAAACAGGACTGTTAGAACACCGTGATGCAGATAGGAGGCAGTAACAGGACAAATCAGAGCTGTTGTTACTGCCTGTAATATGCATAACTGTCCAGCAGAGGGCGGCAGAGGGCCCTGCACCACCATGACAGGATCTATACTAGTTTTGACTTTGTATCAAATCTAATATTAAACCAAGAACAGCAGTACATTCAAAAGTGAGTGCAAATCAAATACAACCAGCCAGAGATCAAAAACAGCCATTTCAAAGCATGTTTTCTTAAAAAGCAAAATAACATGATGGTTTGGGTTTCCTGAGCGCCGTCATGTGGGTACAGACCTGCCATTGTCTCGGCCTACGCCCCAAACACGGATGCTGCCAATTGGCTGAGTGTGGAGCAGCGTCTGGCCAAGGGGGTCAATCAGGTTCATCGTGTCGTTCTCCAGCACCATCAACATATCTTTGCCCTGTATAAACACACGCGCGCTCACTTAGAGTGTGCAACATGGCCGAAGACTGATCACTGAATCAAAAATGCAACATGTTAGTGGGAGTTCAGTGGGAGTGTGTACGTCCTCTCACCTCTCCCCAGATTCCAGCAGTGTCGTGCAGGTTGTGTTTGTGGTAGGAGAGCTGCCGGATGCAGTTGTTGACCGCGACGCTGCTCTTGCCCGGTGCCATGTCCTCCTCGGACATCTCCACCCAGCCCAGGGAGCGCACGGCGAAACACTGACGAGACAAAAAAGCAGAGGGGACTCAATGTGGACTCACAGTGATGCTCACTGTGCGTACTTATATAACTGTTCTGTTTGAAGACATAACATCTACACATGGTCTTTCTGCTGAGCCACAATGGGTAAAAATAACAAATGTCCTTGAGATGACAAAAATAATCATTAGAAATAGGCTTGGAAAAAAGAAAACTGCTTCAACACAGGCTGTCAGGAAAGAGATGATAAAATTAGCTTTTACTTTTTAGCCAGTTTAATTTTATCTCAATGTATTAAAAAAAACATTCAACGACAAACAGCGATGTACCTTCGACTCTAAATCTGTGCGCAGTGGAGTGAGCTTCTCTTCTTCCTCAGACTGGGAGCAATTGTAGCTACACAGAGAGGAGAAAGATAACAGAAAATAAGACTGATATCAGGTGCAGAGAAAATAAAATTCCACTTGGTATTTAATCAAATATTGCCAACACCACATACTTCAGGTTGATGGATGCATAGCGTAGAGTTGCCCCTTCAAACTCCTTCAGACTCTGATCAGATGCAACTTCTGCCTCCTCCTCTTCCTCCTGAGGACACAGATTAGAGAACAAACAAATCACACCCAGTCAAAAATGTAACATTCCGAGTTATCAAATTGATACAAAATGGTAACCTTGCAGTATGTATGATTCGATATAATCTGGGGCATATTTAAGAGTCGGCTAACAGTGAGACACTTTATCATTCAGTCAAGCCGAGGGCGGATTCCTTTGACAAATTATAAACAAACATGTGCAAACACATGACAACGGGGGTCCTTAAATAGTTGACCAAACTATGAAAAGGTGACTTATGAGCTTAGTTTTCTGTAGTGTATTTGTGATCTTAGGCTTTGTGACTTCCAGGAAAAAGGAAAAAATGTTGCCTTGACGAAAATGATCCACCAATTACTGTAAATCTCAGTGTCGCACCTTCCACAGTTCCCCTTCAGCTGCTCCTTCATCTGTGCTGGATAACTGAGCCCAGGACTCCTGAAAAATATGAAAAGTGAGATTCATTTCTGCGGTCTTGCATATGCAGGCACGACTTCTGGACAGCTGGATCTTTTTTGGGATATGCTTCAGTATCAGCAAGATGCACACAGCTGCGTCTAATCAAATCATTTGCAAAATGCCCTCACTTCTATACAAGAGGGGCTTGAATCATGCTCTGCTTTTGCCTTTTGCTCACTGTTAAATCAAAAATATCCGTGTTGCCAGCCGTGCGAGATGGATGACACTCTCGTTAGTGTCAAAAACCCACACTGTCGTCATTATGGCCCCCTTCACATGGAGATTCTGTCATCCAGCTGATGTGAAAACTCCCCTCTCTAACAAGCCCTACAAGTTTTCATGTGATCAAACATAAGCTGCCTTAGTGTGTGATGTTTAGATAGCAATCCCTCACTGTGGAATCATGGGAGAGACGGCTATCACATCAGCATCTGCATCTTTTATGAACCGCAACGGAACACTAGGTCTATATATGTATACAGAAAGCCATTGCTGCAGTGGTGGTGAGTTTAAAATGCATCGAGGAATGGCCTAATGAATTCCTCGATTCAAAGGCGTAAAAGACCATATTTGATCAAGGCTCGCATGTTCACTGGCTTCTTCATCCGTACAGCATTAATTACAGTCACTCCTCTCTGAGCCTGATTTGGCGAGCAACGTCAAAGCCCGGATTATTACTCCTGGTCCACTTTAAGTCAAGGTTCCACTCCTTATCAGATTAAACAGCACTGCAGTTGCTGTAGAGAGTGACACTACAAGATTAGGTTGAAACAAACACCAGTATCAGCCACGCTCTCAAGTCCTCCTGCTGTAAACATAAAGACACTGCTCACTGCGTTTTTCGAGCACTTCTATAAATATGCTACCTCAAACCATTGAAATGATCTCTGCACAAATATTGGACAAGGGATTGCAATGCGATCAAAATTGAATTACAAGCAAAATCCCCCGACATGCCAGTACATCTATTCTAAATGACGTTTAATAGAGCTGACCTCGTGCTCCTCGCATGGCGTGGTCTCCAGGGACATAGTGGAGGACATCATGGAGTCGCCAACTTTGCCCAGAGGTGACGGGGGCTCCCACTGGGTGGTGCCTGTGGGAATGTGCCAGTAGTATGTTCCGGATGTATCTCGCACCCTCATCCAGCCTGATGGAAGGTCTGTGTCTGTTTCAAAGGCGCTGGAATCCCAAAAGGACTCTAGGGAACATCAGAGTAACAAAGATGGTAAATATGTGATATGGTTACTGAAAAGAACACATAGTTGACTCTTCTAAAAAAGTGTGCTGGACAATCAGATTAACAGGAATGTAAGCAGTGATAACGATTGGCCATGGCAGGAAACAAAACGACCCACTTTTGTTCCTTTAGTTCAATCAACACACCACATTTAAATTCCTAACTTCTTTTTCAGCTGGTGGTTTTAAGGAAAAAAGGCCAATCAAATAACAGAGAATTTCTCTAGTTGTAAAAGCGTCAGCGCGACACGCCAAGTTAAAACATTTTACGTAGCAGAAAATGGAGACTGTGAAGAAGCGCAGAAGCTCGTTTTAAGATGTCCAGATTTGTCATATGATAACTAAACAGCCACAAGTTTATTTGAGGCCTTTTAGCATGGAAATGAATATTTGTTTTTACTGTGACAAATGTCAGTAATCCTTTCACACAGTGCTTTTTTTCAGCTTGCAGACCGTATAACCTCAAACCGCTGCAGCTCTGTCATCCCATTAACTCAGCATCAGATCAGTGACCTGTTCTCTGTGATTATGCGCCAGTGTGGGATTTTACGCTGCATTTTCATCATGCAAAAAAAAAAAGTGTCATGAGGGTCAGCCCGTGGCACTTGTGTTGTACCTCTGTTGCCGTTGGGCGAGCTGTCAGCTGTGTTGTCCTGAGACAGCGCAGGCCAGCTGGACTCATCATCTGTGGGCGACCCGTTCATGTTTGAGAACAGGAGGCAGGTGTTCCTCCCTTTCTGGGCCTCCATGTTGCTCTGCTCTCCGGCCACCTTGTCTCCACTGGTGACGCTTGACGTCTCTTCATCTTCCTCAGACCTGCCCTCCTTCTCCCTGGCGTCCTCTTCCCTCTCCTTGTCTTTTTCCTCCGTGGACTCCAGGGTGTCGATGAGGAGCGGCTCATTAAGGATGTTCTTGGACTCCTCCTGACTGAGGCCTGGGGTCATCGCTATTTTGGGAGACTTGGTCTGCTCGTCGTTGCCCTGTTGTTCTTCCTGAGTGGTGTTCTGACGCGGGAAGTCCTCTTTGTTCCCATTCTGGCTGATGTTGCAGTTGTGGTCCTGGTCCTGTTGATTCTCCGCCACCTTCCGCAGCTGGTTCTGGCCTTCCTTCAGCCACTTGGCGTTGTTGCCGGTGGACTCCTGGTCGCACCAGTGGCCGCTGTCATTCAGCTTGTTCTTCAGCTCTTCGTCTTGCTTTTGCTTGTTGGCGACGTATGGCACATCTTCATCGTCATGGCCACCCATGGTCACTTCCCATGTAACTGCGGAGAGATGGTTAGATTGGTTAGTATCGTCGTGATTGGACATGGTGGGAAGCTGGCTTGTCTTGGATGACAGGGTTTAGGTGTGGGTTGAATGGTGACTAATGTCAACAAGCTAACAAACAATCCCAAATGCCAATAAGATCAAGAAAAACACTATAATTCGACATTGTAGTGTGTTGGAAGTCAGTTTCTGTTTGCCTCGTCGCTGCGGACACTCTGGCTGTTTGCTAGCAGCCTCCAACACGAAACGCACTTCAAAAAGCTTCACCTTCCCATTTGCCAACACGACCTTTTTTCCTCCCTTCAGCGATTTACCCCGAAGAAACAACAAACCCACATCCGGTCAGCCAGCTGATACATCGAAACCACGTTGGGGGGGGGGGAAACCACCTCTGCCCGCTAAGTAAGAGCTACACTCCTCCCGATGCCAACGCCGCAGCTGGATGTAACGGGCACCATCCGCCATCACCACCGTCGTCATCTTGGCTAGGCTAGGCTAAGCTAAGCTAAGCTAGCGCCGCTAAAACAGCCGATTTTAGCGCCAATTTTTGGTGACGTCGAGCGCAGACTTGCGATTTTCCGAACTTACCGGCTCCGGCAAAAACCCTCCTGGTGTCGAGATAACAAAACGAGCCACGCGAGCTAACTACATATTTCCGCGAATCGTGAGCGCTCGCCTTCGTCTCGGAGGTGGTGGTTTGTGTCAGTGGGCTCGGCTGGTGATGGAGGGCGGACCTGCGTCACGCGGTGACGTCACGGCCGGAGCTCAGTGGGACAGAGAGCTCAGAGAGCAATAACATTAACTCTGCACATGCTGCTGGGTGTTTTCAGCAGAACCTCTGTGTCAAAATCAATGGGATCAACTTCTCCCTGTTTGTTGTGAACTTCTGCACAATTTAATGGTCAGCAATTCTGAACTTTTTGTGGATTAAACACTTACAAAATCATATTAAACCTGCAGCAGATGGCTGCATTTTGTATTATATAATGGGGAATAATACATGTACAGTCATGTGAAATACAAAGTTATGTCAATCATACTGCCTTAAAAAGGATTTTTAAAAAACATCACTGGTTTGATTGACGTTTCAAGCTCAGCTCTTCATCAGGTCATCTTGAAACGTCAGTCAAACCACTGACGTTTTTGGCGTCGTGTTGGCTGTGTTCCTTTTTTCTACGTTTTGACTCGCGGCCCGGCACCCAAAGAGTGTTTCCGCAATCACACAAATGCAAAATGTTAATGCTGCCAGTATTTTGCAATCTGAACACCCAAATGACGAATCCCCAAATAAATTAACAGACAACTTCAAGATGCCCATACTTTCCATTTTAATATACTTATATATAAATACATACATTTGTATAAGTCATTCTTGATTTGGCTTTAACCTGTGATTCAGCACAAACAAGCAAGCTGGTGGAGGCACAGAAACAGTGCAGGTTTGAGTAAAGGAGACCCCGTGAGATAGATCCTAAAAGGGAAAATTCATTTAAGGCATCTAGTGGACCAAATATGATAAAAAAATAAATCATGACACAATATGGCAACTTGAAGAATACCATCCCCATAAGGTCCCAGTCACCTTCTGTTTGCAGCAGCGTCTGACGGAGCTAAAAATATTTGGGAGAAAGGCAGTCCACATGCTCTTCAAATAACCCAGACACAAATTAAAAAACAAACTGTACCAACGATACTCATTAATACTTTACAAGTCCAGGAGGCAGGCAGTATTCATTCCTGATATAACAAGGGGGAAAAGGTTATTTTCGATTACATATATTGCCAACATGACCATGAAAATAACACTTGAGATTAATCTCAAGCATTTGATAGGATTCCTTATTGACTTGAACAGCAAACAAATCAAATGCCATAAAAAAAGATGTCCGCCGAAGAGAAAGTATGAAAATAAACCAATTTCAGTGAACCATGTCAGTAAACTGAGCCATTACATTACAACTGACAGGAGCTGATCAGCAATCTGTAATGCATTTCAGAGGTTACGAAATTTGCAATTATCAATACTGACATTTCATCTCGTGTGGGGACATTGGTGTGAGCGGATTGTTAAGGATACAGCTGGGGACAAACATTCAGCACAGACAAAGCCTTTACATGTCAATACACAGCCAAGCTGAATGGCAGAACACTGATACACACTCTCTCAGAATTTACAGATTTAAATGCTTTAAGTCATGCTAACCAAACCGCATACAATTTTTCCGCTTGGCACAACTGTTTCTCCATAAAAATCCGTTTTGGGTTAATTGGTTAATTAATTTATTATAAGGAGACTCCAGCGTCGGAGGGACGTTTCCAGTTAACAGTGTAACTTCTTTTTCTTAAATTGTGAGCCCACTCTGAAGACAAAAAAACAACAACACTGCAGCAGACCGTCATGCTGACCTCCACAGGTTATTCAGTCACTTGAAGAGGATTGTAATTTAGTCCATGTGATTACAGTTAAAATGAATAGTGAATGCTTAACTCCTGTAATGACCATGACAGCAATAAGGACGAGGACACTAAAAACCTTATATCACATTGAAGAAGAAAAAAAAGAGGAAAAAAAAAAACCTCAAGAACGCAGTGACTGCTGCTGATTTCATCTCAGAAGCAGAAGCTACAGTGGCGTTGAATGCGGCGGTGGAGTGAGGGTTTAAGGCAATACTGGTAAGCACCACGCCGCAGATCAGATCCACGTCTGGAGTGACACGTCCAGAGATTTAACTGTTCAACAGAGGTGGGCACGGAGGTTTCTTTTCACTTGTCCTGCATTTTTTCCAGAATTGGCACGATCATGTCGAATTTCGGCCTCTTCGCCGGGTCCTCGTTCATGCAGATCTTCATCAGCTTGCAGATGTGGGGCGAGATGCCGGGGGGGATAGTGGGCCGCAGACCCTCCAAAGCCACCTGAAGGCCCAAACGCAGGCAGGTTCAGTTATGAGAATCAGTCTGGACCATGACGCATCGCTAGCCGCCCTATTTTATTTATTTCGCTTATTGGCACATAAGTAAAAACAACAACAACAAAAAAGCTAACCTTCATGCCAATCTCCATGTTGGACAGGTCAGCAAAGGGCACCTCGCGGGTCACCAGCTCCCACAGCAGGACGGCAAAGCTCCACATGTCTGCCGATCGACGGTTGATATCTTCTGGCTTCTTCTGCAGCGCTGAACATCAAAAAGAGCAACAAACAAAGAAGGTTGCACACAGGGCTGAGCGATATAGAGCTATAAAAAATATATATCAATATATTCTTTAAACAAGATATGGAATGAGACTATATCTTTTATATCGATTGTAGCCCTATATAGTATACATGTTATAAAAGAGAAGAAAATCTGTAGTTTAATTTGAACAAGCCATTCAGTTGTCAAACTAAACTAACAAGATTGGCAGATATTTAACTTTTCTTATATTTATTTCACAAAAAGATTGGCTTTTTTAAATTAGAGATATATTTTAAAGTGCACGTTATAGGGAGCTTTATAATTTCCAAAAAGTTACCCCTGTTGTTATAAAGTATTTGTTATGTTTGAACTGTTATTTGAACAGCTGAGTTTGAACAGCTGAGTTTGAACAGGTGAAGAAACCTTTTTTTGTTTTTTCAAACGGCTCCCCGAAATAACCGAAAACCCTACTTTACATATTTGACTTTGACTGAACATTTAGCTCACTTTGCGGAAAAAATATCTGGATACATATATCGTACATCAATATTCAGCCTAAATATCAGCTCTAATTGCACACTGCAGTGCATGTTTTTATATAAAATACCATGCATAAAGACCAGTGCCCTTTGAATCTACATGAAACCTCAAGTTATTTTTCTAAGCCTGACAAATGTTTAGATATCCTACCATAAGAGATGTGGTTAAACTGGTTATGCATCACTTGTAGCCTAGTACTATAACCAATTATTTGAAAGGCAAGAGAGTAGCTTGTGAGCTTTCTCTGATCTCAATTCCAGGCTTCACTTCCCGCTATATATGATGTGGAGGGTTTTTAAGGGTGTCATACACTGTTCTACACACTGTTCTATGACCAAAAAAACCCTCTATTGAGAACGGTTTGCCACAAATCCGCAAATAAGGGCGTTCTCTGTTTATTCTCCACATCTCATAATGAGTTTAGGTTTCCGTCCAGCTTAGATCCCCGTGTATCTCGCGGGGGGAATTAGTTGTAGATTGCATTTGGCTCGGCAGTGGTCTAGAGATCGCTGCATCCATCATTCCTGCTCTGGCTTGTGTGGCTTCAGCTGTCACTTTGGATCCGTGCTGCACGAGTGATGCCTACCCTCGGGGGCTACCCACGCAGGCGAGTACATCCTGCCAGGACACTGGAAGGAGAACTTGACATCTGCCATGCTGATCCTGGCTGTCATGTCTTCATCGATCTGCGGAAACATGAAACACTTGAGTGAGATGTCACTTTTCTGCTTGTGCGGGTTTCTGAGGCGGCTGGGTTTCCTTTGCTTGGCCGGTTATTACAAAGAACAACTGGGGATATTATCAGGCGCGGTGGCTCCTCTCACCATGACACTCTTGCTGTTAAGATAGTGGCGGGGGATCATGGGTTCAAGTGTGTGTAAGAAGGCCATCCCGCAGGCGATGTCCAGGGCAAACTTCACCGCTTGTGTCTGATCCACCACAAAGTCTGACAGCAGAGTGAAAAAACATTTCTTTTAAATCAAATAACAGGGTTTGCTCAAACCATATTTCACCACATTACAAGGTGACACTGATATTGACAAAAAGAGAGGACAATAAAATGGCAACAACAAAAAAAAGAAAAAGGTACAATAAATCACAAGTCTCTGCAAAAAGACCCAAACCGGCGTAGTGCAGACCTTGTGACCACAGTAAAAGTACTCACTGGTGCCCTCATGCAGCACGTTGTAGAGGGAGCCGTAAGGCATCCAGTGTGTGATGATGATGGGGTGAGGGGCGGGAGGAGACTGACATGCTCCCAACATGGGTAGGACATTCGGGTGGGAAAAAATCCTGGGATGGAGCCCAAGTGGGGTACGAGGGGTGGGGTGGGGGGGGACCAGACGGACAAGGACAGACAGAGAAAGGAAAAAGAAATCCAAACAGGGTTTGACGTAAACAGGAGGTTTGTGTGAGATGCAACCCCCCCACTCCACCCCCCCTCCAAAATAATAAATAATACATACACAATTCGACACAATGCAAACAGACAAATGAGTGAGAGCAACAGCACAGAGAATACAGACATCGTTAAGAGATTAATCAAATAATAACCTGAGTTTTGGATATTCCTCATTGAAATCTCTGCTTTTCCTTGTGGTCCAGTCGCGAACCTTCAACACCTTGACAACTATTTCGTTTCCTTGCCAGCGTCCCTGCCACAGCTGCAGATGACGAATGAATATTGGGGGAGGGGGGGGGTCGAATTAGCCATCCACTCATCATAACAAACAATTACTATGCACGTATTGGTAGTGCAAGTACCTCTCCAGACTGGTTCTCGTTGATTTTAGCCACGAGCGAGAGCTGTTTGAAGTCGATGCCTGCGTGTTTGTTCAAAGTACCATTGCCTGAAAACACAAGATGAAAAAAAAGCCCAAAAATTCAAAACTCTAAATCTCGATGTGGAAATAATCCCCATCGAAACAAGATATGCCTAGACTCACGGGGTCGGGTTCTGGTGGTGCCTTTCCAGAAAGTGTCCTTAAAGGGAATTTTAGTCAAGTTCTGGCCCAGTTTCTCTGCTTTTTCTGGGGTTGAGGGGGATTGGAAAGGGAGAAAGGAAAATCAGATATAACCGAGACAGGCTGATACTGAAATAGAATTGGTGGAATCATCATCGTACCTCTGAGGATTTCTCTCAGGTGAGGTTTGGCTTTGTCCATGGGAGTCTCTCCATATTTGTTACAAATGCTGACTTGGGCTCCGTTAGTCACAAGATCCTGCGAGGCAGAGAGGAAATGTGTCACGGACCGTTTGACTAGAGAGATATTGGTCCATCCCATCGCCTAACATGAAGACTCGAGCTTCCTCTATCGCACCAGCAGGGGTCACACCAACCTCAGCCACTTGTTCCTGTCCCCAGAAGCAGGCGTAATGCAACGGCGTGTTCCCGTGTTCGTTGGCGGCATTGGTGTCTGCTTTGCACTGGATCAGCTGCAGGAGAAGAAACAAAGGATTATAAGTGAAACAAGGCCGGGCATATCTTTTGTTTGGTCTGTATACAGCAGTGAATGTTAATGCCAAGAAAAATCAGGGAGGTTTACGTTGCCTGCGGAGTCATACCAGAGTTACTGAGACATGACTAATATTAAACTCAATAGCTGCCTGGCAGCAATTCTAAATCAGACACTCGGCAGCAGATACCTCATATTATGACACACGGTTCTGATGACTGCGATGATGCAAGCAAGATATCAGATAGTGAGGGTGCAGTCACACCTGGCGCACAGGGAATTGTGGAAAAAAAAAACACCCCAAAAAAATCGAGCATTTATCCTCACACACAAGTTTGTTTGAATGTGTCATATGCATCATCTTTGATGTTTGCAAAGTGTCAGAGTAACCGTGCGAGTAACAATGAATTTCTCACGAAAAGTATTGCAGGTAGTTATGACAAACTGTATTTGTATTTTGGTTAAAATGGGAATGTATGAGCTTATGGGTGTTTTCATAAAGCAGCAAGAATATAACTACCAGACTACGGAAAATGACCAAAGCCTTTCAATTTTGCTGATGAGCTCATACATAATCAACTCTTTTGGATTCAGCAATTATCTCCCGCAGGCCAAAAACTCTACTCATATTTTGGGTCAAAAACATTTGCTCACACATGGCATTTGTTAACAATATTGCTGTGAAAAGTTGTTTTAAGGGCGTACCAAGGGACAAATGTGACTCTATTACACAACAACACAAAACCCTGCCAACAAAAGAACCACCCCAAGGATCGTAAAGCTTTGTCAATTTCACCAAGCAGACTTTCAGCAACAACAGCACTTCATCATTGGAAGTTGGGCTCTTCATGCCACATCCAGGACAGTACACAAATGGATTAGAAAGCCTTAAACATGGCGTAAAAGCTCATCACGATGCTTGAAAATTCTGTTGCTAACGGTACCGCCAGCGTCTCTGAGCAACACCGTTCAATGGAGCTGTTGAGGACGCAAACGTTCTGCTTCAAAGGACAATTTTCTGTACTTTAATATTTGACTTAAAATGCTCACACTTGTAATAGACCGAGCCGATTACCTGCAGCAAATACCATTTTCCACCTACGCTCCACGTGAATTGGCAACGAAATTTAGTTTCTGCACCCGCAAAGGATTAGAAACACATACTCTGAGGTGGAAAAAAAATTCTACAAAATACTTTCCTCTGTAGCAATTGTAGAGGCAGGTTTTTCATGCCAGCCAAACACTGGATTCCCAACGCTGCAATAAACGCTGGAAATCAACACCTACAAATTAATAAGCACTCCCTCCGATATAAAACTTCTACTTGTGTAAGTGCAAGACCAGACAGGACTTGTGTTTCATGCATTCAAATGACATCATTGGTGGTTTCATAATATGCTGTGTTCCTAAGGCAAAGGTAAAAAGAGATATTTGCCAGTGAGCCCTGATCAATTTAGATTGGGTTTTATCATGCCACGGTTTATTTGAAAACACCTTTCCCACGATGTCCCGGTGTCCGTGGCTGGCGGCCAGGTGCAGGGGCGTGTCGTCGCCGCGGTTCATAACGTTGATGCGAGCCCCTCTCATGATGAGCATGTCCACCACGCTGGAGCGGCCCTCCCGGCACGCCCAGTGGAGGGGGCTGAAGCCGTGGTCGTCCCTGCCATGACGGGAAAAGAGCTTGGATTCAGCATAAAGGCAGAAAAACATGACGATTATGGCTTAAAGGAGATGAATCGCGCCTGGGTTAAAAAAAACTATTTATTCATCGAAATTTTCCAGAGTCGTTTCGTGGGTGATGAAATCAATTTTTTTCCTAACTTTGACCCCAGTAGTCTCGGGCTATGGTCTCGCGTTACCAGCGTCGACTACTGCAAGGCGAGAGTGCATTCTGCGTAAACATGGTCGATGCAGACTAAGCCCCACTTGGTGAGCCGCCCCAACTTAAGTCAAAAGTTTGGAAGCATTTCGGCTTTAAAACAAAAGAAGAAAGAAAGAGGCGAGCTGGATAAAAGCAAAGCAAAGCAAAGAAAAGAAAAAATAAAGTATATTTGTATTTTCTGACTGCATTGGAGTGAATTCTTCATGTAAACAATTATATTTTTAATAATTCACCAAGCACAGCTTTCGTAGTAACATCTACAGCTTTTGCTCTGACAATCTTTTTAATATTCAAGTAAAATTTAAAGATCAATGAATTAATACTGAATCGATTTTGAACCAAATCAAAAAGAATCGTGATTAATCGATTCAAGACCTTATTAATCAAAATCGAAACGATTCAGGAAATTGGCTACGGTACCCAGCTCAGGACGTTAACGTGGAAGACTAGATTGCTAGACGGCACAACACGGCCATGACAAACACACCGTCATTGCCTTATTAAGCATTAGGTGAAATGCAACAGTATAATGTCAGAGCACTGGGTTGCTTTGGCAACTTATTCACTTTGTTTAAGTGAT
The DNA here is from genome assembly GCA_903171835.1 of Mullus surmuletus. Taxonomy (NCBI): domain Eukaryota; kingdom Metazoa; phylum Chordata; class Actinopteri; order Syngnathiformes; family Mullidae; genus Mullus; species Mullus surmuletus. The sequence goes on along the minus strand of CAESWR010002627.1, from coordinate 85,066 downwards.
CTTCCTCTTTTAAAGGGGAAGTTTCTTTGTTTGACGGCAACGCAGCGCGTGGCAGTTCTCGCCAAAGTAAGAAAGATGAAAACAATACAGAGAACCAATCAGGAAAAAAGGGGG
>CAESWR010002627.1:13887-47356 GCA_903171835.1 Mullus surmuletus | reverse complement strand
GTTTTTTTTTTTTTTTTACACCTTGCACATATTTCCCAGGGGTCGTTGCATTGTTTTGCAGGGATTAAAATTCACTGCAGATTATATCTGCTCCAGCACTACAGAATAATGCAGGCGTGGGGTGGGGACGTGGGGGTCTCCCTGTCACCGGGCCGGGTGAAGTGGCCGCCCACCCAATCGGATCAGAGCCGGTGTCAGACCATGAGCCCAATTAGAGTGTGACCCACAGGAGAAGCTCGGTGCCTTATATGTAAAAGCAAAAGGTGTCTGACTTTTGCACTCTGACTTACATGTGTGTGCTTTTGTCTTAAATCCGCGCTCAAGTGGCCGAGGGCTGCACACGCGCTGCAAACACGGAAAAGCTGCAAGAGAGAAACGCTGCAAATTCACGAGACGGATTTGCTCCAGGCGGCCACTGGGGGCACCAAACTGAGGGATGGACCAAACCTGTGGGATGGGCCGCTCTTTAAAAGACTTGGAAGAAGTGGAATAAAAATGTAAATGTCCCTTTATGTCATTTTGAAACACAGCGGTCTACGTAGTCTAGCGGTTTACTCAATAGTTTTCAGGTTTTTTTAAATTTAAACCTTATTAAATAATATAAAACAGTTCAATAAAAACAACCAGGGGGTTACAAACATTTCCGATCTACCTATAGAAAAAAATACATCCTGGTTGTTTAAGGTTTAAAGAGGGGCCGATCCCACAGGATTGGTCCATGCCTCAATTTGATGCCCCCTAGTGGCCGGACGCGCTTCCATTTTGTTTCGTGCGTGTTTCAGCGTTTCAGTGTTTGTAGCGTTTCTGCGTGTGCGGCGCGTTCACAGCCCTCGGCCACCGTAAGTGACAGCCAGAAATAAATCCGTGCCGGTCGACCTGCCAAAATAAAAGAACAATCCTATCGATATTTTCGTTCAATTCTCAATCTGTGTGTTTATTCTTTATTTATTTATCGGTCCCCGGAGAAAACCCGCTCTATCACCCAGTTTAATTTCACACTGTGCAATAAGATATGCTGCTCTCAGTTGGTTTCTTTAAAACCGCCACTGGAAAAGTTTCCGAGTCAGCAGAGAGAAACGCAGGCTGGCGGAGCTGCAGGCTTTTCCAGGGCGGCGGGCGGAGCGGAGCGGGGCTGGGAACGGCCGGGCCCGGGGTTTTTTTGTGAATGGCCCTCAGTGCAATATAGAGTAACAATGCGGACTCATCGATGAAAACCCTCATTGTCTTTGCTCCTGGTCTCGGAGGAGCCGCCGCACAAAGGGGCTTTTGTCCCGCGGCCCGGCCTCTCGTCTTTGTCGGAAGCGCAGAGATCTACACCGCAAACTAGTCAAATTTACTGCTTAAAGGTGACACCGTGCTCGTCTCCGTGCGAGCGATTACTCCGATAAAAAAAAACAAACATATCTATTTCAATCAGAGAATTGTACGTTTTTGGCTGCTTCGATCAACACTGCGGCAGAAAGCAGATAATTAAGGCCGCTTACATTATGACTGTCATGTCGGTGATATACGCCTCCGTTTAAATCCTCCATCAGGATGAAAACCCTACACTTGTGGCCTGTAAATCACAAAAGGCAGAGTGAAACTGTAGCCTCCAAACTGGCAGACCAGCGCCGCAGACTCGCCGTCCTGTGTGCTTCACGGTCTCGTGAACAAAGGATGGAAAATATTTCTTTTGTCTTTCCTTTGCTTTTGTTTGTGTCGCCGGGACTTTGTATGTACGTATGGATGTCCTTTCATTTATTTCTCGACTGGCTTGTTTGTATTAAGATGTTTAGGGGGAAAGAAGAAGAAGAAAAAAACTCGGACTTCATGGCTGTGGTCAGAGAGGAGCCGTCAGCCAATATAAAAGTTACGCGGCGATGCAAAAATTAGAGCTTTGTTTTTGCTTAGCAACACTTAACATAACAAAGTTCAACCCAGGCCGATGGGAATGTCATTACCTCTGCAATTATTTACTCACATATCAAATCTTTGGACAAGTTTTCAATGAATTCTGAGAGAGCCGCCCCGAGGAACTGTGTTGTGAGGTGAAATTGGTTGATTTTTTCCCTCACATGTGATTCCTGGACATCTGTCTATTGTTGGCAATATACCGTACTGTGGTAAGTAATGGATAAAAACGGTCTTGTGTTATTCTTCAGCTCCGGCCCTGACCTTTCCTTCAGGTATGCCGCTGTGGAAAATGTGGAAAGTCTGCCTTTGGAAAAGATAAAAAGCATATGACAGCTTTTGCTGCGAGCTCTGGAAATTCTGTCTGGAAACTCCACTGAACGCATTATCAGAGACCGTCTGGAATACCTTCATGAACCAGTAGGTGGCCAGAGGTCATGCTAGAAGAGGTTCTCAGGGATACAAAGAGATGGTTAAAGCCTTTCTCTTAGTGGGAAGGAGATTATGACATTAATTTATAAATGTTAATGTCAAAGATTACCGGTGAAAATGCAGATTTTAGTATTAAGTCTCTGTGAGCCTCCATTGCCTAGATGCATTTTGAGCTCCCATGCTGACCTCGGACCCCTGTGTGACTACACTTACAGTAGGCCTATTTATACATAAGCCTATATAAATATATGTATACATTAGTGTGTGTGTACATATATATATACTCCTGACAGGAACATGCTGCAGATACAAAACCAGCAGCTGTCTCCATGTTTTCATAGTGCCGAACACGCAGGACCTTCTCACTATGAACATCAGCAGCAGCTCAGTGATGCATCAGCGTGACTATGCCTTCATCTTGCACTCCCTTCCTTTCAACGGAAATTCCCAAATAGCCGGGATATATACTGAAGTTAGGATTGCTAGATCTTGGAATGATCTGCCTTTGATTCAATATCAGGCAGGATTCATCTTCTGGAGCCAATGAATGTGCATCTGTTTAATCCAATCCAATCCAATCCAACTCCATTTAAAAACAACCTCAGTGAGCCAAAGTGCTGTACAGGTAGATGCATTTTCATCCATCTAGTAGCATCCAAAATGTAGTGTAATCCAAAATGGCGCGACCCAACTAGTGATAATCTATCGCTGTGTTTTCACTGACGGCTCTACTTGACTCTACTCTACTCGCTTTTGGGTGCAGGTACTTTTTTTTGGGAAGCGTTTCCACTGCAAAAGTAGTGCTTCCTGAATGACGCACAAATCTCTCTTGACGTCATTCCACTCCGGCTGAAGTTTAAATTTAACAGCACTGCACAAAGGTCCGATTGTAGCTGTGGACATGCATTTTCTCGGAAAGCTGCAGGCCAACTCGCTTGTTACGGGTGGCGCCGTCCAGATCCTTCTATGGGATCGTCGGCGAGCAACGTGAGGAGAGTTTTATACCTCCTCAAAAGACCACGGCCTGCCCCTTTTCACTGCCATAATGGCAAAAGGACAAGAAGAAGGAAGTAGAATTGCGTTGCTGTTTAGTCAGTGTGTGGCTACTGTTGGTCTACGTCACCTTTTAGTACTCGAAAGTACCGGGTGCCAGGTACTTTTTCTCAGTGGAAAACGCACACAAATGCGAGCAGAGTCGAGTGGAGCCGATACCGTGACTCAGACTGTAGTGTTTTTTTAATTCACGCGACGCTCAGCACTCCCGTCCCGTCCACAGGTGGCCGCCGCCCCCGCAGACCCGTACACCTCACACCGAGCAGAGGGTTCCAGCCAGACCGAGGGCCATGTGACAACATTTTTGTTGTAACTGCTCGGCACTCTCCCACCCTCTGCAGCATTTCATTATTTCCGAACCCATGAGCTCAAACAATTTGCCTGTTCAGCTCAGTCAGCTGCGGCCTTTGATGTGCGCTCCCCCGCCGCTGCGCTCATGTTCATTAGCTAACAATCAGTGTTTTTGGAGGGGAGGCAAAATAGAGTCGGCCACCCCTCTCCCTCTCCACTCTGACTGAATAAATCACGCAAAGGCACGAGAGAAAACGATGGTGTGCATCGCTTACTTTTTTCTTTTTCATTTTTTTAACAAGAATACTTTGTAAAGGTTACATTTTGATGCCGAAACCCATCACCCTTTAACTTCTCTGGGTGGGGGCTTGAAAGAATGTCGAAAAAAAGGACCCGCCGCTGTTTTACGAGGTAACAAAACTAAACACATTTGCTGACGGATTCATTAAGTGTGAAAAAAAAGAAAGAAAAGAGAAGCCTCCTCGTAACCATCTGCCAAAAGGGGGGGAAAATAGGGAGAGGTAACCCAAGCCCACCAACACAGAGTTATTTACCCACAGCGCCTGCACAAACATGCAGATGGTACCAGTGATGGATTAGGCCGAGGTTATCCCAGTCAGGCAGCGCCGTGATAACAGAGTGGGTGCCTTTGGGGCCGCGGCGACGTGGACGCCGGAGTGATGAAAGTGAAGTCCAAGGAGGGAGTTTTCTCGCCAACATGCCACAGGGGATTAGGTATCTGGTTTCTCCTCCTGCTTTTAATCTGGACCCGGGGGCTAACCAACGTCACTTTGCTAAACAACACATATTGATAGTGTTCCCGCCACCTCCAAAGCCAGGTTAAAGCCGGGGATTAAACGCAGGCACTTAGAGTGGGAGGGCTGGGATTAGAGAGCCCATCGTAAATTCCTTTTGTAAATGTTTTCGGGGCATCGTTTCGGCTTTGCTACACTCGCAATATTGAACCCGACGCATCCCCTGGGGAGCTGTGGGTGGTCAGCGGCCCTGGGAGCGAGTCGGCACAGGTGTGACACCGGCCGGGCCGGTGATGAAGAGGGTGCTGAAGTCAGACGGGACGGAGAGTTGCGCGAAATGGGTCACTTAGCTAGGATCACAGGTGTGGACAGTGGAAGTGGATGGAGGTGACAGAGACGGATGGCCGCTGGCTTAAAAGACAGAAATGGCAGCACTTTGTCAGCCGGGGTCCCACAAGCTCCCTATTTATCTGGGCATTGAGTCGTCGAGCGTGTCACTCCTTTTTGAGGTAATAGTTTGGGCTGTACACAGTCCTAAATTGATAAAGACGCAACCACTTGTGGTGTGATATGAAGCAAGGGGGGGGAGAAAAATCACCAAATCTTCACGACAAATACAATAAATCCAGCAAGAATTACCATATTACTACACCTTTTTCAGCTTTAACGTTCCCTTTTCATAATGTAACGACCTTCGCCTTGATTGATGGTGTCCGAGGCCGCGAAAAAACGTAGTAATGAATAAATCTAGTAAGACCTTTAGTTAAAACTTCATGTCAAACAACTGATGGATTGTTCAATTTACTCTTTCAGTGCTCGACTCATCAGAAATTTGCCAATACTTCAAAATGACAGGATGAGGCGAGAAAGTCTAGTAGAGCACAAAATACATATGTAGTGTTTAAATAATGGGATTTAGAACTATGCAAGCTAATGTTAGATTCAAAGAAATGACATTAATACCTAATAATACAAGTATATCATGAGAGGCCTGTCTGGCTGATAGTCTAAGTCTTGATATATTGCCTAAAAACCAGCTGAGGTTATCATAATTATAATGATAAGCGGATCTTATCATAAAGAATGCAGACAGTTATTTGCTCCCTGGGTGCATGTTTTATCTCAGTCACATTCACATCAATTATGCGATGTCAAAGGGAAAAAAGGACTACCCGGTACTCATTTCATATTCGCCTTAGCTGTGTCATTTCATTTCCCCTGCGCTGTTGTTGCACCGTGTTGAAGTGTGTCGCTGGTTCAACTTTTGTTTAATTGAAACAAGAAGCAGATGCAACAAAATCTCAATGGGAGGGGTTTGTCGTTTCCAGCGTGTGGTTCCCATTGGCTCGGTCAGACACTCAATGATGACAAAGCCTTCAAAGAGAGTCTCGAAGCAAAGGAAATCCAAAACGACATCATATTGTAAATCACTAAATTATGAGGAGGAGAGGACAAGTACGATGTCTGAAAGCAGAATCTCAGGACACACAAGTGCAATAACGTCGGGTCTTTTATTGCAAACAAATGGAACAAACTAAAATCTACCGCACTTTCATCTCTGATTCCTGCGACACATCAATCATTCGAAGAACAGCGTACAAAATAATTGGTCAGAAACTCTCGAGAACAAATATGAAATGCAATGAAAACAGGATCGCTCTCTATGTATCATGAGACAAGAGCTCATCAAACGCTTGTAAGATAAACTAATAGTCTTTGAATATTACAGAAGTCATACAAAAAATAAGATTTTTTTTTTTCAATAATAATAAAAAAACAGCCAGCATATTTACAGGACAATATTTTCTATGAATCTGGCTTGCCTAAATTCCCATTGAAACTTTACTCTGGATCTTCTCAGTAACTAACTTGTTACATGTCCTCAAAGTGTATAAGGCATGACAATCAACCTTTTGTCTGTTTGAATGCTTTCAAATCTTAAATATCAAGATGGAAGACATATTTCCATGACCATCCAGCCCTTCTCTCGTGGATTCTAAAAGTCTTTACTTTAATGCTTTCAGTAATTGTCATGTTTTTTTTTTTTTTGTGTTTTTCTTTTTTTAAAGTTTCTGTGCATTGCTCAGCCCATCTAAGGCACCAACTATTCAGTAGGGGGACTCCAGGACAAACTGTACATACAAAATCCAACATTTGCTGAGAGAACAGCTAATCCTATGCTAACCTATCAGCTCTATGTACATGTATATAAACATTACAGATGACAAATCATGAACGAAGAAGGCAGCGAATAACTTAATTTATATGCAGCCAGTTGGTGGCACATCCAAAACAAAAGAACTCGGAAACAAACAAACAAACAAAAACAAACAAAAAAAGGTTTAACATTCATCACTTCAGCTCATTCTGCTTTTGTCAAACAGTCTTTTGAGTTTAAGCTTTCATTAAACAAAAAGAAAACAAAAATCAATCTTCCCTGGAATTTAAACAAAAATTGAGACAGCAGTTTGCATCGTGCGACATTGCCAAACAAAAAACAAGTTGACAGCTATGAATCAGCATGTATGTAAAAAAAACAAAAACAAAAAACGTGCGCATGCAGACATGGATGTGCTATATATCTACCGAGTTTGAGCACTTAGTTGGCGTTTGTGATGGGTGGGGGGAAAAAAAGTTAATTAAAAAGCATGAGATTTTGAGGTGAGGACTGCTCTCTCTGAATGCGGGCAGCGCAGGCAGATGTGTGGTGCCGGGGGCTGTGCGTGTGTGTGTGTGCGCGCGAATATGAGAGCGAGTTGAAGACATTAAAGTAGTTTATTCTCAGACTTCTAAACCTTCAACCAAAGCTCTGGCAGGACCATTTGCGAGGGCGGAGAAGGGTTAAAGAAAATAGAAAACGATCACCCGCAAACTATAAAACCCCAATAAGGAAGGAGACCTAGAACCCAACCCAGAACCGCCACCCCACACAGCCCTGATTTCTCTACAACACACATATACGCTTCCTTCTCCTCGTAACTAAAAACTGTGATTGACTAAACGGGGGATTCTTCAAAAAAGGGTACGTTTTCCCTTTCATGTGAGGTTTCGCAGAGGCCACTTTGATCCGTGTATTATTCCTGAGGAAATGCAAAAAAAGCACTAAGTGGAAAAGTGCGAGAGGTCGAATCAAGCAGTGAGAGATGAGATCACTGATGATGTCAGCCCCTTTGTTTCGACTTCATGTCGCTGGCGTTTGTTGTTTGTAGGGAAAAAGCGGAATAAGATAGATCCCTTGGGGAGCCGTTACACAGACAGCTCTAACTTAGGTGGTTCTTAAAGCACTTTTTTTTTTTTCTTTCTCGCCCAAGGATTGAATTTCAACTTTCCATGATCACTGTATATCCTCGCAGGAGCCAAACCCCAAAACTTCAGCCTGCTCTGTGATCAGTAGTGATGTCAGCTGCTAGCAATGTTTCCAACTGTGTTGTGAGGTATTAGCGCAATCATCCCAATAGCAACATGCAAACTTAGCGCTTCTCGTTTTCGGGTTCGCCTCTGCGCCGCTTTTGTCAACGGGCATTCCGTTTATTTACCATCACGACGGCGGCGACGGCGGTGGCATGGTGTCGGGCGGGAGCAGTGAAAACGTGGTTTATGGAGCCACATAATTCTGGATGATGACAGCTGTAGATTGTCGCATCTGGTATTTATAAGGCGTCACTTTGATCCTACTTTTAAAATAAAAAAATGTAATGATCAATTGGCGTTGGCCTTGCAGACAGCAATCTGAGGAGGGGGGTGGGGGGGTACAGACGAGGGGAAATGGAAAAGACAGTGATGCAGCCTGTTATCATGGCCAACCGGAGAAAGCCGAGGCCCGGCCCGACTCCCTTTCATGTTTGCCGACAGCTGTGATTAAGCAGTTGTGCTTTTATACTGTTGAGTGTGGCTTTAATTTTAAATACTGATAATAACGTAATGTGTCACCGGTATCTATAAAGCAAATGACTTTCACTTAATATCCTTGAAGCTGAAAGTAACACTTCATTCGCAGGGAGGGAACTTGCTCGGAATAATTTATAGAAGATGTTCTAAGTCTGCCAAAGCCGCGGAATAGCCAAACCTAAAGAAGGGGGCAGTGTTTTAACTTGCTTTTCCCTCTGTACAATAACTGTAATTCTCCCTTTTCATCGTGTGACTTTCCCTTTAACATAACAATACTTTTGTGTTTTTGTAAGTCATGCAATATAACTTGCTTTAAATACTTTTTCGCAACTGTGAAAACGTTGTAAGCGACCAGGAGACCTTTTTTTTTTTCTTTTTAAACAAATGCCATAGAATCTGAGAGGTTTTATGGGAGCAGAGCCCAGTCCGTCTGTCAGGGATTTAAATACTTTACTAACGAGGGTCTGAACACCGACCTGTGACCTGGCTTGAGGACAGGTGCACAAACACAGAAGCAGAATACAAAAACAACCTCGTTCATGTCAGCTGCAACGTCACCGTATGCCAAAGCCTGTTGTGCCTCCGGATCAGATAATGTCACTCAGGCCCTTCTGGCTTATTTGCAGCTCCTCGATAATGCTACGAACGTGTAATACAATCCATAAACATGACCTTAAGGTAAAGTGGTTACAATCAAGGCAGAGCAGTTCGGAGAGCTCGCCGGAAACACCGAGCCGAGAGAGTCTAATCATCCTCTAACTGAAACGACACAACCTTTAATGATGTTTACGTCCGTCCCTCGTCATGTTGTTCTCAGCCGTTGTTTTTCGCTCCACACCCCTCCCCCCCCTTCCTCAGACGTACCACTCCCTGCGTGAGATCACTGACCCGTCCATGTGGGACACGTAGTCGCTGTCTGTGCCATTGTCATAGCAGTCCTCCGGGAGGTAGGGGGAGCCGTTGTTCACTACGGTGCTGTGCACTGGGGGGCCGCAGGGGTGCATGTTTTGCGCGTTGTAATGATCCTGGTAGCAGTAGTCACCCTCGCTCAGACCCCTGTGGTTCTCCCCCCTGTCGGCCCAGTTGTCCCGGTCCTTGTGCTCGGGGGTGTAGTCGGGGTAGATGATGTCTCCGCCCAGCTTGGGTTTCAGCTCCTGGCTGCCTTTGCTCGTCTTGTCCCCGTAAACCTCCTGCAGCTCGTGTGGCTGCAGCACATCCAGCTGGGACTCCTTCTGCATGTCGGAGGGTCCCAGGTACTGCTTGATGTAGTAGTCCCCCCTGAAGGTCCGACGCTTCCGCATGAGGCAGACCCCGACCAGGATGAGGAGCAGCACCAGGAAGAGGATTCCGCCCACCACCCCGCCGATTATGGTGGCCAAACTGCTGTCGACTAAGGAGGCGAGGGTCGGGGAGGTGAGCGAGGCCTTCTGCTTGTCTGCGGCGGTATCGGTCGCCACATCGTGCAGGAGGGGTGTGGTGGTGACGGGGGCGGCCGTGGTGGGGAGAGGATCTGCGGACAAAGGCAGCAATGAAAAACTTAAAAAAAAAAAAAAAGGAGAGAGGCGGCTGGAGCAAGACGTCATAAAAATATACACCCAGAGAATAAAGTCCACGCTTTATGTTCTGTAACAACTGACAAAGCAAATGTGAGTGGTTCTGAGGTTCATTTATATCAACAGCGCGCAGTTAGAGCAGAAATATGCCCCTCCAGAGACCAGGGAATCTGTTAGAAGCTGTGCTGCAGAGCAAAAAGGAGGAAATGAGAGCAGCAAGAGAAGGTTAAGTGCAAGAGGTCTTCCTGCTCAAACATGAGACAGATAGATAGAGAGACAGAGACAGATAGGACGGAGGACACGCACTCGTGAGCATCTGAGTGAGCGCGATTTGCCCCCCCCGCCCCATCCCTGTTTCTCTTTAAACTCTACTGTGGGGAAGTCATGTGAGAAGATGAAACACTGTGATCGATGTGAGGTTCCTGCATCTGATTTGTCCTCCGGTGGCCGCCGCTTGTGATAATAGCGGCTGGAGGGAAGGGCCACGCAGAGCTCAAGGTCAGGGTAGCTGTCTCAGGCCTGACCCCCCTCCCAGTCTCTGAGGCGGAGAGCAGACTCATACCGCCAGTCGATGTCTGTAACACTACATCAAAGGGCTGACTACAAAGCAATATGACTTACATCAGTGGATGTCTACAACTCTGGGAGATTTCGGGGGGAACTAGTTATCAAAATCGGAATCCCTGGAGAGTTGTAATGATGTCCACAATTTGTGTAACTGAGCAAGAATCTAATTACCTGCAATTATATACACCCTGTGCGCCTGGAGGATCCAGGATAATGGAGACGGATCAAGGTCAGCAAACTGATACACTTGCAATAACCTCCTTTGTCAGTCACCATCAATCCCGCCCTGGAGGGGGGTTTTAACCTCGTGTAGGTTATGAGCATCTGCGAGCATGTAGCTGATCATCGGAGAGACGTGCAGCCAAAAACCACAAGGCCTCAGAGACAACTGGGAATGTGAAACAGCTACACCCGGCAGCCACGGCGGGGGGAGGGGGACCCCGGTGCAGACCTGGCTATCTCCACGGGGGAGGGAGGCAAGAGTCTGCATGCCCGAGTCTTAATATTTGACAAGAGAGGCAAGATAATTGCTCTGTGCTAGTCCTTGCTGGACAGGATGTCAGCTGTGCTTTCATTTGGAGCGCGACTCCAAACCAGGCCCGTAAACAGATGGAGGCTGACGGCCTTTCTGGGGCTTCTCCAGCTCTTTTCCTCTCGACAGTGAGAACCGAGGAGAACCGTGTGTCAGAGGACGACGTGTCCAAAAGCAGCAGTTGCTTTGTTTGGGGAAGGATTAAAAGGAGCGAAGGAGAAATGAAAATAAGAAGAGATGCAGAGTTCTCAGGATCCACGCCCTAAGTGTACAATAATGAACTCAAGCAGCAAAGCGGCCAGACAGAGGAAGCAGACAGGAGTTGTTTAGTTTCAGTGTGTTTTCTGAAGAGGATTTATGTCACATCACCAGTATTTTACAAATCACAGTCAGGAAAAGTCCTTTAAGCGTTCCAGGGAAGTCCTCTTTGTAGCCTCTACTTTTAATACAAGCGCTTGATCACAATGTTGACACAAGTGTTAACAGTAAAATATACTGCTGAATAAAACATTCATGGGCGACCTATTCTAGATATCTGAATGTGCCGTAAATCTGCGAACAATTCGGGATATCTCCCAGTGAAACCTGACCCGAAACAAAACAAAGAAAAAACAGACAACTTGGGTGTATACTTGGCTGAACTGGCGGGGGTAAACACTCTCTTCCTTATCTGACAAATCTAATGTTTCCAAAACCACAACAGTGGAAATGTTGGGCAGTGATACTCTTTATCTGCGCTGCGTGCTACTCTGTTGCCAGGAATGTGTGAAAGTGGATCTGGGCAGGGACATTATATGGAAGCTTAACTCTGCTAAGTGTTGAACAGAGAGGGTGATCTTAAAGCAAATAGGCTCGTCGGATGTCAAAACAAACATGGACGCTGAGCTATCTGTTTGATTAAGGACTGCATTTTTAGGTAAGGGATGCATACAAAAAACACTACAATACCTTGAACCCAGATGTAAACATCTTTAGTGCCGACACTGATGTCATTCGTCACCTCACAACGGTACGCGGCTGAATCGTTGCGCTCCAAAGGCCGAGTGAAAGAAAGGGTGTTGTTGATGACCTCGACACCCTCGGACATCAATCCGTCTAACCTGTGGAAAAAAATTAAAATAAAACATGGCATCGACATGTCATGTTAGTGGAGTTGAAACGAGGTTAAACATGTGCATGACTTGCAATGACATCACTGTTGTGCTGGTGCACTTGGCCCGTTATTATATGATCACATGACTGCGATCATTTGAGACACCTCCAATTCAGTCCATAAAAAGCAGAAAGCTTTCTACACCAACACAAGGTTTCAAAGTCTGGAAAAAAGTAAAGAAAATAAAAGAGCTTGGCTGTCTAGACTTTACTGGTACTGTCAACTCAAATGAGGCCATATTCTTGTTTTCAAAGAAAGATGATGACAAAGAGCTGCCAGTAGGCCAGTGTTACTCTGATGCATGAACCATTTGGAATCTTTTATTTATAGCAGGGAGTCTTCCCGATGGGTGCAGCCGTGCATTCGACAGCTCCAGTGTCGAGGATCCAAAGTTATGCTCAAGGTAATTTATAGACACTTCTTGGCTGCTTAATTTAAGTTTGTTCAAACAGAGTTAAGATCTATGCAAACGGACTGAACCGCTGCAGATTTGTCATGTTAACAAAACTGCTCTTTTCTGCCCATTGGATGGCTGCACTGTGAATCAACCAGATGGATGCACATTCATTAAATACCTCAAGAGATTAAAAAACATACGGTAAATTGTGCACTTTTTGTCAAATGTTACTGTAGCAATCAGAATAAGAAAAGGGACCTTGTGTGGGGTATAGTAGCATTTCAATCCCCAAGAATCATGCAAGGAATGCCGACATATTTTCTCTGATATATGATACATTTCTTTCTGGATTTCAGCTTGTGATCGGGTGGTGTCCCCACTCCAACAAGCGGTATTATTTTCCAATCAAAATAACCGATGACAAACTAGATTTTCACAAACAAAGGCTTTGAGCGAGGAAATTTGCTATTTATACACCAGCAAGTGAATAATTAGTTGAGGTTTCAGCAATGTTGTACAGCATGTCTGCGTACGCTTCAGCATTGGGCCATAATGGATGATGTATGGCCCCACAGAGCATGAATGTATGTGCTGCTTGTTCCAAAGTCTGTGGTTGTTAAAATGTGTGGCAGCTTTACAAGAGGTGGCGCAACACTGGCCACAAAACACTGATGTCACTGCAAGTTACAGAAATCAGAACTCAATCACAACATTATTCCACTCATCTAAAAGACATTGGAATTGACATCTGATTTGATTTTTCTGGTTACTGACCTGACCCAGGCGAAATGCCGTGCAGGCGGGTTGGCTTTGGCACCGCAGATTAATTTAACGTTGGATTGTCCCACATACCAGTGTCTGTGAATGCCCATTACTGATACCACTGGTGCAACTGTGAAACAAAAGTGAAACAAAAAGTTTTTAGGCATTTTTTTTAACACAAAATACTGATTGTTTTTCTTACACCTTCTACAACGGTAGTTTGGTTTTGCTGACCAACACACACTTTATTTCTTTAAAAGATGAAACCCAGGGGACTTGATCATCAGTCAGGGTGACAAATGAGCTTTTCCAGAAGGAACAAAGCGTGCATTACAAGCTTGGTAGCAATGACAAAAACAAAGGCTTTGCAGGACTGCAGCAGGGTACAGGATCTGCTAGTGAATGTGAGCCAAGAGAACAAACAAATGACCCTGGGTTGGAAAGTTAGAAAATGACAGACTCACTCAGACAGAAGATGTACTGCAGCTAATAATAAACTCTACTGCTACACCATGACAAAGAAAGAGAAAAAAAAGGGAAACAGGAGAAGACCTAAATGAATCCAACACATGCCACTGTAATAAAACATCGCAAACACCGACTTAGATATAAAATTTTTCATTTTGATTTCTCTGGAGGACAAATGAGGAACTCATTACTGCACACAGGAAGATGCCACTGCTCATCTTGTCCACTGACCCTTTTCACGTAGTTCAATGCTGAAATTGTGCTTCTTTTGCACTTAAATTCCCCTGCCTCTGCAATTGACGTGATTTATTGAGCTGCAAAGCCCCTTTCTTCCAGTATTCACCTTGGTTTTTCTGCATCCCCGTCCACTGGCCCACCGCAGCCTCCTGCTACTTGTGTTGCTGCTGAGGCTTGATCAATATTTCATAAAATACCTTCATTAGCCTGCACTCACACAGTCCAAACAGAGACTCACCCTGGGTGCGCCTCGCCAGGGAAGTACGCATCAATGATTATAACATTAAGACGAGTCTTAAATGGTTCTTTTATGGGTGCAGGAGGAATGGTAGTGAGCGGGCTGTTCATAAATCAAAGGCCAGCACGGGTTAACACCAATAAAACATAGGGCACCTTTCTGCGCTGCCCAGTTATAATTCTAATTATGATAATTTTGTTGGATATTGCTATCACTATTATACATCTTTGTTAGTTTAGCAAGAACAATATTTTGCTTTTGAAGTCAATTATTGTAAGAACTTATAAAGGAAACATTTCAATGGACTGCATAACTGTGGGCAGTTAGGAGTCCCTCGTACCTTACCAATATACATTTGGCATGCATTGTGACATGGTGATATCACTAAAACACCAAGATATAAGTTTGATTAGTATTCAAGGAAACATTTTGTTGTTGTTACGTATAGGAAAAGTCAGCCAACATTCTCCATTGTTCTCCGTGAACAAGGCTTTAATGTCAAAACAAACTACCAATGACCTCATCTGTAGAAAACCACTGACAAAAATCAGCTTTTTATGCCTGTCCCTCAAGTACATCAACAAAAAAAGTACACTACCATGAATGGAACATGCCTGTTCTTAATGAAGAGCCACTTCGGGCTTGAAATGTACTTTCCCTGAAGCACTACAACAGAGAGCTGAAAGATGGCACTTACGAAAGTAATAAGTATGTGATGTGGATGAGAGTGGCGGTCAATGGAAGAAAGAAGCGAGTTATCGAACATCATGTGGCAACAAAGGAGTTACTTAGTTGTAATTCATTGATGGTCTTGGTCCACTCAAGAACCAAGCCTGTTTGTTCAGACGGTCTCCATGAAGCACTCACATTGAACGTTTAGCGTGTACGGGATGCGGAACTCTGTCAGAAGTGCTGGGTGGCGCACCACGCATGTGAGAGTCTTCCCATGGGCGAGGCTCTGTGGCTGCCACATGTAGTGTGCTTGCACAGTGGTGGTGCCGTTGGCCTCGTCCAGAACCTGCCGTTCGATTCTCCCCATCAGCTCCGTCTCCCAGAAGACCTCGGCGGCGGGGCGGCCCTGTTCGGCTATGCAGGTGGCCACCAGTGACTCGTTTCCGCCGTGCAGCAGGGCTGCAGAGCCAGCGGACACGTACACCTTCGGTTCCACTGTGGAGGCGAGTGGGCGGGATGAGAGAGGAAAAAGAAGAAGGGAGGGGGAGGAAATGACAGAGTGGACAAAATATTACAAATTGAGTATTGATCTTTTGGTGTATGTATATGAATAAATAATCATAAGACCACAATTGGGGGTCTGAAGGAAGTGGCCTCAGTATACATAACTGCCAGTGGTACCAGATTGACTTCTTCCATTTCACATATATCCTTTAAAAATTGATGAACCGTGCTATTAAATCATATGGAAGCATTTCCTTTGTTGCCCTGTGTCAAACATACATCGTGTTTGAGAATGGATAATACTGCCTGTATGGTCTACTTCTCAGCTTCAGAAATGCACTATAGTTTGATGGAAAAGTTTACATTTTGAACAAGGGATTTTTTGTAGCCACCTCAAAGTTTTTTAAGTTCTTGAATCTGATGTTTTATTATCTTCTTCATTAAGGCTTCTCGTTCGAAAATAACTTTGGTGTATGCACACATACACAAAGCAGAATCAGAGGTTTCATTTCTGCTGATATGTTGCCGGAAGATGAGGAGAGAAGAGAGCATCCACCTCTCTGTGCTTTCTGGCTGTGGTAATTTTACACCACCTTCCCAGGAATAACAGGGACGTAACAGAGAGGCAAAACAGATCAATGAGAGAGGGACGTGAGCAGAATGAGGTGGCCCTCTACCTGTTGCATAAGCAGTTAATAGCAGCTCATACAATGCTGCACTGGCCTGCAAGACGTAAGGGGGGACTGTTTAATAATCACAACCTGTCATGAGCGACACTAGCAAGACATAGACGGAAAGGGGACCATGCAAATACAAAAGCAAGGTCACAAACGAGGTGAAGCAAGCAACAAACTGGCTGTGCAGGTTACACAACACTGACACTGATAGCGTTTCTTTTTCCATTTCCACCATTACACGCCGGCGAGTGATCCTCGCTCATTTGTTCCTCTTTGTCTCGGGACCCTCTTAATAGATCACCGACAGCTGTTCCACTTACGGTGCCGGATGACAGCTTTAAAGGCGGCACGTGGGGACACACCAGCTTAATCCCCAAGACAAGGCTATCACCTTTAAGGCACCCTGCCCCCTCCTATGAAAGCAGGAGGTCCTGGCTACAAATTCACATAACTTCTACACCCCTTTCCCCAAAAATAACCTCCCGTCTCCGGTACCCGGGGCTTCAGCCAGCGAGGATGCCGCTCTCAGTCACCTACCTCACATTCTTCGCTCACTTCCCCGCTCGCCCCTCCTTACGGGCTCCTGACTATAAACAGTAGCTGCTCTATGTTAGGAGGCGAGCTGGCTGAACCTTCAGAATGACTAAATCAGAGAGACATGTTCATTTGGAGTTGCTGTCAGGAAGGGAGGGGAACACTTTGGATGAGTGGAAAAGGTAACGATTTCCCTTCAGCAAACTGGCTGCATTGGCCCTTTCTCGCCTACATACACATTGCTCTACATACGCACATTGGACACTTGACGTTTGAATCGGAGCCCCTATAAAGAGGAGATTTAAATGAAAGTTCAATGGTCATTCATCACGCTTGGACATTTTTACTTGGACATATATCAACCAAAACCTGCATGTCTGAAAATCTTTACTGTCAGAAGCAATCACTTCGGTGCGATGATGAATAGATTTTAAGCCGTGGCTTCAATTCCAAAATTGTGCGTGATAAGACGCAGACAGCTGGTGCTTACACTTAGTAGATTAGAACAAATATTCACTGCTGTCAGGCACAAAAATGGCACGAAGGAAAAACTGTCCCATGAAGAAATTTTAAAAATAAATAGTGTTATTTGAGCAGACTTCGCCTCATTTTGAGATTCAGTCTTTCTTCGGTAAGCAAATCTCAAAACTCAAAGCGTGACAGATTTCACAACGTCATGACTCTGCAAAAGAACAGCATTATTTGTGCAGATGAATAAAAACGAGAAAGTAGTTTATATTGGGAAGATAAAGTTCAAACTTTCGTCACATCTGTGGCAATGATTTGTATCGCCAACATCTACCTAGACAACTTAATGGGTGTGGATGTTTGTTTTTCAAGAAAGCCAATTATTGTTGGATAGTTTTCCTATTAACCTGTCAGCACTGTAAAACAAAAGGTCACTCTAATTGTTTCGCTGTCCGTGCTGAACTTTCCTTCTCTGGTTCCTTCCTTTTTTTTACTGCTTGGGACGTTTGGCTCACAAAGCTGACTTCCTCTTGGACTCGAGGGTGCTTTTTCTACAAACGGTTGTACACCGTTATAAACAAGAAAGAAAGAAACACATTATACGCCCCATGATGGCAATTTAACGATGTTAAAACGCAATGCCGACACTGACAGGGTTCCTATCAACCGTGGGACTCCTGAGGTCACCTGTTTATAATTACGTGTACCGTGACTTAGGACGATTATTCAAGAGTCTGAACCCTTTTTGTTGCTTCAGTTTAGTTCATTTAGAAGGAATGAAAATGAAGTCAAGTGCTCTCTCACAAACCTCAAAGTATGAACACAGATCAAGGTTGGAAATTATGAGTTAAGAAAGGAAAAAAACCTGTTGAGAAGGAAACAAATACAATGCAAACTGTGTAATCGATATCATAGAAATATGTTAATCAAGTCCTGCTTAACATGAACATACTGTCATGTTATCTGGATTGTTTTGGGGATTCTGTGGAAAAACTGAGGTGAAAGAGTCAACCCCAACATGCACAGAGGAGAAAGCTGCTTTTCACCATCTTGGGAATGTGAGTCTTGTAATTGTGATGTGCACCTTCTAAGAAAATACCCTGTGGGAAAACCTAACTTCCACGTGGTGTGTATCAAATTGCAAAGAACACACAGTTTGACTATAATCACACACTATTTACATCTGAATTGTAAAGAAGACATAAACACGTGTTTGTGTATGGGCCAAACCCCCCCCCCCCAAAAAAAAACAAAGGTGCGAGGAAAGAAGTGCAAGGTGTAATTGAACTCTGTCAGGTCCCAGACATGCTGGCTGTGACAGCAGCACTTAATGTACCACTCATTAGTCATCAGAGTCTTCTGCAGTCTCAAGAGAGGAGACAAGAAACTATTGCCTATAGTGCAATCTTCTACTTTAAGCGCTGCCTGAGTGCAATCTGACCGCCCTTTTGGGGTGAGACGCATGCACTGCCCACAGAAAAGTTCCGATCAGACAGTTACTGTGGCCGGACAGTGTACACTACAGGATATGTGCACACGTGCCAAGTCTGAGTGCACGCATGCAGTAACCTGGGAAAAGAACGCTAGAAATGTTAATTCCCCAGAGTAGAAATAAATAAGTCTTAGCACATGTTTGATGCAGTCAAAATTTTCAGTCTATTCTTCCCTGAATACCCTAAAGTATAATATTTTTTGTAGATATTCCTCGCAGTGGAGAGTGCCAAGTGAATCATCCGCGTCCTCAGTGCTCCTGAGAGTTTTGCAAATGCTCATTACTCAGCCTGAGGTAGACGACAACTTTTCAACTGAGAACTTAAGATAAAGAGACTTGAACTAACAACAACCTTCACTACTTACAGGGAAATAGTGGCACGTTGTCGCCTTAAAAATAGAGCTACGCATGAAACTTTTCCATGCAGCTTGGCGAGATGTAAGTGAGTTTCATGAGACTTTACTGTGCATCACACCCTGCAATTAACTTGCTGTTGCATGCAACATAGTTGTGATAAGTTTGAACTGTTTAACCTTATGAAAGTTCGTACTGTCATGTGAATACAGTCTACGATAAATACAATACAGTCTACGATAAATACAAAAATGTGCAAGTACATCTAATGGATCCAACGGGGGTGGTGATGATACAGCAAGATGAAGAAATTATATGTCACCGTGAATTTAAAGCTGAAATAAGCATTTTTCTGAGTTATAATGGCTTAAGTAGAATGAGTGGGACCACACCTTGGCAAGATACAGGAATCCAAATGTTCAGTGTTTCACCTAAGCTTTGCTCAAACAACCAACAGTATGCCGCTTTGAGAAGTAACACTGGACACACAACATAATGAAGATGGAGGTAAGACAGGCTGACTTTACCTATTACATTAACGTAGGTTGATGCTTGTGCGTTTCCCAGGGGAAACGTTGCCACTTTGCAGGTGTAGGACCCAGCGTCTGCAAAGTCAACTCCTTCAATGGTAATGGTGGCATCCCGCACAGAGGGGGAAACAAATGAGATTCGCTTGGCATGCTCCGGCAAGATGGAGATTCCGTATTCAGGGTTGAACACTGCCAAAGTAATTTTGCCTGACGGAAGACGACGTTCCCAGGAGCTCTGTGTGAGGCTGAGGTTGGAGCCCACCTCTATCTTGCAAGGCAGCGTGATGTTCTTCCTTAGGACTGCAGTTACTTGCTCAGGCACCATCACATGGTTACTGCTCACACCTGCTGAGAGGAAAAGACAGGGATGAGCTTCAGAAGCAATGCAGAATTGTTTCATCTATAATCAGACTTGATTTTAAAAATTGCACAGTTTGATCTCCTGTGCCTCACAGCAGAGGAAAGTAGTCTCTGTAGTGGTAGGACTTACAGATAATAGGATTAATTACTCACTCAATGATACCATAAATGTGCAACTTTTACTTGCACTAATGCTTATCTCAAAGATAGTCATGTGTGAGGCTACATGGGAATATGTTCCAGGAAGTCTTGCTGGACATTAGTCCTTGAGTGATGCAGTCTGCTTCTGAGATGTTTTATCACCTTCCCCATCAAAGACAGCCGGTCCTATGAGCCTATGGGCCATGCAGTGCTCCCTACATCCTTTGTGCGAGACTGCATTTGTTTCACTGCAATGCAATAAGTGGACTCTAAAAAGCAGCATAGGCCAACAATAGCATGGCCTTTTTCCGCGTTCCAGCTTAAACTTTGATCCTTTTGTCAAAGCAGCTCTGTTCCTAATCAAATTCTCGATTAGCTTCCTACAAGCTGCAGTAAATCCTATGAATTAATTCTTGATTAATTCATACACACATTACTATTCTTCCTGGGGCTATCAGTTTCAGACCTGTTTTTTTCTAGGAGTGGGAAAAGACGGTATTTTATTTGTGTTACTCTGAAAGCTCTGCTTTTCCACTCAAAAGGGCAAAAAACTGTCACCACAGGAAACTAAGGCTGCCCCTCCTGCTAATTATCAGAGCATCTCTTGAGCATGTAAAAAAAATTCCAACAACTCTGGACTGAAATGAAACAAAACATGCAATTTGATTTTATTCCATTTTTAACAAGGCTCTTAAATTTCACTCAAGTCCACAGGAGGGGCTTCTTCTCTTCAGGGGGAAAAACCTTGTTTATGTTAATACAACAAAGAGCACAAACGTTCTTCATATGACCTTTGATTCAAAGCAGGTCTGCAATCCAAAATACCAGTCAGAGGCTGACCCCTCATCAACACACAGAACACAGGAAAGAAATCACCACTGAAGATGGTGAGATTTCGCAGTAATGATGTGAGGACCAGAGTTGCTAGTACCTTCCTGCCCCCAAAAAAACAAAAAAAAAACAGACTGGTGTAAATGAATAGAGGGTTTTGGAGATCTAACCTGAAATAAATCCAAAATAACAGGTTATAGTTTAGTGCACTTAGTGGAAAAGCATCCATTGTAAACTCAATTTTTGGAAGCACAACACAAATTCTGAGTCACTGATAAAAAAGGTTGTGCTCTTTTCTCTCAGGACCCAAATGTGGGATTTACAACATTGAAGATGTTGATGATGATGATGAATTTCAGACTAAATGTGCATTACATCTCCTTAAAACCTTTCATCTTATAAATAAAATGAAAAAGGTGACTTCATGTAAACATTAAAAGAGTACCTCTCGACTCTCCTGACGCAGCTACAGTCGGAGTAAGCTATATTTGGGAACCATAAATTTCCACTTTGTACATAGTCTCGGATGTGTATTGAGTAAAACTTATAAAAGTGGTCCGCTGGCTGGTATTTTGAGTCTTTGGCATGAATGTGAGTGGTAAGCCGCAGCAATGCTATCTTGGTTTGTGAGGAATATAGCCAAGGAGGCTGAGGCTCCCCGTGCTCCATTACGTCCCCTGTAATTTCAGTGATTACACACACACACACACACACACACACACACACACACACACACACACACACACACACACACACACACACACACACACACACACACACACACACACACACACACACACACACACACACACACACACACAGAGTTTCTCTCTTCCAAAATAAGGAATAAGTGTGTGACCATGTGTGTAAGAGTCAGGCATTTTGTCTGAGGGGCTGTTCATCCTAAATGCACGTTGCATTGTGTTGTGAAGCAGCATGTTGTGCTCCGGCTGTCCTGTTTGTTTTGCTCTCTGACTGACCCGTGTTTTCAAAATATTTTCTTGACTTGCTCAGGAAACTAATCTGACTTCGGCTCTGTGCTGTATTTAGGCTATGAAGCTATTAGCAACGTTTTTACTTCATTGTCTTTCTGCCATCATTGTGGATAGGCACATGGAAAGGTCTCTTTGAGTGTTATTTCACTTGTCCCCCAAAATATGGGGGTTGTTTAAATCATTTTACCACCGTTTGATTTGCAACTTGGTCTAAATAAAACCCTGCATTGCTGTAATATACTTTGCAGAGCATGTGCTGCACTGTGTTTGCATTGCACCCAGAGTCCTGTGGGTGCACTAGCATGAGGGAGAATCAGGGTCAGAGCAGTGTGGCTTTTGAATTCTCCACTTCACGGCAATCTGAGCTGACACCACAGCTGTTTATCGACACCTCACAAATGCAACTTTTTCTGTTGTTTATTTTTCATTACCCCGCAAAACCATATGACTTTATGTCTATACTGTGTGTCGTTAATACAGATAGCGGAATAGATATTTTGATGGCTGATACAAATCATCCTGTGGCACGGTCCGTGTAGTAAACTAACATGCTTGGCATGCGTGACATTGTGTTGATGCATGCAGACACGTGTGTCTCAGGCCGGGCTTCTGCCAAACATGCCCGGCATTCTGCAGCTACCTGACACGACACTGCAACTGCTACCGTTTCGAAGTTTGTCTATCTCACTCCGGCAGCTTTCCGGCTTGTCAAAGTACACGAAGAAACCAGACTCCATCGATGCTATGTTCTGTTTGTTTTAGAGTAAGCTGCATTTGGGAGTAAGTAGAAAAGCAGGGAGGGAAGAAGAGAGAGGGTGGGTGTTCAAAGTGGACTCCACCCTTAACATTAGGGGGAGGAGGGACAGATGGCCTCTGCATGGGATACCTACAGCAGGAGGAGAGTGGGGAAACTTGGCACTGCTCGCTGAGACCATGACGAGTGCAGCCAGGGCTTGCAAACTAGAGCGCCGTGAAATATTATCTAAAATACTGCAGGCAAATGAAATGTAAGCAGTGCGTTAAACAAAGCTGTCACACTGTTACATCAAGGAAACAGGCGTACTGCTGCAGATATGCATGCAAGACTTAGGACACTAATAGAGAACAGTATTTTGCTGGCGAAATCTGTGCTGTGTCACTTTTCTGCTCATTTAGTCGACTCAAAATGTAACTTCCTGCCCCCCAAAACAAGGGTCCTTCCTTGAAAATGCAAATTTTACAAAGGAGGGATAGGCTGCACTTTTGCCCCCTTTTCCCTGACAAGCCCAAGAAAAGAATGAACTCATGGGAAGGATATGCCTGCCCTTTGAAGAAATGCTTCATATTTGTTTCTTTCCCTCATGATGTCACTAATTGCCACAAGCTGCTCGAAAGACGCAATGCTAAATCAAAACCTTCCTGTTTGCCTGGCAACCGGCTCAAACATTCCACGTCCGCCGCTCCACAAGCCAAAATCTCCACCTACCCGCCACAGATCTGACCTAGCTTCAGCCCTGACCTCCCCAGAGGAGAACTGTCTCCTGGCTGGAGATCATTGGGGTGAAGCCGGCAATGCATGTAAGTACCGTGTGAGACACGCGGGAGCCAAGGCCAGAAAGCAGCAACAAAATAGACTATTTGTCAGGTTGGTGTAGACAAACTCCATGCATAGATTATCATGTCAAACAGCACTCATGAGGGACGAATCTAAAGACCTCACAGGACAAGAATGCAGACATGAGATCTGTACAGCAGGGAGTGTGGTTTTCAGACTACAGCAAAAGGAAACTCTGAGTGCTCAGCAGCATTTAGAAGGGAATACAGTGAGCCGAGGATGAATGAGGACGCAATGCAGGAAATAGGGCACAGGAAGTTTAAGAGTGACATAAACAGGAAAAAAACTCTGTGAACTACCTAAGGATATAAAAGAGTCCAACATTTCTTCATACTCATGGTAGTTTATGACAGGAAATGAGCGGTCAGACAGACATTTTTACGGTTGAATCAGATCAAATGTCCCTTGTAGACAACAGAGCGCTGCAGTGAACAGGATTTGGGTTACTTGTGTGGACTTTTTGTCTTTTTATTCACCATGCATCAGACAGCTTTAGTCACCATTCTACCATTTGCGTTT
The DNA here is from genome assembly GCA_903171835.1 of Mullus surmuletus. Lineage (NCBI taxonomy): Eukaryota > Metazoa > Chordata > Actinopteri > Syngnathiformes > Mullidae > Mullus > Mullus surmuletus. The sequence goes on along the minus strand of CAESWR010002627.1, from coordinate 23,466 downwards.
TCTATCTCCAAAAGGGTTAGGCTGACCTGAGGGTTTCTGCAAAATCTGAATTATCATCTGATTAAGAGTTTCCATCTGTTCTAAATTAGATTTATACTGTAAAGACACATTAAATACTTCCTGTGCTGTGTTCAAATAGACTAAAATTAATTATTTTATTACCTGCAGGCCATATTTTTAAATGCTTTTTTTAGGAAGGTGAAAGTAATATTTAATCTCCCCTCGCAGTACTTAAAATTCACCCACTGCTGCAAAATGTGATGACACCACACCAAAGATTTTGATGTATACTGAAGAAAGTGAGTGAGCATTTAGTTTTACACATCACCACAACAAAATTAAATCATAATCTGATACATTGGGTCTTCTGGTTCTGTAAAATGTTTACATGCCCGTGGAAGGTGGTAGTGGCCGCCTCAGTCTCTATGCAGTGTTAGGAATCCTCTTGGGGGGGTGTCGAGGTACTCTTACCCTCACTCTCTTTCCCCGCTTCAACAATTTTCGAGTGTGTATAGAGGGGAGGCAGCGACTGAAGAGCAGGGTTTCATTACTGTTTAATGAGTGCCGTAATTCATACTCCTTCCAGGCACTAAAGTCCCTTCTTCTGGTATAGGCCAATGGTAGCATTAGCTGACTATTAAACTTCGATCTGATTATCACATTCCCATTAACATGCTGTCTATGCTGGGTAACAAACCATTTTAATCGCTTGAAAAACTCTGCCAACCTCACACAAAGCCATCCAAGCACCCAAAATGAATCTAATAAATGACTGTGATTTAGTCGTAAAATAATCAATTATTCAATGCACTTTTAAAGCCTAGAACAACAACATTCCCTGACCCAGTCCGAGCCATCCAAGAACACAAGAGGATAAAAAAAAAAAGAACAACACATAAGGTTTCTTTTTTTCATCTGGTAACGTGAGAAAAAACAAAGTGAATCACCTTCCTCTTTCCAGGACCCTCCTCCCATCTGTGCCTTTAAACATTGGGAACTCAAGTCAATAGGCAGCATAGAGGCAATTGTTTGTTATTGTTAGTCTGTAAAGAGGTGACCACCACGGGAAGAAAAAAAAAAAACACAAACACAATGCCTATATGCTTAACACAGGCCACCAGTCCTTTGCTTTATCATTGTCAGACCTATAACTCGGACCCAATTGGTTGGACAGGAAAGAGCTGAATGGTGAATTGCCCAGTTTATAGCAGGTTTATCATAGGGAATATTTGTGCAGTGTGACAAAAACATTAGTCTGTACACCACCACCAATATACCCCCTTCCTTCCTTGCATTGTATCCTGCCAGGGCGCAAGGCTTTTTCAGCAGGCTAATTCATGGCCGAGACAAACACGGGCTGACAGGCCTTTAAAAAGAGGCGAGCGGGCCTCTTTCACATGTCACTGTCCTCTTCAAGTCCCCTTTCTCTTTAACCCCCCCCGTAGCAATGTGGACGTCTATGCCCTTCTCATCCAAGTCGCATTTGATTAAAGATCAGTGCTTACAAGACAAAAAGAAAATCAATATTGTTGACACACAAAATGTCAGAATAGGTTGCAACCTCTCATCAGAGTCAAATACAGCTAAGGTGCAGGACTTGTGAAGGACAATGTCTGCTGCTGTGTACCCAAGAAACACAAACATTCCTACACCGTCCCGCCTTATTGTGTGGGACTTGCTCTTGTTTGTTGTGGGGGTTTGTAGTATTTTTAGTTCCTACACACAATGCTAGGCACTGAGAGATGCCAGTAATGTTTTTTGTTTTTGGATTTTCCTGTGGGGAGATCACAAGCAGGAGATAGACAGAGGCCAGCGAGGAAGGAAATAACATTTTAAATTTGCCTGTTTCAATTAGACCTTATGTGTATGACCTACCTGACAAGTCAGTGCTAATGGAGAGCACAAAGCAATTATCACCACAACTGTGTGGCAAAATTCACTGTGGTAAAACTGTTTACTCATCAGATGCAACCTAGCCACGGTTGTCCTTTTTAGATGGCAAACTGACCTCAGAAAACCCCTCTGTTGTCTCAAACCTTGTTATGAATTGTTAAAATGTGTACAATATAAAAGATTAGCCATTCAACTTATAAAGAGAAGGGACGCATCCGCACTTTCACAACAGGAAGTCGGCCTGGTGTCTGTTAAATGGATTCTAGTGAATTATTCACATCTGGTAAAATCTATCCACGTTCCGAACAAGGGCAGCACTGACAGGCCATTTAGTGCTGACATGTAAGTCCAGCTTCCTGCAATGACCTCTGTCATAATAAAAGATTAACTACTGGGCATTTGCTCAACCTTGCTTCACTACAGTTGCATCTGAAAACTACCAACCCTTCTGCAAAGACACTGTCCGTCAATGTCACACATGACTGTGCAGCAACGCATTTTGGTGGAGAGCAGAGAAATGCTCTTCCTCATTCTCCTTAACAAAGATCAATTGTTTGTGTTTACATGGCTTATTTCTGGGCACACAAGAGACCTGAAAGCATGACATTAATGGATGAAGCATAGCTTCAGAGACTGGCTGGTCCATTGCATTCTCTCCTTAAATTATAAAAGTAATATCTTAGAAATCAACTTAATGCAAGTATAATTTTCATTCATTAGCACAGAAATAGATCAGCCCCCTGTCAGTTGCCACTGGTGGGGTTGGGAGACTGAAGACAGAAGGGGCAGTGCTAATCACAGACTCCACTGCCCTTGACTGAGTCTAAATGGACTACTGTACTTTCATTAGGCCGATCCAACATAATGGAAACATAGTTTCCCACATGCCACGAGACCCCAGAGGGAATTACACTGTTTTTCTTAAGAATGATTCCCATGATTGTCCAATTTTAGATTTCTTGTACAACGCCTTTGTTTGCTAACAACTGGTAACAATATGCAATATTTTCAAGGAACATCCATTATGTCTGTCACTGTCACACGTACACTGCACACAGTTATTATCTACTGTCCAAAACTTTATTGTACATATTGTTCAAACAACCATGGAGTGAGCTGGCCAGTGTAAAAACACAGCCATACTATTATATCTGATATAACTGTCTAATTTTCTTATATGTCCAACAAGTAAGCAAAAGAAACATTCATCATAAAATAAAGGTGTGACATTCAGTTTCAGTTATTCAGTTTGTCTCAAAACATGTAAACTCTGGGCTCAACTCCTAAATCATGGCCAAACAATAGTAGCTTTGGAGTCGTCATTAGTGTTGTCCACCAGGAGCATAATTTTTGGAATGGCAGATCCCTTGACCTCATTTTCAAAGCCTTTTTTTCAAGTGCGGTATGTTGCTTGGTTACGTTAACCATGTTCAAGCACTTTCACCCACCTTCATTTTGAAAGCACATCTATGAAAGGAAGCACCACAAGCCAACAAGGTAGTGTGTCATCAGTGACTGCAGTTATGGGCAGTGTTGATATCTGTAGTTTCTTAGGTCTTTCACAGTGAATGTTGATCTCTAGCAGGAGGAGCTCTTGATCTCCTTTAGCAATCATCGCCACTTCTCATTTCAGCAATCGCCACCTCACAATAGGGAGGAAGTAACACTGCCCAACAAAAACCTGCATCTGTGTGCAGTGCATATCCCGTGGTCAGTAAAAACAGCGGTTTGGTCAGTGAGGCAAGAGGACAAACATTATCTTGGTCAGAGGGAGTTCATTTTCCCGGCACACCCACTTTTCCCAGCACCTACTCTCACCCCGTTTCTGAAACAGATTAAAGTGGCACTCTTGATTTGCACCTACCACCCACTTTGAACAGTGAGAACAAGGAGATTTGGGTCATAGGCCACTTTGGACACATTGATGAAAAGAAGTCACAGTAAGCAAAACATCACATAAACAGCACAGAATGTCATAAAAACATGAATTCACGATGTCCAGTCAAATCCCTTTGGTCACTCTTCCACTATAACGATGACAGATCGTGTCCCACATCCTGTAGGAGTACCTCTAAACATTATCTGACCAGAGAATCTTAACCAACTCCTTCTTTACAATGTGCTGCCTCGATGGGATAACAAGGTGATATGTGCTGGCCAGAAATGAAAGTCCAGCCTGTCTACATCTGCTCTGTCCACAGAGATTCAATTTGTTAAAAGACTAAAAACAGGCAGTAAGACAACATCCAAGTGTATTTTTCCCAGGACTCAGGTTACATGTCTGGTTAGACATAATGTTCCCATAATATGAAGCTCACTTGGATGTAAAAGACAAATATTTTGAGTGCATAAAGCCAATAGTGCTACATTTATTGCTGCCCTCGCATCTCTGGGCTACTCCGCAAGTAAATCTTTATGCAGTGTTGTCCTCCTCCTTAAGCTGCAATCAAAGCAATAACTGATATTCTGGCTTGGTTTCCCATCCCTATATAAAAATGGCCACATGTTTTGCCGTCATACCCCTTTTCACAGTACAAGCAAAGTCAAAAAAATGGAAAACACATTCAACCATCAAGCTTGACAGAAGTGAGCATCAGTCTGTGACAGAGGAGCAAATGCAAAATAATTTGTTGGTCATTCTCATTAAACTTTACTCAAAAAAGTGTAGAATGTTTAGCTTTACTGATTATAAAGAGAATCTGATGCAGCATAAGGATGGAAACCTTAGTGCAGCGGGTAAAGTACACAGGGGAGGTGAAGCAGCAATGACCAGGGGATATCTAAAAAACATTGCCAAATACCAGCTTTTACATATTTAAACAAAGTCCTATTTAGGACACAATATACCTGCATGTTCGGGAACAATCTATGGACAAATGTGTACAATGCCAAGTTGCCAAATAAGTTTTGACTTAGTGAAAATAACAAATGTCTGATCAGCTGTTTGCACTGTTGTCGACTTCCTCAGGGCGGTATAAAACACTGCTAATATTAGTTGACATAAATGAAGAAACAAAACTGCCATATTAATGGAACTAATGCTTTGCATGGCCAAGTAAGTGGAAACAGCACCTGATTCATTTCCTGGCTGATATATACACACTTTAAGACTGCAGACCCTTAAAAACAACACAACATGACACCCATTCGAACTCTTTGGTCAACGTTTTCCTGCAGTATGGCATGGTATGGTGGCCACCCAGGGATAGTGAATGCTTTCCGTTATTTCACTTATGGCTGGATTGTTTGACACATCCATCCTCCAAAGTGAGAGCTGGGAAATGCAAATGGGGACACCAGAAGATTCCTTCTCTCAGCTAGAATATGCTATTCATCACAAGTAAATGAGATAACACCACTAACTTACTCACTCCCGTCAGCATTTTCAGGCCCTTGACTGATGGGTGTTAATAATGTCCCACTTGGGTGGTAAGGGTGTGTCAATGCATACAACTGCCTGCGTGCACATCCCAAACATCATAGCCACATGACAGCTGAAAGGGTGAAACAAATAAGACAAGAGTGGTGAAAAAACAGCCACACCTGTTTCCCATAACCCCCTCTGCATCTCTCTTGGGGGGGCTTCCACTGCTGACTGTGCACATCCTGGATGTATACCTCTTTAATATAAACTGTGACGCCAAATAATGCATCCAAGTGACCCTACCCTTGAGCACATACTGTGAATCTCTCTTTCAGGGGAAAACCATGACTCTTGAAAACAGCAGGCAAAAAAGGATTTTAAAGGTTTCTTTCTGTTCATTCACAGTGGGTAATTAACCAAGGAAATATCTGGAAGCCATTTATACAGTGCAGTTTCCTATGACTCAGTGATTGAAACAGTTGATTCCTGTCTATACAAGATTTATTCAGTAGACAAGGCATGCAAGCAAAGGCAGACCAAAAAATAGCACTGCTAATTTAGCGCTTTCAATGTATTTTTATGGATTTTCCCCAATTTTCCTACCAATTTGGAGTGGCTAATAACCCATATATTGTGGTTCTTATGACTACTAACCTTCTACTGTTGGCCAAGTTAAGAAACAGACAATAATGCATATCATCAGAAGCGCTGTAATTTGCTTCAGGAACCAGATGCTAAGGTTAAAGGTACAGACTGGACTTGGGTCTATATTTGTACCATGAATAAATCCCAAAGAAAGCCCAAAAACAACAGTTTACCTCCAAATAATTTAACGTCCTTGCCATGCCTGTGGCTTTCCGCACCAAGAACGTTGATCCTGCAAAACTCTGAACACAAAGCACATTTTCTGTATAATTATATGGACTAATTATATGGAAAACTAATTAGCAGAAAATTGTTTATTCAAAACTACATTTCCATTATCATTCATTTAAAGTTGCCTGGATGGCCATCTAGTCCGGCCCAGTTCTGTTTTTTGGTCCCTATCGACTCCTGAGGGAAATATCTGGCTCCTTAGTTGCTGAATGCTCCACTATGTTGACCAGCTAATTGGTGCTGAGGAGATTCTGCTCAGCAGATGTACAGGAGCTTTCTCTCAGAACACAGCTGGTTGCAAGGCCAGATGAAAAAGTGCTAAAGTAACATAATGAGAACAGACCAGATCAGTAAAATTGCAGGGATTAAGCTAAACATGGACTGCTCAACATTTAGCTGAAACTTGTTGAAAATTACCTTTAAAAAAAAGCTGAGGATGATGAGCAATACCTTGATTCAATGATATTTGACTTGTGATGAATGATCCATTTCAAAAGATCTTGTTTGTTTAAATCAACTGGGTGCAGTTTTTAGAAGATGTTAACCTGTTTAATGGCTGCTGTCTTTAAGTAATATACCATTGGTGAACTAGCTAGTATTTATGGTTCAAGGTGGAACTGAGTGGAAGTGCTTCATGAAAAACTAGTGCTTATAGCAGTAAAAGAACCTGTCATCCAATGAAAAGTGTTGCTCACCAATGTGCTTTTCATCAATTCTGGACAATAATAGACGTCTACAGCACTGACAAATAAACAAAATAAAAAGCACTGCCAGCATAACGCTATAAGGCATGCGCTTGAAAATGTCTCATGCCCGGATAACATAGTCTTGCAATGGTTAGGTTTAGATGTGAAATTGAAAGCGCTTTGTTTGGGTTGAGCTTACACATGACCGTGGTTGGGTGAAGTTTGCAGTTCATAAGAACACTGTATAGTCATGTGTTTGTGTGTCAACAACACACAAAGCTTACAGATACTCATTCTTTATTTTGAGAACTTGATTTTGCAGGCATAAATTGCACAGACGCTCAACAACTCTATTTCCTTCTGATTTATAGAAAGTCAAGTCAAATCACTTTTAATTATAATATCACAATTTTGCCCCAGGGGCTTTAAAACAACATAGCAATCTCTATCCTTTGTCACAATCCGATTCATTTAAGGGAACATTCTTTTAAACAAACTGCAGTTAGACAATTTCACAGTAAGTCACCACTGAAACAACTTACTGCAGGAAGTCCGAAGCACACCAAACACTGATGTTCTTTCAGCTCAGTGAAAGCAGAGAACTGAAAGGGATCTATAATCCCATGGGGTGTCACAGATGTTATTGTCCTCTCATTTATCGTAGTCACAGCCATGTCCAAAGATAAGCTAAAACTGGAATTTCCAGCCCTGAATTCACTAATGGACCACCAGGGAGCAGTTTGCCCTGCCGTGCCTCTGACAATTACATCTGTCAGGGAAGAGGAAGCAAAGGGTGGAGTCAACAGAAGCTGGTGGCCGCAGCCGGCTCCCTGAACCCCGCACACTGCCACCATGTCCCACAATAAAGCGGCACACTCATCTGCTGATGGCTTTCCTTCAAAAGGAAAACACTCTGTGCTTTTAATGTGATTAGAAGTGTTCAGTCTGCTGCCTCACAACTGAGATTTAACATCACTCGGGAGGATCAGATGAATGCAACAGCTGCGACCCACAGATGTTCATTGAAATGCTAAAACTTGCTTTAAAGTCTTTTCTTGCATATAATGCCAACAGCAAATAACCAGTGAGGATAATTAACCCCCAGCTATCAGTCAAATTTTGGATTATGCTGATGCAGTTGTCACTGGATCACGCATCTATTTTACCACAGGAGGCTGTCTGGGAAAATGGTAAAAATATATATCACACAAGTACATGAGTTTAGCAGCAGAGATGAAAGATTACCTTTATCCCCCATGTTCAGATTTAAAAAAAAATTCAGCACAATTAAAATTGTTTATCAATATCGACAAGTTCGGGTCTTTCTCAAAAGGTGACACAGCTTTAATTAACATTGATTTAAAATAGATTTTTAAGCTTTTTTAAGCTTAAGATTTTTAGCAAACTTTTTTGGTGTTACTTATGTTAATTAATAACCAATGAAGAATATTAACCTCTGTAGGGACTAATTCTGCTCAGTCAACGCACCGTTTTTTCAAATCTATTTCTGTTTTGAGTCTGTAATTTCGGTGGCTCCATTACTACATTATTTATTTAGATTGTGAATCATGTAGCCCCAAGAGAAGAAACCACAAAACTATGGTCTTCAATTACAGACCTCACAGCCTGTAGCCACGCCTTGAACGAATCCCCTCCTCACAACTACTTCTGTGCTGCAGGGAGTCTGAAAATGACAGCGTCAAGGAAACTGACATCAAAACAGATTTTGTCACAGTCCCACAGCATTCTTGTGCTATGCATAATGCCCAACAGCTCGCCTGGGCCACATGGGCTGCAGCCTTATGCCATGCGGAGTCAAAAATAAACCAAACACAGCTTCAGATTTTGATGGTCAATTTGATCAATTCTGTTAAAAATTAGTGAATTTGGCTGTGAAGGCAACTGTGTGGGATACAAACATGCATTGCACAAAAAGCTTGGGAGCTAATCGTTCTCGTTCACAACAGTGCCTTGTTTATCTGCTCTCTATGGTGATTTATGAACTAGTGTTTTGTGGTTACAGACAAAAAAAGTAAGCTGTGAAGACTGCTCCAAAAAAGTATGCAAGGGCGTGTGAGTCAGCAATGCAGAGATGACACTTGTGGCAGCAGCAGAGATACTACAGACTAAAGCACGACCCATAATTGGTCTGGGCACTTTTTCACTGATAATGTGAGTTGAGGGAAAACAACATGATGCTGGGCACATAAAACATATAGAATCAAAGTTTAAGTGGGTGCAAGATTTAGATCAAACTTACCATAAGCAAATACTCAAAGCCTGATTGTAATCAGGCCCAAAAAAAAAAAAGCAAAACACCAGATTCTGGATTAAAGGCATATGTTTTGCAGTGGCTGAGGAATGCCTGTTATGTCAGATAACACCCAAAATGGGTCACAGTTCTCGGTGTCACTCTCAGATCCAAAATCAAATGTGGCTGTAGTCATGTTTATGGACTGATTTTGACCTCGGAAATCCAGTGATATAAATCTATAAAATATTCAGATGTTCTATCAATAAAGCTACAAAAGTTGAGATAGCCAACTGCCTGTTTAAGAATCTTGTTCTGACTCACTGTTAAAACATTTCTGCTGTCAGCTCAAATGTGATTACTTGTTGGTAATCTTACTCTTCCAAAACGGTAACCCCAATATCTTTGGGTTCTGGGTTTGGGTGAAAGAATTCCTTTGGCACAGATGAAAGTGGGATGAAGAATTCCCAATGTGTAATACTTTTAGCTAGCAGACAGCGTTTTTTTTT